>CM054180.1:32332500-32932500 GCA_028829895.1 Sinotaia quadrata | reverse complement strand
AAAGTGTTTGTGAATTATTAATTTGTAACTATTTAAATAAAAGGTTTTGTTATGTATTACTTTGCAACTGATTTAAATAAAATTATTAGTTATTTATTAATTGATAAACTGGTTTAAGAAAAGTGTTTTTATTTATTAATTTGTAAGAGGTTCAAACAATTTTTTTTATAACTATCAACTTGTATCTGGTTCAAATAAAGGTATTTTTATTGATTAATTTATATCTGGTTCAAATAATGGTATTATTAATTTGCATCTGCTTCAAAAAATGGTATTTTTATTTATTAATTTGTATCTGGTTCAAATAATGGTATTATTAATTTGCATCTGCTTCAAAAACGGTATTTTTATTTATTAATATGTATCTGGTTCAAATAATGGTATTTTTATTTATTAATTTGTATCTGGTTCAAATAATGGTATTTTTATTTATTAATTTATATCTAGTTCAAATAATGGTATTTTTATTCATTAATTTGTATCTGCTTCAAATAATGGTATTTTTATTTATTAATTTGTATCTGGTTCAAATAATGGTATTTTTTATTTATTAATTTGGATCTGGTTCAAATAATGGTATTTTTATTTATTAATTTGTATCTGGTTCAAATAATGGTATTTTTATTTCTTAATTTGTTATTCATCTTTCTACCTTGTATATTTTTGAATGCCTATCGCAGTGCCTGGGATTTGGGACTACTTTAATCAGTTAAGCGACGCTAATAGAAAGACGAACCAGGCAGCTGAATAGCTAATTGTAATCTCAGCAATAGCATTCATTATAAGTGTTAATTGTAATGGGCCCTCTAAATGAACTGTCGGACGTGAATATCTTACCTGTACAAACAGCGAGTGGACTTCCGGAAGTAGGTGACAGTAAATATACTTCCCGTTTGGGGTTCCCATCTCTGACTGCACCCTAGGATTGCGTCTAATTCTCACTGCACACTTCTCATGTTCCCTTGGGATCTCTCAGCTAGCGAGTGGCCTCATTATATATGTATACTGGAGTATGACTGGCTGGAAATTAAAATGAATGCGTTGCTAGGAACATAAATGAATTTGTTTAATGGGAAGGCTTGGTTATAAGTCACATTGTGAGTGAGAATTTGAGCATCACTTAGCAAATGACCTTGACCGTACCTAAGCTGCCGTTCGAGATGGGTGTCTATCGCACCACTCAGCAATATTCCAGGCAGGCACAGAGCAAAACATATAGTGTGTCGTGGGTCAATCGGTGGAATGAAATTAAACTCAATGCTGTACTGACAATGACAACATCATAGTATATGCTTGATTGCGTGGTGTTCAATGGGTTTGCATAAGCTTTTCAAGAGTGAAAACTGTATCATTCTATTTATTATTCCCTTTCTGAATGCCCGCTGACAGTTTTTTTTATAATTTTGTTCCTTACCTGCTCGATTATTATTTTTACAAGTCACATTGCGAGAGAAAATTCGATCATCATTTGTTGGGTATTTTGATGAGTACATCATGAATGTCAAAATGCAACATAAAGCTGGCCATGTGAAAAACTTCTACATGCTCGAAGGTAAAATACTCTTTAGTATCGCTCAAAAAATCTCCCACATGCTCGAAGGTCAATGCATGGTGTACTTGATCGTGTGGTGCGCGATGGGTTTGCCAAAACATTTCAGGAGTTAAACTCTATCATTCTAACCATTATTCTTTCCAAAAACCTGCTGACAGTTTATATATCTTTTGTTCCTTACCTGCTTGGTTATTACTTTTACATTATAAATAATATTGCCAGTGAAAATTCGAGCATCATTTAGCAAATGACCTCAAATGACCTAGACCATTTTTTATAAGTACTTCATGAACATGACAATGCAACATAACGCTGACCATGTGAAATAAACTCCCATGTGTTCAAAGTTTAAGGACACTAGTGTTGCTCCAAAAACCCTCATGCTTGAAGAAATGCATTTCATACAGACAGACAGAGCTGGAAAACTATATATCTAATAAAGTTGCTGTGGTGGCATAAATTTGCCTATCCCTACTTTAAAATGTAACTGTTGTATAGATTGTTAAATTGTCAGAGTAACCTGACCTAGGGCACTCATTATGGAAGTATTTTTAAAAGTGTCCGAGTTTGAACCAGATTCGAGTTGAGAATATGCTAGAAATTGTTGATCTAATGCAAACTAGTTCAACTGGGTGAGTAGTTTTATTATCCAATGGTTATGATTCACGAGAACGAGACCAGCCAATGGGCTGAGATCTAAAAGTTTACCTGCTGTAGAAATATATGTTGTCTGTTCACTTGAATTTGAAGTGGCAAAGAAGTCCAGTCTTGTAAGACAGCCGGTAGCTTGATGGGCAAGCAGCTTTTCAAATTTCTACTTTCTCATGTTATTTGAATCTACTGATTCACTGATTGTAAACAACAAAGACCAAGCGAGACACGAGATTCATTTGCTGCAGAGTATGTGAGTGTAAAGGAATACACTACACTCCTTTCATGTCTCATGGCAAAGTATGATGATTACATCAGGCAATTTATGATACAGTGAAGTTACTAGAAATCATTATAGTTATTGTTATGCTTGAAGGAGTTGACATGGTGAAAAGAAGCGCCCAGGTTAGCTTGAGAGAATAAGTAGCAGAACAGTGTTTTCAACTTGTGAAGAGAAGCATGTGGAACTGGAGTTCATGGTAGACAATAAACGTGTGTGACACTTTTAGTGCGCAGAAAGACTGTTGAGACAGCATTTAATTCAGGTTATGTATCTGTCCGTCCATATATCTATCTATCTATCTATCCATCCATCCACCCGTCTGTCTGTTTGTCTATCTATCTATCTATCTATCTATCTATCTATCTATCTATCTATCTATCTATCTATCTATCTATCTATCTATCTATCTATCTAACAGGGACTTCGTTTTTCCCAATACCTCTTTAATAGGAGCATTTTTAAGTATTGTTATAATTCACTCATAACTTAACATCAAAAGTGCAGTCTTCAGGGTATTGAATATTAGAATATTTTTTTCAGGTGGAACGATTTGTACATTTGAGTACATACATCTTGTGTGAACCTGGGAGACGACTTGTGGTGCGTGACGGAGGATGCATATATAGGGAAAATATAGGTCGAAGAACAGAACCTGGTGAAATCTGAAGCTGGGGTAGGCGTGGTTAGAGACTTTCCAATTTTACAAATACTATTTGCATTCTATCAGTTATGATATGATAGGGCTCGTCCTCACCTCCAGAGTGCCACGTACGTATTATAAATGATGCAATAGAATGTCATGGTCAGTAGTTTTTGGAAGGTGCGCAGTGGGCAAGCAAAAAAAAAAAAGAAAGAGTTTCAATTTTGCCACCAACAATAGTACTGAAACAGTGACACTTCGCTGTCCAAAGCCCTGGCTTTTGTTTTATTGGGTCTGCAGCACTGACACACTCCAGATCTCTGACTTTTGTTCTATATAGGTGTCTGCAGCACTACCACACTCCAGAGCGCTGGTTTTTGTTCTATTGGTGCCTGTGACACACTCCAGATCTCTGACTTTTGTTATATGGGTGTCTGCAACACTGAAACACCCTATAGCTCTGGTTTTTGTTCTAGTGGTGTCTGCAACACTGCCACACTCCAGAGAGCTGGGTTTAGTTTTGTGGGTGTCTACATTGTCTCAAACTTTTCTTGTTTTTAAGTGCGGTTCATGTTAATAGAAACTACTATCCTCCTAAGACAATGAATATGCTCGTTACCTGTGCCAATCTTTATCTCAGTGTCAGCCTCTGTTGGTATCCAGTTATTCATTCTAGCTCTACCCTTATCAAGTCTGCAGTCCAACGATTCATTTATATTTTATTCCCATCATAGACTTTGTATCAGTCGATTTCCGTGCGGTCTGGTGTTCAATACCCGAAGACTCCAGGAAAGTGCTCTCATTTGTACACTTGGCACTTTCTCTTCATGATTGGTGGAGCAGGAAGGGGTGGGAAAGAAGATGTCATCGCTCCATCAACCGTCGGACAAATTATTAAATTCAAATTAACCAATTGACCAATATATCAGTTCTCAAACCTCTCTCCAAATGATTGCCTAGTTCTCGCCTCGAGTGTTCCGATTTATTTGACGTGTAAAATGAGATGGAGCTGAAGTAGTAGAGACCAGTGATTTAATGATGCCTAGTGTTTCACGCTAAGTTGCCTATTAAGGCCATCTCTAACTATTTTTTTTTAAATGTGAGGGGAGAGAGAAGTGCGCTTCCAGACTGGCAAGAATTAATGATATACATCTTTCATAAGCAGCAACAGCGAAGAGCAAAGTGCGCATCAGAACAGAATCGATTTTATTCTTAAGGACAAGAAAGAGGGTTTAGGTTTCTGACTCGAAGTAAACGGTATGATCCTAAAAAGTGAAATGGGGCAGTGGAAGTGGAAGTAAGGGGTGAGAGAGGGGGATGCCTCTCTAGAGAAGCAGCAAGCCAAGGCAGCGATGGAGACGTCAGTTAGTTAATTTCTTTAACGGAATGTTATCAATAATAATAATTTAATTAAATTATAAAATGAAGCATCTTAATTTTTATTGAAGAAAGATTGATTCAGAGTATGGAGAATTTTTAGTGAAGCATGTGGAGTTTTCTCCCCTTTCCTCTTTGTGCCACCCCTTTCTGCACCTGTCTTTTTACCCATTTGTCTCTCATCTTGGCACTTCATTCCTGATAACCAGAGGGTCTGAGACAACTCGACTTTAACAACAACATTTCCCGGAGGCATGAGGTGCACACTTAAGTCGGTATCATATGCCTTTCCTGTATTTTTTTTTTTAGGAA
This sequence comes from Sinotaia quadrata, assembly GCA_028829895.1. Taxonomy (NCBI): domain Eukaryota; kingdom Metazoa; phylum Mollusca; class Gastropoda; order Architaenioglossa; family Viviparidae; genus Sinotaia; species Sinotaia quadrata. Next base: position 32,927,685 of record CM054180.1, on the reverse strand, counting down.
AGGGGAAGGGGGGAGGAAGGTGCACAATCACAATCTCGTCTGAAAGTTAGAAAAAGAATCGAAGTTCGATTTTTCAAAAGGAAAGCTATCCTTGGCAAGCAGCATAGCAAGAGTCTAGCGGCCCCTTAGCGCCGTCAACCACGCCACCAATCCGCTGACAAATGGCAGTTTGCATTAGGCAGAGGTAGTTAAAGCTACAAAGTACTCTTTTCCCCGTAATTATTAAACAAAATCACTTCCAACTAATGGACTCTCCTAGCGCAGCTCGAGCTCAGCGTGGTGCGGGCAGGCGGCTCCGTAGGGGCCAGAAATCTCGTGAGTTATGGCGGACACCCCTCTTCCCTCCAGCAATCAAATTAAGACGACGCGCAACATTAGGAGCACGCGTCCGGCTGTCTCTCAGAAAGTCAAGCATCGCCTGATAGTCGCAATGTGCTGCCTCTTCAAGCTTAATGGCAGTCGTATTAATGCTGCGAATAGATGCCGGCTAATCAAAGGAGAATAATGGCCGATCACAAAGAATCGTCTTCTAGACGCGCGCGCAGTTTGCCGTCTAATGATGCCAATAGCCGCAGACACGCTCGACACTTCGCTCTGTGCCTTCTCGCGTTCTCGGGGGATCTCGCGGGACTGGGGAGCTTTATGGAGCGACTAAAAGCTGTAAATGGAAAATAAATTGGCTGCCTCGGATCAGCTATCAAGGCGCAATTAGGGCGCCCGGGCCGCAACGACGCCTCTGGTGGCAGCCTTGGGACGAAGACTTCGAAAGGGTGAGGTAGGGAGAGGTCACCGCTAGTGCCAACCAAGAAGGACATGATTAAGATGGCGTGAAATGTGGTGTCGAAGAAGAGGACGGGGGAGATATCTATTGGGAGAACAACCCGTTCACAAAATTCGATCACACTTAAATGACGTTTTCATCAGAGTAATAGTGTTTATTTGCATGGGCGCATGCCCCTCGCAAAACCCATGTGACCGTAGTGAAGGCGCTAAAGAGTTAAAAGTGCCGTGATTACTAGCCGCGCCTGCTAGCTTCTCTCGACGCCTTCAGACGTCATGTGCAATCTGGGCTGTGCTAACGAGGTTAGACAAGACACGGTGGTAGTCTCGACTCTCCAAGGCAACGCCATCTGTGGCTGATTCTACAGGCTGAGAATGAGAGCGAGTCTCGGTTCTTTTCGCTGTCACCCTCTACTTCCGTTACCATTAACATCATGGCACAACCCCCTTCCTTTATTTTACTCCTAAATCGTCTCCTGTTTCTCTGTCTTTATCGTTCTCTTTCACACTTTTTTTTTTTTTCATTTTCGCAGCCTTTGTCACACAATTCCCTCCGCCTTTAACCTTTGGATTTGTTTGTTTTTTCCACGATGTTTATTCTCCTCTTCCATTTTCTTAAAATAAATTTTTCTTCGTTGTATAATTGCTTTTTACGTTTTTAACTCTATGTCTTTATATATTTCGCTTGCTGGCACTTTCACGTTCTTCTATCTCGATGCCAGTCTGCCTTCTACAAAAATAAATGAAAAAAGATAAAAGCCAGGTGAACTTTGACCCGAGACATTTATATTTTTCACCCCGATTTCACTCTGTCTGCCAGTGAGGAAGGAACGACTTTGATATGTCGGTTCCTAGATAGAGAGACAGGTCAGTGGCGCTTGACCCGAGAGTTATTTCTTCACAAGTGCGAAACAGATATATCAATTTGTATCCTCTACAATATATTCTCTGTCCATCAAAGCGATCAGTATTGAGTCCACCCAATGTTGTCAGTTTATAGGGTGGAGAGCTCGCGTGTATTTTTTTCCACGCAGGAAGAAAAAGTACATTTTAAAAATAAATAAATAAACGAGGTCAACATAAACAGTAACCGTAAAAAAGATTTTATCCGTTTTACAAATATATATTTTACAAAAGCGAACGCTAGCAGGGCCTAGATCAATCTAAATCAACTTCGGATCCATTGTGACGTATTGAGAAGCCTGAGATAACCAGCTTCTAAATTTACGTTCAAACAGCTTTGACCTCACAACGGTTTTATATGCTTGTGGGTCAAACGTTATTGAAACAGTTAAAATTAGCAATGTTTGTAAGCTAAAGCTCTTCGCCAGTAACTCTTAAGTTTCGAGACGTCAGGAGAAACAAGCTAGAGAAAGTCGTCAGTGGCACAAGCAGTTTAAGAGAGGGGCAAGGCTTAACTTATGCGATTCTGTCTCTTAGATGATGTTAAAGCACAGAAATATTTAAGTGCAGTAAATGCAGCAACAAAAAAGGTTGTACAACAAAAACCTAATCAGAAAAGCAGCAGCGACAACCCAAAAAATATTTAAAGGAATAATTGATTAAGTTTATTCCATGGATTTTTGTTTGTTTGTTTGTGCTTTGGATAGCAAGATCCTCTTAAGAAATTAATTTTCTGCTTTACAGAATGTTCGTGACTGTTGAACCGTCAGTTCGTCTGTCGGTTCCGGAGTGAATACGTTTGTTCTTGTTTGTGAGATGACGTTCTAGTTCACTTCACGTCATTATTGTGTCGGCTTAACACTGAATTGTGTTTGCATTTCATTCTATTTCCCTTTATGGATTTGTCTCAAGTTCTGAGTAATACTGAGCTCGTCTGAGCACAGTGGTTTTTATTTTGCGCTCATTTCACTTTTCCTGTCACACCGAATTTATTTTATCGTTTTGTGTGAATCACCTTTTCACTCTATTTAGGTTAATTTCAGTGAAGCAGTCTGTGACGCCAGCATCACTTATTTAATGATATGATTATAATTAATTAATTAATTATCCAAAACTAATTACAAGTGATGAGAATCTTAATTTATTTTATTAATGATCCTCCAACAGAAACCATTAATCTTTCACTTGGCGTATATGCGGGAGCTGTAAACGTTTTCTCTTTTCCACAACATTAAAGATGAACGTTCATTATCACACAATCTTTCCATAGGTGGAAAACCTCCATTGCTAAAAGAGAAGACAAATACGTCTTTAATCTATATTTAGCAAGCCCCTATCCATCCACTTTCTTCTCCACCATAAGGTTATCATTATGCATAAGAAGGTCAATAAATTTAACAATAAATTTGCCTCAACAATAAATTTATTAAATCAACAATCAAATATACATATGACATATACAATTAAATAAATTACTTGTCATCAATATTTGCACGAACCCACGTTCGAATAATTTTATGTTTACACAGTCCTTATCCAGAAAATACAATAAGTCAATACAAATCACAGGATAGGCTTATCAGAGAACAGAAATGGAGTTATTAGAGATAATCGATAATAGTTTTACAAAACCCTGTTTAACTGCTGTCTCAGTAGTCCTTCTGCATGCTTTTTAGCAACAAAGACAAAAGTTATTGTCAGCAGTTATTATATCACCTCCACGTGCCTCACTCACACTGTTTCGATACTTAAGAGCTAACCTGGGTGCTTCTTTTGTCAACTCCTTCAAACAGAACAATAAATGTAGCAAAGTCCAACAACTTCTCTACACTAGAAATTGTTCAGTTGGTCCACATATCTTGCTGCCACACATCAGTAGAGTGTAATGTGTTCTTACCTTTACATGCTGCTTCCCGCCTTACCATGGTCGGTTGTAGCAGTTTACAAACCAAGCGTTTCAAATCAAATGTTGAACTGAAAAGATAAGCAGAGAACAAATGCTAAACTTACAGTTTATCGCATTATATCTCCATTCTTACTTACATTCTAGTCTCAACTTACAGTTTCCTGCAATGGTATTTATTAGCCCAATACCTGCATACAGCATAATAAATACAGCATATAAAAACAATGTCAAGTATCTAGCACTCACTATATGATCAGCTTAGTTCAAACACTTGTAGAAATAAAAGTCTACTCAAATAATACATCTATTAAAATATATGTATGACCTATCAATAGCAAAAGTACATAAAATATTTATAAGTCCATTGTCTCTCAACCAGTCAGTTAGACTCACTATCAAGCAAATGGCTGCTTTCAAGACCGGACTTCTTTCTTGCCACTCCAAATTCCAAGTGAAGAGAGAATACAATTTTCTACAGCAGGTGAATTTTTTAATCTCAGCCCATTAGCTGGTCTCGTTCTCGTAAATCATAACCATTGGATAATAATTTTTTTTTAAACTACTTTCTGATTTGCATTACATTAACACTCTCTAGCACTTTCTCGATTTAGGTTTGTTTACTTCCAAATCTGACACTTTTAAAATACCATCATAACTACAGAAAACTCTATGGTATGTATTATGAAAACTACATGGCTGTATGACTGATGTTCACATTTATGAATAACTAACGTTGAGATTGTATGCATTGTAATGACAACCTCGTGTTCAAAGGGATGTGCTAATTTTCCAACCGAGAAAACTGGCTGCGGGCAAATTTTGCATGCCAGCCGAACACGTCTGTGGGGTACTTGCCCTGGCGGCATGAAAGACGAGGATGGGCATTTAGTAAGATTCATGTCTGCCTAATGGCAACTTTTTTGACCTAACACAGCGAGACAAATGTCGTTCATAGTCACTGCAGAAGTTGACGGTAAAACAAGAATGTTTTTGCTAATTGTTCACCTTTAGCTTCAGTTTCGATGAACGCTGGAAAAGGTCGCACGCCGTGTGATAATGGCAGCGCGTCGAAATGAGCCTCAAGCAAAATGGACACTACTGTCGGGCAACAACGCTGGTACTAATCATGACACTTGGAAGTTGTGTGGCTAAAATGTGTCATGCGTATGACACTGTAGTCACGAGAGTTGGTTCCCATTAATTCATATAATATTGTCCTCTCTTCCTCCTTCCCTCTTTTGCTAACACATCACTACCGTTCCTGCAAAGAAAAAAATTGCTTACGGAGTGTGACCTTGTGAGGTCGTACGTAGTCTATCAAACTACATGGGCGCTCACATACTTTAGATGTGACGTCGGCATACACTATCAAACCACAAACATTCACATATTTTTATGTAGAGGGGTTAATATCCGTAAGCAGATTGTGTTTCTAAAGTTTCAATAACACAGGCATAAGTTAGTAGGATACAAATTCACAGCTAAAGAACAAACACTGTTTAGAAAGCGTTGAGATCACTTGTTTCATTGCATACTAAGAACAACACGCTGTCTGTTTGTGTACTTGGTATACTTGAATCATCAATTGCTGATATTAGTGACGACGTTGTATAGTTGAATCGTTTGCTGATATTACTGACCACGTTGTATAGTTGAATCGTTTGCTGATATTACTGACCACGTTGTATAGTTGAATCGTTTGCTGATATTACTGACCACGCTGTTTAGTTGAACCGATTGCTCATATTACTGACAACGTTGCTATTCCTTCCATTTCTTTGCGCTGACGTCAGATTTTGCATCCTTTGGGAGGAAGGAGTCTGAGAAATATGTCTACAAATTTTATCAATAACAATGCTGGTCAACAAAATTCTCTAAACACTTTAAGGCTCTTGTTTGCTTGTTGCACATTTACAAACACGCGCACAAGCCCGCACACACACCCACACACACCCACACCCACACACGCGCGCGCGCGCGCACGCACACGCACACACACCACAAACCTACAGCAACAGCAAACCAATAAAAGCAAAATAAAATCAATGGTATAAAAAAAAATTAGCAGGCTTTTAAGAAATGACAATTTATGGCAAATTTAATTTTCAAGAAGACGTTTTGATTATCAGTACATTACAACTGTACAAATCTAAATGCATATAATCAGCAACTTGAAATACAGAGAGACAAAGAGCTTACGTCATCTGAAATTAATATCCCTGTTTATTACGTATTCGAGCCTCTTACTGACGTTGCTCCTTTCTGGAACGAATGACTAGAGATTAAATGATGAAGTGTTTAGACTATTTACTATTTGCAATGCTCACTAAGTACATTTACAGTATCTAATAATTTAGCTTCTTTAAAGTTTCATGGATGACGACCTAAAGCTGCAGTAGTGTAGTGTGCTAGTTTGTTTAAACTTTCCAAGATGGCTGGCTTTGAACTTCAATCGTACGTAACTGTTAACTGCACTGAATTAATGAACGTTGGGAGGAAATGTTAAGCAGAAATAATCAACTTTGCTTACGGTTTCACCTATAACTGGCTATAGGTTCAGTGGCGTAGTAGGTACTCCAGCTTGATTGTTTCCACGGATGACTGGCTAAACCTTTGTTGAGACTGATCAAGTTCATAGACCGCTTCAAGGGTTTCTTACAAATGCAGTGATGGGGTGACCAAGTGTACAAAAATGAACTAACTCTTCAGTACAATTGGTAACATATGGTGATAATAGTTTTCTAATTTGCTCTCGGTTTTAAATGAAGATTGTTGTGCATTACTTTACAGCTTCAGGGATGACTGGCTATTGTTACAGAAACATGGTGTTCATTTTGTTGACCTCCTCAGAAATGCCTGGATGTCAGGATGTGTTGTTTTAGTGTGCTCACTTTCAGGGAACTATAGATGCGGCTACATACTATTCGAACAATTCTCATGTTCACTGGCAACTGAAGCTAGTCAAGTGTATGTTCTTAATCAGCGATGACTGGCTACAGCTGCAGCAGCAAGGAATTTAGGTTTGTTCACACTACAAAGGATGTACAGCTGCCAGAGTAGTGAGGTAGTATTTCAGTTTATTTACAGCCTCGAGGAATACTGCCTATTCAAGAAGTGATGGAGTGTTCAGAGTTAGTTTTCATGGATGACTGCTTGAAGATGTTGGGATGAATTGCTCTACTTTGTTCACAAGTGACCCGGTCGATAGATATAGTTATATAATATTCTAGTTTGTTCACAGTGTCACTGGATGATAGATATACTTATATAATGTTCTAGCTTATTCAGAGTGTCAGTGGAGTATAGATATAGTTGTATATTCTAGTTTATCCAGAGTGTCATCGCGCTATAGATAAATAATGTTCTAGTTTGTTTAAAGTGTCAGCGGACAACAGGTATAGTTATATAATGTCTAGTTTAAAGTGTCAGTTGACTACATCTAAGTTATATAGTATTCTAGTTTATTCAGAATTTCAGTGATGACTAGTGAAGCTTTTCAAGTTCATTTTCATCATCATTGAAGACTAGCCCAAGCAGCGATGATTTAATATTCTGGTTTGACAGACAATGCCAGTCATAGTAAAGTCACAGTGTTCCAGTTTGTTCATATTTTCAGGGGTGATTTTCTCTAAATGTATTAATAGAGTGTTCCAATTTGTTTATGACTGCAGAGGTGATTGGCTGTCGACACAGTGACTTAGTATTTAAGTTTGTTTACAGTACTTTTGTTGGTTTGTTGTATGATTGGACTTAGATGAAGGAGAACTTTCGTTTTACGTCGATGTTTGTGGAATGGCTGGTGACAAAAGAATTGAAGTAGAGTTTACAGCTTGTTTCAGCTTATTCACAGTTTCTGCTGTTCAAGGCACTGATATACATTGATATACGTCACAAAATGGTCATCTGTAAAATTAACATTCAATGTCTATAAAAATGGATAACTAACATTAATAGAATTTCCATTAGGATTAATTAATAGAACATTACACTTGCAAACTGAGTTAATAATTTTCTTTAATTCAAATTAAAACATTTCTTTTTTTAATACCGTGTACTTCCGTTGTGTTGTTTTGTTTGTAGTTTATACGTTTTTTCCTTCAGGAATTTATGTGAGAATGTTGCAGACTATTGTCATGGATTTCTTTTGTTGCTAAATTAAACACAAAGTTTAAAATAATGTATTTTTAATTTGTACCGCCTTAACTGTTTTTGTGATTATCTACCTGAGCGCTGAATAACTGGTCAAGACGAAAGGTATTCTGGGAAATCTATCTATTCCAATCAATGAACCTAAATCACAATCTCTAATTCAATGAAAACAACCAGCCCAGTCAGATCAGATAAATGATTTTTTTTAAAATTATTTAATTTTAAAAGAAAAACTACATTGCGTTATGTCAGATCAATGGCATCATTTCAATCCAATACACTCAAGACAACGGTCGGGTGTTGCGCATTAATGATGTTAATCTAGTTAGTCACTCACATCTACCCCAAGGAGGAATCTCATCCACAGTGCGTGACATTAGCATCATCAGCGTGCAGATAAGCAGCTTGGAAAATCTTTAAGAAACTTTGGTCTTCATTGTTTGTTATCTCTCTCTGTCGAACGGCTGGGTGGGGAGTGCTTTAATTTTCCAGAACACAGCCTGCTAATTACACGTGCTCCTGCAGACGACCTTTCGCGTGGGGCGTGATGGTGGATTGGCCAGGCAGTTTCCCCCAGGCTAGCCTGGCACTTCCGGTACATTCACTCCCTCACCCCAGTGAAATGAAAGCTCACAATCTTCGACCTCTGCGTAGTATCGAAGATTAAAATGAGGAGGTTGCACTGGGTGAATAATTAGGTTAATCTCAGGATGGCAACTTTCCATGGCATTGAAATGCTGTTAAATTTTTCAACCAAATGAATTAATCACCAGATATTTCTTTTTTTTATAGAAAAAGCATTTTTGCCATGCCGACTAATGCAAAATTAGATAGCTCGATCCATTAAATCGGCTTGCACCCAATGCTCATTTCTATGGAGAGCAAAGATGTATGGATAAAATTAAATGTACAGCTCCAGAACTATCCTGATCCCAGAGGAAAGCAGCAAGGCATCTCTCTCTCTCTTTTCTCTCTCTCTCTCCTCTCTCTCTTTCTCTAGGCCGCAGGATGTTTCAGTCATAAGGGTGCATTTCCCCAGCTTCCGGCCGAAAGGCGCACGCAACCATCGAAGGCGGAGAATTCAGAACGAGGCTGAAAGTATCACCAAGCAGCGCGTGCACATCGCGAGGGGACTGGAACTGAGTCGAGTGCAGAGACAGGCTCAAACGGGGCGCTGATTTCTTGCTGCAGGCATCTTTTAGTCCATTACTTCTTTTATCTAGAAATTAGGTGCCTGACTTGCTGGCGATGTTATTCAGTAACGCGCACTTTAAAGGTATCGGAGTTTGCCGTGGAATCCTGGGTAATTACCGCCCAAGTGCGTATGAGGCTGGACCGAGAGATTTCGGGCGGGATGAAAGACACTGGATTCCGGGGAGTGAAATGGAATCACGCCATTATGCGGAAAGTTATTTTCTGCATATTTTTTCTTTACTTAGTTTTCCACATAACGCACAAACTTAGTTTCAATGAAATAGATTACAGATCCGCTCGCGTATTATCAACGTTCGAATGTACTAAACAGCAAGTGCATTGTCTGTCAATCACTCTTTGTCTCATTTTTTCTTTCTCCATCCATCCATCCATCCATCCATCCATCCGTCCGTCCGCCCGTCTGTCTGTCTGTCTATCTATGAATGAATTAATCTCTGAATCAGTATTGATCTATTCTACTCTCTCTCTCTCTCTCTCTCTCTCTCTCTCTCTCTCTCTCTCACTCTCTCTCTCTCTCATTTATTTATTGACGTGTCGTAAAAAAGTATTTAACACACACAATCATAATCAAATATATTGATAATCCTAAATGAGAGTCTGCGCACAAACACACAAACGCACGCACGCACCCATTGTCGAATATAGCGTGACAAACTCTCCCCGACCTTAAACGAAAAAACTGCCGGAAGGGACATGAAGCCATAAGATACAAACCGAGAGAAAACGTAAAAAGGCAGATTTTTTAATATTTTTTTTTCTAATTCTCTTGTCACAGCTGAAGAGACTGAGAATTTAGTTAATCCACTCACGTTCATTTAATTAAAACTTATTCATATTGCACCAATCAGAGTAATAGTCAGCCCTCTGTAAAATACTTACAAACGTATTCAATAGGTCGTGACGTAAACTTCTACACCTATATGTTGAATGATATGATAATTACTTTGATTTATATACGAATACTAATTACTGTAATTGACCAAGTCTGTTAAATATTCATATAATTTGGGTATATAAGATAAGAACTATAAAATTATTTCTGCATCCAATAGCAATCAAACGATAGCAAATAAAATCAATCAACAAAGCAAACAAACAAGCAAAGCACGCAACGACAACACAGACATTTTAAAAATCATAAAGCAAACAAACATAAAATAAAGGAAGGAAATAAACGATGCAAGGAAGCGAATAGAAAAAGAAAAGCAACAAACAACGCAGACAGACAAATGAAGCAAGTAAACAAGCAGATTTAAAAGAAAGCCATGACAATAAACAAACAAGAGGACGCGAACAACAAAAACACCACATATGCAGAGGAAGCAAATTTCAGACAAATCAAGCAAACAAAGAACAAGGACAATAAAATAAAATTAAAATTAAAATGTACATAGATTTGTAAATGCCGATTAATGTAAGAAAAAATGGAACGTTTATACTCTTGGGTTGAAAGGATTTTCTTATGAAAATTGATTTTAAAAAATTTAAAATTACTTTATGACAGAATTATTCCCTGAACACTTTATAAAATCTCAAAAGAAATAGATTCTAATGCTTTCAAGTAAACAAAATAAATACATAAAGGACTTTTCAATGCAAAATGCATCGTTATTGTATAAATTAAAACTAAATTGTTTATTATTATAAAATTATTAGCAGAAACATAATACTGGCGATATTTGATGCATTAACTGTACCACTGTAGACTATGTGTTTTAGATGCATTGACTTTATTTACATGTGCTGTCTACATGTGTGACTCATTAACTGTATTATACGTATTGATTATACTTGACACATTATCTGGATTATATGTCTTGACTATACTTGACACATTAACTGGATTATATGTATTGATTATACTTGACACATTATCTGGATTATATGTCTTGACTATACTTGACACATTAATTGGATTATATGTCTTGACTATACTTGACACATTAATTGGATTATATGTCTTGACTATACTTGACACATTAACTGGATTATATGTCTTGACTATACTTGACACATTAATTGGATTATATGTCTTGACTATACTTGACACATTAATTGGATTATATGTCTTGACTATACTTGACACATTAATTGGATTATATGTCTTGACTATACTTGACACATTAACTGGATTATATGTCTTGACTATACTTGACACATTAATTGGATTATATATCTTGACTATACTTGACACATTAATTGGATTATATGTCTTGACTATACTTGACACATTAACTGGATTATATGTCTTGACTATACTTGACACATTAACTGGATTATACGAATTGATTATACTTAGACACATTATATGCGTTAGATGTATTGGCAGATAATCAAAGGATTCGCAACTGGGGAAAACGGCGAAATGCCGCACTCAACGTCACAACATCCGCTTGCATTGTATCAGGGTGCATGATACGACAGTGAACGCCGTAACATTTTAATAAAATACTTGTCAATGTTTTTGTTGCTTCTTTTCTGGGTGCGAAGATGTGCAAGACTATTTTCACACAGGTTCAAAAGGAGAAGAAAAATATTTATATTTTATAATTTGAAGGAAATATTCAGTAGAAAACCATCGGTATGGCAAGATTTTTAGATAATATTGCTTGAGTGAGATATTAATTTAACTTTTTGAATTAAATAAAATTGTGCGTGTATATGTGTGCTAATTAATTGCACAAATATATTTTACGGAAATATGTCAAATGACACAATATTCATATTAAGCAATAAGAAACGTAATGTAATTTAACTGATATAACGAAATGAAGAGACAGTTCAAAAGATTAATTTTTACAAGCCAATAGTTGTCATATTCAAATTTATCGATTTGTGTAAATAGATTTCTGAGAAAGAAAGAAAATCTATCTATCTATCTATATCTATCCATCCATCCATCCATCTATCTATCTATCTATCTGTGCGATTGTTTATGTGTGGGCATTTGTGTGTTTCCTCAAAATATAGCCTTTACAGTTATTTTCATGATTGACCGAAGAGAAACCTATTCATAGATTAATATGTTTTGTGATGGATTCTAACAATTATTTTGGCCATCAATGCATACTTGTGATTATTTTGTCATGTAACTCATGAATTGTAAAAATGATATATATATATATTTCCTAAAATATTTCCTAAAATAAAAAAATAAAATATATATTTCCTAAAATATTTCATTACGCACACAGAATCTCCGCGTACGTTCTCCATAACAACAACATTTCGATGTCACCAGCAGTCATGTTTCTTGATACAATCCTACAAGGTTAGTGACTTGCCCAACGGGTCAGTACCCGGGATGAGAAACCATCTACTTATACCTCTATTTCATGCACTGATTGACTATATCTGATAGCTCCGTTTAAAGTAAACGATTGGTTACATTAAATATATCAAATGAATGCGATGACTTAACTCTGTTTAAAGTGCACGATTGATTACATTAAATATATCAAATGAATGCGATGACTTAACTCTGTTCAAAGTGCACGATTGATTGATATCAGAGGTATTGAATGTATCTGATGATTTCTAGCTCTGTTTAAAGTACACGATTGGTTGATATTTAATCATTTAATGTATTTGATATACTGACTTTGTTAGATGTGTTGATCCTATTTGATGTGTTGACCATATATGGCGTGTTGACTAGATTTGACGTGCTGACTATATTTGACGTATTAGCCATATTTGACGTGTTGATTATATATTAACTTGTTGATCATATTTGGTGTGTTGACTTTGTTTGGTGTATTTAGTGTATTCGATGTGTTGACCATAATTGACTCATTGATCTATTTGGTTTTTGACTATGCTTGATGTATTCAAAATATTTGACGTTTTAACATATCTGATGTGGTGACTTTCAGTTTGATGTATTGATTATATTTGATGCATTGACCTTGTGTGACATGTTGACTATAATTGATATTTTTACTTTATTTCATGTATTGACTTTATCTGGTGTGTAAATTGTGTGGATATATATTATGTATTTAATGTACTTGTATATATTTGAAATAAAATGTATATTTGATGCATAAGGTGCAGTTGCACTACTAATACTTTAGATGCATTGATATATAAAGTGAATTGATTTTGGCGAAGATAGGTTTTATCAGAAGTGATATTCGGCTACGGATCAAGTTCACATATATAAAGATTTATTTTTCTAAATGCAATTCTTGTGATAGCGCATGCTTTTGATACGACATTTAAACAGTTAAACTTAATGACGATGAAAAATTAACAAAACGAGTTAAAATATGGTATGACCGTATATGTAGTTATCTGCGGAAGTACAATGACATGTAGAAATGTTATTATACATACACACAGAGGCAGACAGAGACAAAGAAAGTCATTTAACACTTTAGCCATTATATTGCTAATTATTTTTTTCATTTCATCTTAAGCTATTGGTTAAGAAGTAGACATATCATATTACCAGTTAACAAGTATAGGTATATGTTACCAGCAAACATTCCTAATATTTCGAAAACCTTGGCAAGGTTAACTAACAAGCGCCAACAGCGGTAGCACGGGTGTGTACGCAATGCTTGACATAACATTGATGGTCAAGTAAGGCAAGACCGCAGACGGTTGGGTTCTCAGCAAAACTACCGAAGGGGTGGGAGGGTCTATTTGCGGTCACATTCATCATGTCTTTGTCACATGTAAGAAGCAATGGCATGGTCCCGTCAGAGGGCGGGGCAGCAGTTTCCGCAGTGCCCACCAATCTTCAAGTCCATTTCTCTGCTCGCCTGCTGACAAATGGCATTTCAAGTTAAAAACACATTTTAAAAAAACAAGGGATAAAAATAAAAAAGACTAATAATAAAAAGAGTGTTTCCATTCTGCCTGACTCTTACTACTTTCTGCTTTATTTATGTGTGTCTCTTTCTTTCTCCCTTTCTCCTCTCTGCTCTATTTGTCTAGCTAGCTATCTCTGCTCCACTTGTCTAGCTATCTCTCTTTCTGCTATATTTGTCTAGCTATCTCTCTCTGCTCCATTTGTCTATCTCTCTCTGCTCTATTTGTCTAGCTATCTCTCTCTCTGCTCTATTTGTCTAGCTATCTCTCTCTCTGCTCTATTTGTCTAGCTATCTCTCACTGCTCTGATCCGACGATTCCCTCCACCCACCCCCTCTCTCTTTACTTTTACTACAATCTGTTTTTTGTCTATTTGTCTGTTTCTCTTTAATTTTTTCTCTGTGCTTATGTATTTTGCTCTCTCTCTCTCTCTTCTCTATCTTTATGCTTATCAATTTCTGTCTACCTTCGCTCTATGTGTCTATATGTTCCCTCCCCCTCTTCTGTACAATCTTCACTGGGTGTGTTTATCTGCTTTCTATTCTTTCAACTCTTTCTCTCTATCTGCCCCTCTGTCTCTGTCTCTCTCTGCTCACCGCCTCTCTTTCCATCTCTTTAATTCTCTCTCTCGCTCGCTCTGCGTATGTGTGTGTATATGTGTGAATTATCTGTGTCCGTATTTGTCTCTTTCTTCTATTTGTGAGTGTGATTATCTGTTCGTATTTGTCTCTTTCTTCTATCTGTCCTTCCTATCTCTTGGCTTAATATATATATGTATGTATGTGTGTGTTTGTGTGTGTGTGCGCGCGTGTGTATGCATATGTAATTATCTGTCCGTATTTGTCTCTTTCTTCTATCTGTTCTCCCCACTCTCTCTCTCTCTGCGCATATATATATATATATATATATATATATATGTGTGTGTGTGTGTGTGTGTGTGTGTGTGTGTGTGTGTGTGTGATTATCTGTCCCTATTTGTCTCGTATTTCTCTTCTCCATCTTTCTCTGCCTATATATATATTTATATATAAGTGTGCATGTGTGTGTGTGTGTGTGTGTGTGTGTGTGTGTGTGTGTGTGTGTGTGACTATCTGTCCGTATTTGTCTCATTCTTCTATCTGTTCTCACCCCTTCTCTCTCTGCGCATATATGTGTGTGTGTGTGTGTGTGTGTGTGTGTGTGATTATTTGTCCCTATTTGTCTCGTATTTCTATCTGTTTTCCTCTCTCTCTCTCTCTGCCTATACATATATATGTATATGTGTGTGTATGTGTGTGTGTGTGTGTGTGTTTGTGTGATTACCTGTAATTATTTGTCTCTTTCTCTCCCCTTCTCTGTCTCTTTTCTGCCCCACCTAGTTTGAAATCTTTATTTTTTCCAATCATTCATTTATTCATCCGTCCATTCTTTACATTTTTAGTTAATTCATTTTTAAAATCCTTTAAATCATTATCTGCTTTGTATTTAGTTTTTACATTCTTTCATCGTTCCCATTCTCATTTAATCATTCGTTTTTCATTCATATTGTCGTTCATTCATTCATCCACATTTTATTTATTTAATTATTTATTTCTCCTTGTTTGTGTTTTTCTAATTTCTTCCGATGTCTGCTGCCCAGCTGTGAGAAAAAGAGAGTGGAAGTACAAACCATTGACTGAAATGCACATGGAAAGAATCGTTTTACGCCGACGATACGATAAGTGAAACTTGTCCGCAGTGTTCAAGTGTCGTCTCACTTTTACTACGGCAAATGCGATTTCCTATCTACTAGCTAATTGAGGGTTACCCGGGACAGTTAGCATTTGTCTCCCCTCTCTCGGTGAGGAAGATTATAACTGAACATCTTCAACTGGAAACCCTTATATGAAGTCAAGTATCTTTAATTTTATTTTTATATTCTAAATAAACTAGGTTCAAAACTAATTTCGCTAATATAATAACATTTTAATTGAAGTCAAGTATTTGTAATAACATTTTATTTATGAAGTAGTTTTGAGTACGATACTAGAAACATCATCTCGATTATTTGTTGCCAACAAGGCAAGCAACTCCCGCCCCTCCTTCCCCACCATTATCCCGCTAAAAAGTAAATTTTTGATTTCTGCTTGTTAAATATCTTAAAATTGTACACTTTGCTGAGCACAATTATATTTCTTCCCGAAAGATTTACTTGATAGTAAAAACAAAATCTTCACACAAAACTGGAGATAGAGAAGAATTTCACTGAGAGGCAAAGCAATTAACAGAAGTAAAAGAGAGACCAAAGAAACGAAATATGTGTAAAATATACAAAGCCATAGCCAGACATAAACCTCTCTCTCTCTCACTCACTCACACTCACACACATTCACACACACTCACTCACACACACACATACTCACACTCACACACTCACACACACTCACACACACACACACACACACACACACTCACATACTCACACACACACACACACATTCACACACACACACACACACTCACACACTCACACACACACACACACACACACACACACTCACATACTCACACACACACACACACACACATTCACACACACTCACACACTCACATACACGTCTATGATCGTCAGTATATTAGCAAGGTAATAATTGCAGATAATCATCAATAAAAATAAAAGTGTACAATTTCGATTAGGAACAATATTATTATTTGCAATTAATTATTTTTATATGTTGTAATATTTGTTCAGTTGTATGCGAGATTGTTTATTTGTTGTTAGAGTAGGTGCCCGTTTCATATTTCATATGTGTGCGTGCGTGCGTGCGAACGTGTGTATGTGTGTTAATTGTTTATGAATTTTATTTTTGTTTCTTGTTGGTCTGTATATCATTTCAACAATTAGTTTACTTGTTCAATTGAATTGTGAAGCCGTTGCCATAGTTATCTAACATGTCTTCCAGCAAAACCTGACTCTTGGAGAGCGGTAATAGGAGGATTATAAAAACAATTCCTTGCATTATATTTTTATTGCCATTTTTTTAATTTTCCAGGCTACTTTAGGGGCTACAAAATGTAGTGGCTAAACTGAAAATCTCTTTAACGCAGTCGTATAATATCAAAGTTAATTTCCAATTATTTTGTTAAGAACTTCATTTAGACTAGATATAATTATAACCCGAGAATTTTCCCTCGGTTATGAAAAGTCTAAATCTAAGCTGAAATCCCATTACTAGTCTTGCAAAGTTCCTTTCCGACATTAATGAGTGAGTGACGTATTTTCTTTGCCAGAGAAAGGCCACTCCTGTAATCAAGTGACATGCCGAAGTGTGGCAATCTTGAAAGTCCATGACTGTACGGCATAGAGTGAGCAAACAGAATAGATTGTCGCCACATCAAGACTCTTGCAGAAAAAGTCCATGACTAGAAGGCACACAATGTGTAAACAGTATTGATTGTCGCCACATCAAGACTCCCGTCTGGAAAAAAACCAAAACCACAGCTGAATATGTTTGCCCTGGCTACCAGACTCTCTGGGACTTGAAGTGAGACATTTTTGTAAATGACGCGTGCTTTAATTGTTGTGCACGCCGTGGAAGATCACTGTGTACATAGTAAAGGATTTTCATCACTGTGCCTGCTGTAGAGGACTTTCATCACTGTGCCTGTTGTAAAGGACTTTCATCACTGTGTATGCTGTGTATGATGTGGAGGACATTCTTACTGTGTATGTCGTAGTAGGCGTTTGCCATTGTGTTTGTTTAGATGATTTTCATTGCAGTGTATGCTGTAGAGGATTTTCGTCATTGTGCATGCTGTAGAAGTCTTTCGTCATTATGTATATGTGACAAAATTATTCATCTGCTATATGTTTAATAGAATTAAGTAATGTTGTCAACATCTATAATGATCCACAGACAATATAACTTTATAATATTTGTGTAAAATTTTTTTTAAAAACTTAAAAAACATGTTTCGTATTATTTACATGTAAGTAGGTTCAGGACAATCAGTGCATACTTAATCTAAGATGACTTTTTCTCTTCCTACTCTGTGGTCTTTTGTCTTAGATGTGCAAAGGTGAAGTGTGAGCATGCATTGAGAGTAAATGGGGTTATGACCCACAGTCAGCCAGAAAATCATTACTCAATATGTCCATGGAAAGTGGAACTCCATGCCACATGTCATCATTAATTAGTGTCCGATTCAATGCGAGACCCAGACTCAGTATATATGCCCCAACACTCAGAAATCCCTGGTTGTGTGTCTTATTGGGTAAGCTGGTCCACTCATATTGTTGCAAAGACTTGGTCAATGTAGCAGGCAGTGTATTTTAGGGTGTAATTCACTGAGTTGGGTTTTGTAAAATTCTTGTTTCTTGTATCAGGTATTAGAGTGGTGATATTTTTTAAGTCTGTGCAGAGCTGAGGAAAATCATCCATGGAGAGCTGAGAACCAACAGTAGTATTTTGTTTATACCGGTAGCTTTGTAATCTTGATATTTGTGTATTCAGATTCTGAGGAGCCAGTATAACTTCTGAATTCTGTATAGGAAGGTTAGTTTGTGAAGAACTGAGAGAGGTCAGCTGAGAGTCAGCAGCAGTGTTTTGCTTCTACCGGTAGCTTGCAGTTTGATATTGTGTATTCAGAGACTGGTATGCTGGTATAACTTCCGATTTCTGTATTGGAAGGTTAGTTGTGGAGAGCTGAGAGTTAGCAGTTGTGTGTTGCTTGTAACAGTCTGATCTATTTCATCCTTTGTCGCTCAAGCCATATGTAGCAGGTCTGTGGAGAATGGTTAGTTTGTGCAAAGCTAAGAGTGGTCAGCTGTGGAGAGTGGTTAGTTTGTGCAGAGCTAAGAGTGGTCAGCTGTGGAGAGTGGTTAGTTTGTGCAGAGCTAAGAGTGGTCAGCTGTGGAGAGTGGTTAGTTTGTGCAGAGCTAAGAGTGGTCAGCTGTGGAGAGTGGTTAGTTTGTGCAGAGCTAAGAGTGGTCAGCTGTGGAGAGCTCAAAGTCTGCAATTGTGCGTTGCTTGTACCTGTCTTGTCTATGTCGTCCTTTGTCACTGCAGCCATATGTGGGTCGCATGTACTCACAATACCTATCTTTAGTTTAAATACTATTAATTCATAGTCGGGTTAGTTTGATATTAAAAATTTTTTACTTGATGCTTCAATAAATAATCTTCAGAATGTATTGCATTTTTGACTACTTCTTTTTTACTCTTGATTTTGCTAGAAAATATTATTAGATTTAACTTTTGTTCATCTCTTTTACTGCCTGTATTTTGTAAATACCTTTTTAAAAAAATATTAAATTAATTTTCTTATTTTAGGGTTGTCCTATTCAATGGTAGAGTCTTGTGACTATCTGTTTTATCCTCACACTGTAACTGTTTCTGACTGTATTTTGTGATGTCAGAGAAGTGTTGTATGTGTGTGGTTTTGTCTTCTCACATGGTTGCCTCCCCATCGTGATAAACAGTAGCCTGTCAGGGGGTGGGGATTCGAGCCAAGAAACAGAGTATAGAAGGTGCTGTGAATAAGAAGACCTCCCCCCCCCCCCGGATTATGGTACGATGTAACTGAGGAGTAGGCTGGTAAATAAGTAGAAGCTAAAATAACTCTTCCAGTGCAAATGGCCTTACAAGTTTAGATTCATTACTATTTTGTGTTTCTAAATTCTACCAGTTTAGTTACATAATTATGCACTGTTCGTAGTCATAAATAAAACAGTTTACAAAATGTAAATACAATTATACAGATAAATCCCTATGAAGATTAAATTCAATCACTGATTTATAAGTAATCATTTACTAATACACATTGTATCATATGAACACACTGTAGTAGATATAACATTGGTCTCTGCTTAATGACTTTACCTTCAGACAGGGGTATTCCTTCTATCCCTTAACAATCAAAACGTTTTTAATGAAAGAATTTACTATTTTTAAAAACATCAGTAATCAAGTTAATCCTAACTCAGAATAAACTTTATCAGTTGCAATTTCTTGAATTTTGAGTCCTAAAACTATTGCTAGAAACTTGAAATTAAATATACAAAGTAGAAGCTACTAGAGAACTAAAACTGTGCAAGGAACTTAAACAAAAACGTGTGTCACTCTTGAAATAAAGGGGAAAAATAAATATGACTGCAAGTATCATGAGTAAAATATATGGCATTTTTGTCTCCACTTTTCATTCTCAAATTTACTTTGACTTGAAAAAGAAATGTTATCCTTTATTCACTCAAACAATATAAAATTTCATAAACATTGACTGTACGATCTAGTATAAAACCAGAGTCATGGCATCAAAATATCCAAACTACACTAGGGTAATCCCTAATGTCAGTTTTCACTGATATATCAACCAGTTGACCAACCAAATTTTTCTGGTCCCTCCGAAACTCTGGCATGGAGGAGAAATCACACAGGTGATTAAACCTGGTTTTACGCTAATATTTCAACTCACCTATCTCGTCAGGTAATTAACCTATTAGGTCGAATGGCACGATGGTATTTACTGGCTAAGATTTAATATAAGGTTGACTATTGGTGATTTCTACTTTCTAAACTTTATGATAATAATTTACGCCAAGTTTGTATAAGTGTTTCTGTCCCCTCTCACCTCGCACCTCTCCAGTTTCCGATTTTGACATTAAATGCCAGTCTCAGACAATTCTTTCCTTCCTAATTGTAAAGTCACTCATTGTCACTAGTGGCTAAACTTTCTAATTGCAAAGTCACATTTTGTCACTAGTGGTTGAACTTTCTAATTGCAAAGTCACCTTTTGTCACTAGTGGCTGAACTTGTAAAGTCACCAATTGTTACTAGTGGCTGAACTTCCTAATTGTAAAGTCACCTATTGTTACTAGTGGCTGAACTTCCTAACTGTAAAGTCACCTCGTTAACATTGATGGCTCCTGGTCAGAACATTCAAATACAGCTTCTACAGAAATACACACCTAGCTATTCAGGTCTGGGTATTTAAAAGGTTTCATGGCAAAGATTCTGTAAAAATCCTACTCTTGTAAATCTGTCAGTAAGAATGGTCAGTAATCATGAAGTGAGCAGAAATGCGCATGGCCCATACAAATTGTAGCTAGGTGGACTATGATACCACGCCACCCTAGTTACTGAATCTTATTATTATTATTATGAATCTTCTTATTATTAATCATCCAAACAACTAATTACAAGTTAGGGGAATCTTAATTTATGTAGTAATAATTCTCCAGCAGACACCACTCGTCTCTCTCACTTGGCGGATGTTGGGTGCCGTAAACGTTTCTCTCTTCCACAATATTAAAGACAAACATTCACTGTCACACAATATTTCTGTAGGTGGAAGACTTCTTCTCAAAGGAGAAGATAAATCCGTCTTTAATCTATATATAGTGAGCCCTGATCGGCCTACTATCTCTCCAACACATGGTTATTAATGTGTACAAAGGTCAATAAATTTATTAAATCAGCAATCAAATATACCTATAGCAAATACAAAGAAAAGATTATATTATTTGACACCAGTATTTCCATGAACCATGTTCAAATAGTTTCAATGTTTATACAGTCTTATATCCTAGCATGTAATTCAACAGATTAGTGTCAATATAAATCACAGGGTAATTTCTTATCAGAGAAAAGAAATGGAGTTATAGAGACAATAGTGATGATAGCTTGTACATAATCTTGTCAGGATGACGTCACAGCGGTCTTTGCATGCTTTTGTAACAAAGTCACAAGTTTATTGTTCACAATTGACTTCAGTTCTTCACGTGTTTCTCTTGCACGCTGTAGAACACTGATGAGCCACTATTCTCTTGCATGGTGTAGAACACTGATGAGCCACTATTCTCTTGCACGCTGTAGAACACTGATGAGCCACTATTCTCTTGCATGGTGTAGAACACTGATGAGCCACTATTCTCTTGCACGCTGTAGAACACTGATGAGCCACTATTCTCTTGCATGGTGTAGAACACTGATGAGCCACTATTCTCTTGCACGCTGTAGAACACTGATGAGCCACTATTCTCTTGCACGCTGTAGAACACTGACGAGCCACTATTCTCTTGAAACTAATCTGATCACTCCTTCACGGTATTAGTTACCTCAAGCAGAACATCAATGTAACAATTTCCAGTAACTTCTTTGTACCGGAAATTCCATGATATATTTGAGCATACTTTGCCACAATACATCAACAGAGTGCAGTGAATCCTTAAACTTGCACAGTAGGGGGGGGGGGAGAGAGAGCTCTCGAATCTGCCACTGTAGTAATGGTTTATAAATCAGTAAACCAGGAGAAACAAAAAACAAAAGGCTGCCTCTTCCCTGTAAAATATGATCAGGAAACCACAGCTAAGTTTTCCAGTTTATTCACCCCTAACTCCATTCTTTCTTACATTCAAGTCTCAACTTACAGTTTCCCCGCAACAGTGTTTATTAGCCCAATACATGCATAGAGCATAATAGATACAATATAAAATCTTTTATGAATGGATTCACTAGAAATAATGTCAAGTGTTTAGTACACTACATAGAAGCATTGTAGTTCACATTTTGAAGACATAATAGTCTACTCACATAATACATCTCTACTTAAAACACAAATATGACAACAATGCACGAAATATTTCTAAGTCCATTCTCTCTCAGTCAGTTAACTCAACATTAAACTAACGGCCGCCTTTCATAACCGAACTTCTTCTACACCAAATTCACAAGTGATTAGAAAATAAATTCTTTTCAACAGGTAAGCTTTGATCTTAGCCCATTGGCTGTCTTGTTGTTGTAAATAGTAACCATTGGATAATAAAAACTACTCATCCACCCCAGCATATATCTAGCATATTCTCTATCTTAGTTGTTTATTCCAAGTCTTGGCACTTACAAAAATATCGTCGTAAGCAGTGCCCAAGGTCAATTTGACTTTTAATAATTTATATAACAACTAAGTTTAGAAGAGGGATAGGCAAATTTATTTGCCACAATATCGTACAAAAAAACTTCCATGGATTTCTAAGAATGTGTCAAGGCCAAACCTATATTATATCTATAAATTACTGCACCCTTAATTAAGTACAAAAGGGTCACTGGCTTCTTGCTGCTGTCGTCGTATTGTAACTGTTGAAAACACATGGGAGAGGAGAGATTGACTAATTAACTAATTCTTTAACTCTCTTCGGAATTTTGATTGTTCAGTTTGGCTTCATCAAATTTATTAATACATATCACATTTTAAAATAAAAGTTAAAAATATTGCATGCATATTATTATATTTATTTCCAGTGTTATAGATGTGTCAGGAATTGTCCAACTTATTACATTTTTATGAAAGTTAAATGTACCTCGCTTTAACGTTACCATTCATCATTGTTAAATAAGAATTGAAATATTGCAAGCAAACTTTACCTGCTGGTAAAATTTTAACAACATTATTAAAGTGCTATATGTAACGTGCTAATTTTTCGACTTGTTAAAGGTTCTATAGACAGTGTTTATATTAATTCTTTTTATTGACACTCGATATGAAAGTTAAATTGTGTTTGTTTAAAGTTTTAATGCTTATTGCATTTAGAAATAACTATAAAACGTATTATGTACAAGGTCTCCTTTTAGTTTCCATTGTGTATTTTCTTTTATCTAACACAGACATGTGTTCGTAACAATGAAAAAATAATGATACAAATAAAATATAAATGTCAGTCCTTTCATGTCAAAGGCCCCCAGAAACGAATTAACAAAAACAAGAAATAATTTCAGAATACCGATAAAAGATTTTAAAATAAAGTTGTGCTCAATTGGAAATGAAGCATGTTTTTTTTTTATAAACTACTGGAACATTTTTAAGCAACATTGTAAAATGTTTCATCGATGAAAGAGATTGCTATTTAAAATAATGTTTGTAAAAGACGTGAAGTAGTTTGTTTTTTTAATTCCAAGAGAGCAATTATTTTCGTTCTAATTCTTTTTGTTTGGACATCAGCTGTAAATTATATTATGATGCTCATTAGTATGTATAAAACAGTAATACGTATAAAAAACAGTAGTACGTATCAAAACAGTAGTCTGTATAAAACAGTAATACGTATAAAAACAGTAGTACATATCAAAAACAGTAGTCTGTATAAAACAGTAATACGTATCAAAAACAGTAGTACGTATCAAAAACAGTAGTACGTATCAAAAACAGTAGTACGTATCAAAAACAGTAGTATGTATCGAAAACAGTAGTACGTATCAAAAACAGTAGTATGTATCAAACAGTAGTACGTATCAAAAACAGCAGTATGTATCAAACAGTACCAAAAATAAAAAAGCAGCAGATAGGCATTTAAAAAAAATTATTTCGCTAAGAGAACACAAATTAAGTATACAAACAATTTTAAGCACTTTGAGAGTGCGTTAGTCAGTATTGCAAGATTAATTAGTAAATATGAAAGACCTAATCAGAAAGAAATGCAGCTTGTCAACCGAACTTAAGAAGAGTTTTCATTTGATTTAACTAATTTTTATTTCGAACTTGACAGAAACAGGTCTAAGATCTGAGAATGTGTAATGTGAATAGCATGCGTATCCCCCCACCCTTTTTTTTTTTTTTTAAAAAAAACGAAAATAAGAATAAGTAATGAAAAAGATACCCCATTTTTCGAGAACAGTTCCTGCTGCAGGAAAGTGGATCCATACAATTCCTATTAAGATATAGATGTTGTGAGAATTAAATTGATTATTCGTGTAATTTTAATCAAAGGAACATTACAGTAGTATTATTTAATGATCATTTAATTACTTTTAGTTATGTTTACACTGATGCTTCTTTCACTGTTTGTTTCAATATTTTCACGACTGTGTTTTTAACGTATTACGTTATACAATATTGATATAAGTCCCTGAAGTGCCCTTTTTAAAAATAATTTTGTCTTGTTTCTTTTTACTTCCTTTTTTAATTTGTAAATCTTGTATTCGACGTTGTTGCCAAGACTGTTATAAAGATTTGAGCAGTTCCTAGGCAGCACGGTTTTCCTTAAATTGCACTTAAGCGCCGTCTGTCGGCAGTGCCTGTCACAATCTATAATCTCTGCGAATTGAAGGCTGATTTGCTGTCAGCGCTTTTAGGTATTCGCAAAATTATAACCAGGCAAGCGAGATGGAATCTATCTCCACACGAGTTATCGTTCTTAACATGTCGCTAACCTTATTAGGCGCGTCGTGTGGCTAACTGTCGGCACTGAAAACAAAACGGAGACAGTAAACAAAATGGATTATAATATTGACAGAGATTTTCTGTTTTGTAGTAAAAGTTGAATTTACGTATACTTGCTAAGAGTGTCGTTTTTGCATCTAGTGACAGTGCTAGATGCTTAGAGAGTATCATTCGATTTTAATGTATAAATGAGTGGTGTCAGTGTGTACAACATAACTGCGTAGAGTTAACTTTATAAGACTAAATTTTTTAAAAAATGTAAATAACTATATTAACTTTGGAAACCAGTCAGTATTTGGCAGAGTGTACTTAGTAAGTAATTAAGTGTGCAGGTTTACATGCATTGGTTTATTGTACAGTTTTGCCTACACAATTCAATGTTTGGCAGTGTGTACGTAGTAATTGTGTGTACACGGTTATATATGGATTAAGTGTTTGTCAGTCGGTACTTAGTAATTTACATACATAGGTGTGTGTTTGTCAGAGTTAACTTAGTCATTAGGTGTACACAGTTTAAATAGGTCAGGTCAGCATGTGGTTGTCAGTTTGTACTTATTAACTGGGTATTCACAGTTGTACATATATAATTGAATCACCATCTATCAATATTTACTTAGTAATTAGGTGTTTGCAGTTGTACATAGGCGAGAATGTGTTTGTCTGTATGTTCTTAGCAATTGGATGTTCGCAGTTATGCATACCATAAGGATGGTGTAACATTCCAACAAAAATTATAGTAGTACACTGAACGCCTCCACTAGCTACATGCCTGAAATCTTCGCTGTTGAAATACACAGAATTGTCGGATAATTTTCAACTGCACTGTTACACACTCATAAAATTGTGCGTAATTTTGAACTGCACTTTTACATATGAATAAAACTGCATAATTTTGAACTGCACTTATGCATACTCATACAATTGTGCATAATTTTGAACTGCAGTTTTACATATGAATACAATTGTGCGTAATTTTGAACTGCGCTTTTACATATACAGTTGTGCGTATTTTTAACTGCGCTTTTACATATTGTGCATATTTTTAACTGCACTGTTACATACTCATATAGTTGTGCTTATTTTTTAAACTGCACTTTAAAATACTCGTAGTTGTGCGTAATTTTCAACTGCACTTAAACATACTCATAAAATTGTGCGTAATTTTCAACTGCATTTTAACATACTCATAAAACTGTGCGTAATTTTCAACTGCATTTTAACATACTCATATAAGTGTGCATACTTTTTTAACTGCATTTTCAAATACTTATACAAGTGTTCGCGAGTGTGGACCTAAGCCTGGCTTTAATTACTGGCCACGCACGAAGCCCCGGCGCGAAGGGGATTTTACGATGTCAAACATTTTTATTATATTTTAATAATAACTTCTAAAATCCCCGACTTACGAGCTAACCACTTCTGGATTGTGGGGAAGGGGAATGTTGTCTTCCTATGCCTGCTTAATAATAACTAGTGGTTCTGTCTCTCCCGCTCTCCTCTATCCAGGCAATAATACTAGGACGTTATAAAACCAAGACTACGCAAATATCGTAGTGGACAGCAAGTCACGTGAAAGCCTCAACATGAAACAAGGTCACACATCAGAGCGCAACAACAAGAGAGAGTTCAAATTCTACAGTTTAATTAAATACAAGTAAAGAGTAAGTACTGTAACAAGGTAATTAATAGCAAACGTTAATTACAAATTGTAAAATATAAACTATTGCATTTTGTCTAATTAGCCAAAATTGTTCTTTAGCCAAAATTCTAATTCATAAATGTCACTGCTTCTTCAAGCCACTCAAATAATTATGTTCCTTTCTAGCTAAGATATTAAACACCTCTAAAATAAATTATCTAAATGCCTCTCTAATAAAACAATAAATGAAAGCTCCGTTCATGCTTACGTACAACACTCACACGCATTATGTAGATGACAGATATATTAAACACTCGATTATCACACTATGGGAAGCATGACATCTTCAGCACGGAAAATATCAAATGAATATCACTCCACTTGTACCTGGCATACCCTTATAACTATTAGTAGCGCCAACTACTAACATGTAGACAATTTAATGATTATCTTGCTCACCCTGAGAAAAGCTCCTGGCCCTTGTAGCACTAACTCGAATCCCTAGAACTGAGCTTTTACGCACGTAGGTCTAGTGAGGAATCTCCCCGAAATTTCATCTCCATAGGGACAACTCTTGTACTAAGTAATCCACACAAAAAAATCACTCCCAGTAAAATTCCTGATATAATTCTCGGAGAGCTGTGCTACTAGCGAGGCTGGTTTTTTGTACTGACAAAATTCGCGGTAAAACCCGGAGATTAAATACAGGTATTTTGGGGATTAATGTTGACGTGACAGAGTGCACGGGAATTACTGGCCAACACGAGTTCATTTGCACAGGCACTGGTCACTCTCGGCCAAATGTGGCCAAAAATACCTGAGTGGTGCCCACTACTCATAAAAGTTTTACACATACGCATTTCAAAATTACAGTTAGAAAAATACCGGTAACAATAAAATATTAAATAGATCATTAATAAACGGTATTAATTGCATAATTAATTCACCTATGGAATTTTGCATTTTTGCAGCAAGTTTGTATGCTCTTTTTGAATTCTGCAGACTTTTGTAAAGTACACACATCTCATTGGAATTGTGCGTGTTTTTGTTACAGTAACGCATACTGTGCTATGCGCTATTTTATTAAACTCCTTTACAGATTTTAATGGTATTAACCATGAGTTTGTCAAGTTCATGAAAGGATGCGTAATTTTGTAAAGTCCTTTACATATTCGTCAACATTTTATATATTTGAGGGCGATTATTTTATCTTTAGCAAAGATGGTGGTCATAATGACGTTGACGACAGTGATGTTGCTGTTTATAATAATGGTAATGGAGGTGGTTGTCTTGATGACGGTGATGATGATGATAATGATGATAATGTGATAGACATTGAGGATTTAGATTATATAATCTTTTTCGATATTTTCTTTTCTGAACTTTGTGGCTGATGTATGAACAAATAGGACATTTCTTGTATTTTAATTTGTTTAGAAACATGTCTAACATAAACAATAAATATTTTTTAATTAATTTCAAAAGTTCACATAACTCTTCCTTCCTTTGTTCCTTCCACGCCATCCATAGCAAAGAAAGCTATTTAAAATGATTGCGATAGTGGCTAAGGCATCGTTGTGTGTTTACATTGTATTATATTGTTTTTGTTTGGTTGGTTCATATATTTTATTTTTATTTTTATTTTTTTGGGGTGGAATTATTGCTTTATATTTATATTTTATTTTTATTTTTATTTTCTTGGGGTGGAATTATTGCTTTATATTTATATTTTATTTTTATTTTTATTTTCTTGGGGTGGAATTATTGTTTTCTATGTTGTATTGTGCTCGGTAAACATCAGTGATATTTTGTTGGGGTGGATGTTGTGCTTTTGTGGCAAAGTGTTAGTGTGCGTGTGGTTTTTTTCTTTCTACATATAAGCGGGAAGCAACGAAGGATATCTGATTATGAGAGAATAAAATTTAACAATCTCTAACTTTCTCTCGTTCTCCCTCTTGCTACCTCGCCTCCTTTTGTCTCTTATTTGTCCACTTTTTGTCTCCTCGCTCTCTCTGCTTTCCCCATTTCAATCTCTTGGTCTTCCTCTCTCTCTCTAAATTCTTGCTTTTCTCTATCTCTGTATCTCTTCGTCTTCCTCTTTCTGTCTCGTTTCTCTTTCTCTTTTTCTGCCTCTCTCTTTCTGTATGTAACTTTTCTCCGTTTTTGTCTCTATCTCTTTCTCTGTCTCCGTCTCATCCTTTATTGTGTCCTTGTCCGTCCCTCTGATTTCATCTCACACTGTGTCCGTCTACTTTTATCTCTCTCACACAGACTGTGTCCGTCTTCCTTTCTCTCTCACACTGTGTCCGTCTTCCTTTATCTCTCTCTCACACTGTGTCCGTCTTCCTTTATCTCTCTCTCATTCTTTGTCGTCTTTCTCTGTCTTTTCCTCCTCCTCTTTCCCCATCCTCTCTATGTCTGTCTTCCCTTCTTATTTATTTACTCCCTCCATATCCTCTCTTCCCCGACCCCAGTGTGTGTGTGTGTCTGTGTCTGTGTATATATTTGTGTTTTATATTCCAGTTCTTTTACTCTTCCTCTCTCAGTTTTTCTTTCTTTCTCACTTTCTATTTCCTTTTCCTCTTTTTTGTCTCCTCCTCCTATCTATCTACCTTCGTCTCTTTCTCCGTTCCCTTTAATTGTTTCTTTTTTATTTTCTTTCTTTCTATTTTGTTAAATTCTCTTTTTGTCTCTCTGTTGTCTTTCTCCCTATTTACCTCTTTGTTATTCCTTTGTTTCTCTCTCTCTCTCTCTCTCTCTCTCTCTCTCTCTCTCTCTCTTTGTGCTAGCCCTATGTATACGTGTCTTTCAATGCTGTCTCTGTCTCTGTCTCGATCTCTATCTCTCTCTTTTATCTCTCTCTCTGTTTCTTTGTTTCTCTTTATTCCCTTTTTTCTTTAGTCACTTTCTGTCTGTCTTCGTCTCTGTTTCTGTTTTCTTGAATATCTCTGTTTATCCGTCTTCCTATCTCTGTTCCAACGTTCTCCCTATATTTATTTTTCTTTGTTTCTGTCTCACTTTCTCTGCCTTCTCTGTCTGTCTGTCTCTCTCTCGATCTCTCTGTACCGGCATTAATATCAACATATAGATATTTCATCAAGGTTTCGAACCAAAGACAGCTCTGGAAAATGCACATGTCTAAAAATCTATGTCACCACTGCAGCCTTTCCGGCACGGCACCATCCTCTCCCAACCCCCGTGCCAGCCTGGATGATTTCCCTTTAAAAGCTTTACTCATTAGCCTGCCTCAGATGCTCACCTGGGCTCTGGCATCTAATCACTTGCACACGCCCACCGCTGCAGTAATGACTGGTTACCAGCGCGGCGCCATGGTGAACCCATTGTCTGCGTAAGGCGGGCTCCTCTTTAACCATCTACGGTAGATTGGGGATTTACTCGTGCACCACTTCGAAATGGGGAACTGCGCACGATGCCGGAAGTAAAGCACACGTTTGCTTCTGCACTTCAGACATCTTCTTTTATGAAGCGGCTAGTTCCGCCGGTACGAGATAAAAACTACAGACGTTTGAATGTGCCTTTACTTTTTCTATCCTTTTTTCTTTCTTGTACAACAATCTGGTACAACACTCAGCCCATTAAATCTAATTCAAACTGTAATTTTTTTAGGAACAATTTTTCTTAAGAAGTTTTAGATTAGATCGTTGCCCAACTACATTAAGGTTAGGCAACAATTAAATTTTATTTTACTTATTTCTCTTAACTGTTCGTTTCAAACTGAAATCACATTGCAGATGCTGATGGATCCGACACCACTTCAAAATTAAAAATCTATTCTTCTTTTACTGGAATTTTTTTTTAAATGATACAAGTTTATTAACTGTTAATACATTCTTCGACTTCCAGAAGTCTCACTCTTTAACTATATATGAGTTCATTTTTAATCAGAAAAAAACAGGAAAGAAAAGAAAGCTTTGTATATATTTTGGACGGGCTTATACAGTGAATGAAATCAACTATTTTAAATAAAGTATTCAAGTCTCTCGTTTGCTTACAATCAAAAGCTGAACTATTTGACCCAAAATGGTGTACTCTAGCTAGACTCTGAGAGACAAGAGGATGATCAAAGATCACGTTTAAGTTTCTCCCTGGCCAATTCCACTGATAAACAACACGGAGAGTGGGGTACTTATTCACGAACTTGAAGAATATATCTGAACGAGTTTATATGCCTTCGCCATTGAAA
Organism: Sinotaia quadrata; assembly: GCA_028829895.1. Lineage (NCBI taxonomy): Eukaryota > Metazoa > Mollusca > Gastropoda > Architaenioglossa > Viviparidae > Sinotaia > Sinotaia quadrata. Next base: position 32,896,901 of record CM054180.1, on the reverse strand, counting down.
AGCAATTATTCGTATTGTCATGCAAGAAAAACAATTGACTCCACTTGAGAGAGACAAACATAAACAATATTTTTTAGAGTGAATCTCTGATAATTGTCATCAATGCTTCTAGTCTTTGTTCCATTGGTTCCACCTATTTTACATAAATTAATGCTTTAGTCAAGTAATTCTATGTACAATTTATTTCTTTTATTGAATGCATTATATATAAATATATAGATCGTTGCTTTTCAAAGTTGTTAGGCCATTTTCTTGACAATGAATTCAGACATAAAATTGTTGCAATCTGCATACACTTTACTTTACTATACTGTGATCTACGCATAAACTGGGTTTACTTTTAGTGCATTGTTTATCCTGTGATCTACGCATAAACTGGGTATACTTTTAGTGCATTGTTTATGCGGAATTAACTTTCACTGTATTTCCGTATTTCTGCACACGCACGTCTTTCTTGCTCAAAAACGCCAGCTCTAACTTAAATACTCAAAAATACTCAAAGCTTCGACATAGATGTCGAACACGTACGCTGTATTTCTCTCTCCCTCACTCACCCCACCCTCTCTTTCTCTCTCGCTCACGCGAGAGTATAGAGTTGCACGTTGAATGAAGTTATCAAAGTGTCCCGCGCTTGTTGGAACCGCCAGCTTGATTTGTCGCATACGCTAAACACTCACGCTCCAATGTTCTCTATTGTCTGGACTCAATCCTTTCTCTTCAGCCGTGTGCACACGTCACTTAAGAAAACAAGACTAGGATGTGCCCTCCAATCAATAGTCGTTTGCTCTTCCTAAGCTCCAATCCTTCAAAAAGCGACCGACCTGCAGAGTTGGGTCATGGGTCCAATTTGAGTTATTAGAGTTCATTAATCTTACGGTGGCGAAGCGTCCAATGTCATGCGTTCTGTGTCTTGTGTCCTGCGGCCTGTGTTTTGTGTCATGTGTCTTGCGTCTTGTGCTTTGTCTTCCGTGTCTTGACTCTTGTATTTTGTCTCCTGTGTGTTGGTCGTGTCTTAAGTCTTGTGTTTTGCGATCGTAGTCTTGCATCATTTATACTTTGTCATGCGTCTTTTTGTCATGTGTCATGTATCTTGCGTCTTTTGTCTTCCGTTTTTAAATTGGCACGTGCTTTGCAAAGACTTTGCTGCTAGAGAGATGAGAACTATTTTTTTTTTTAAATCAGTCTTTATATCGTTTAAAAGTATGTTTGTGCGTGGGATGTATGATTATTTTTATTAAACGCATGTAAACAGTAGCTGTTAGGAGCGGTTATCTGGATGTCCGGTTACATTTTCCGTTCTCGAAATTAAAAAAAACAAACATGGCTGTGGGACTCAGAAATCCATCATTCAACCAAATGGGTGTACTTATAGTTGACCAAATCAATGAGCGCTGGAGATGCACGTGAGGCAGAAATCAACGTTCAAAAAGTCACTTGTTCTTCACACTTAACTTTCGTAGGGGCAGTTAGTATTCATGTCACCCAAACTGTTGCATAGTGTTCACGTTTCAACCGCTTTAGATATTTTACAAGCATTTCTATATAATGTTCTAACTAGTAGACCGAAGTTTGATCACTAGGTGGAGGATGGTACTCTCTGGAAAGCAGACCTTAGTTACTATGTATTCTCCTGCAAGAAGACATTAGTTACTACGTACTCTCCTACAAGCAGACCATAGTTACTACGTACTCTCCTACAAGCAGACCTTACTTATTATGTACTCTCCTACAAGGAGACCTTAGTTACTATGTACTCTCCTACAACCAGATGTTACTTACCGCATACTTTCTGTAAGAGGAGTTCTAGGCAAATTATGCCGATTTTCTAAAACATTTTTTTCTAATTTCTAATTAATAATACTTTTATTATTTTATGAGAAGTATAGTACCGTTAGCTAGGTTGCGTACCTGTGGTGCAATAGATGTTTTCGACCTATTAAGATGTAGGTCACTCGAAAAGGTGAAGGACGCAGAGGGGTAAAAGGGAATGGCAGGATGGGGAACCACTAACTGGATACGAGACACCCATATTTGGTCATTCGCATTCCATGTTATGTTGTAGTAGAATCTGCTAGCTGACCTAGGGACAATTCATATATACTTATGACCCATGAGCTGCGGACACACATTTCAACTGCACCCACATGTCCACGGGCAAATTGCTTGCATTTGTTGATACTGCACACGAATTACGAGAGTGGTAAATATAATTGACTTCTCTAAAATATTGTATATCTTATTGATAGAATGCTGTGTAAAATATTTATGTGATTTGATAAATGATTGTGTGAACTAATGTATTTCTTCTCACAGAAACTAAGTGGCATTAGCAATGATTGCATTTATATAGAAATGGTGAGATGGCATAAGCTCGTGTATTCACCATGCTCACGCTTGTTAAACAATTGTAGCTAGTAGAGCTAAATAGAGAGAAAATAATCATAGTACATTTAAATTATAATAGTTTATATATGAAATTAATTAGATACATTTAAATAATAATAGTTTAGATGTGAAATTAATTAGATATGTTCATAGTACATTTAAATTATTGCTATCTATAGGTGATAATAGCACACTTCTCTCTCACTTGCACTGATGTTGACATAATCTCGAATGTATTAATAACACAAGGGGATTTTTCATGATTATCAACTTGTGGTGCAATCCCTGTTGTCATGGTAACAGATCGGTTCTTTTGTGTTTGTCCAGATGGGGTGCAATCATTGTCATGGTAACAGAAATAACAATTGTCCAAATAGGTGCAATGCAGAGCTCACATTGTTTTCTTATGTTTTCAAACTAATTCTGTTTGTTTGCTATCTATTTGTTTGACAAAGATAAAAAAAATTCCTGTTTCTCTAAAAAGAGAAGAAAAAAATAGTGAAGGCAGTAAAACTGTCAGGATAAAGTCGACGAAAATTAGGTCGTCTGTGACGCGGTTTTCAGGACATCTCCATTGAGACTAAATCCTTCAGGAAAACATTTAAAGTCTAAAGCAACTTTTTAAAAGAATCGATTTTACAGAAAGTACAAATAAAATAAGTATGAAAACTTTATTAAAAAAAATATTTTTGGATGTAACTTAACAATTACTTTTCATATTTGCGAAAATGACTTGCGTATACTGATAAGACAATTGACACTAAACAAAGTTCCTCTAAATATTCTTGTGTATAGGGTTAAATAAAACCTTTCATTTTACAAGTATAATCACCAGTCCGCACTGTTTCCGCATGTTTTAAAGTTGATAGGTCTGTCCTATGGAATGCATACCTGTCTACGAAAAGCACTTTCTACTTTAATTTTCCTATTGCTACTGATTAAGTCTTATAAATATATTTTAAAATATTACATTCTTTCAACTATGCTTAGTGTGTGAATATTAGAGGTATGGACACGTCTGGAGGCGTATTTATTAGATGGTTAGACAAATATTACAGTGGTAACATAAATAGGCCCTACAATAAATGACACTGATCTTTATGGGCAAGTCGATGACACTGATCTTTATGGGCAAGGCGATTAACGTTTGCACGGTAGACTCTCCAGAAATAATATTATAGTTTAAATGCTCTTTTCTTGACGGATTAGATCAGTGACACTCTTTCAGCAAGACTCTCCAGAAATAATATTATAGTTTAAATGCTCTTTTCTTGACGGATTAGATCAGTGACACTCTTTCAGCAAGACTCCTCAGAAATAATATTATAGTTTAAATGCTCTTTTCTTGACGGATTAGATCAGTGACACTCTTTCAGCAAGACTCACCAGAAATAATATTATAGTTTAAATGCTCTTTTCTTGACGGATTAGATCAGTGACACTCTTTCAGCAAGACTCTCCAGAAATAATATTATAGTTTAAATGCTCTTTTCTTGACGGATTAGATCAGTGACACTCTTTCAGCAAGACTCCTCAGAAAAGATATTATAGTTTAAATGCTCTTTTCTTGACGGATTAGATCAGTGACACTCTTTCAGCAAGACTCCTCAGAAAAGATATTATAGTTTAAATGCTCTTTTCTTGACGGATTAGATCAGTGACACTCTTTCAGCAAGACTCACCAGAAATAATATTATAGTTTAAATGCTCTTTTCTTGACGGATTAGATCAGTGACACTCTTTCAGCAAGACTCTCCAGAAATAATATTATAGTTTAAATGCTCTTTTCTTGACGGATTAGATCAGTGACACTCTTTCAGCAAGACTCACCAGAAATAATATTATAGTTTAAATGCTCTTTTCTTGACGGATTAGATCAGTGACACTCTTTCAGCAAGACTCACCAGAAATAATATTATAGTTTAAATGCTCTTTTCTTGACGGATTAGATCAGTGACACTCTTTCAGCAAGACTCCCCAGAAATAATATTATAGTTTAAATGCTCTTTTCTTGACGGATTAGATCAGTGACACTCTTTCAGCAAGACTCCCCAGAAATAATATTATAGTTTAAATGCTCTTTTCTTGACGGATTAGATCAGTGACACTCTTTCAGCAAGACTCCCCAGAAATAATATTATAGTTTAAATGCTCTTTTCTTGACGGATTAGATCAGTGACACTCTTTCAGCAAGACTCCCCAGAAATAATATTATAGTTTAAATGCTCTTTTCTTGACGGATTAGATCAGTGACACTCTTTCAGCAAGACTCACCAGAAATAATTTTATAGTTTAAACGCTCTTTTCTTGACGGATTAGATCAGTGACACTCTTTCAGCAAGACTCACCAGAAATAATATTATAGTTTAAATGCTCTTTTCTTGACGGATTAGATCAGTGACACTCTTTCAGCAAGACTCCCCAGAAATAATATTATAGTTTAAATGCTCTTTTCTTGACGGATTAGATCAGTGACACTCTTTCAGCAAGACTCCCCAGAAATAATATTATAGTTTAAATGCTCTTTTCTTGACGGATTAGATCAGTGACACTCTTTCAGCAAGACTCCCCAGAAATAATATTATAGTTTAAATGCTCTTTTCTTGACGGATTAGATCAGTGACACTCTTTCAGCAAGACTCTCCAGAAATAATATTATAGTTTAAATGCTCTTTTCTTGACGGATTAGATCAGTGACACTCTTTCAGCAAGACTCCTCAGAAAAGATATTATAGTTTAAATGCTCTTTTCTTGACGGATTAGATCAGTGACACTCTTTCAGCAAGACTCCCCAGAAATAATATTATAGTTTAAATGCTCTTTTCTTGACGGATTAGATCAGTGACACTCTTTCAGCAAGACTCACCAGAAATAATATTATAGTTTAAATGCTCTTTTCTTGACGGATTAGATCAGTGACACTCTTTCAGCAAGACTCACCAGAAATAATATTATAGTTTAAATGCTCTTTTCTTGACGGATTAGATCAGTGACACTCTTTCAGCAAGACTCACCAGAAATAATATTATAGTTTAAATGCTCTTTTCTTGACGGATTAGATCAGTGACACTCTTTCAGCAAGACTCACCAGAAATAATATTATAGTTTAAATGCTCTTTTCTTGACGGATTAGATCAGTGACACTCTTTCAGCAAGACTCACCAGAAATAATATTATAGTTTAAATTCTCTTTTCTTGACGGATTAGATCAGTGACACTCTTTCAGCAAGACTCACCAGAAATAATATTATAGTTTAAATGCTCTTTTCTTGACGGATTAGATCAGTGACACTCTTTCAGCAAGACTCCCCAGAAATAATATTATAGTTTAAATGCTCTTTTCTTGACGGATTAGATCAGTGACACTCTTTCAGCAAGACTCCCCAGAAATAATATTATAGTTTAAATGCTCTTTTCTTGACGGATTAGATCAGTGACACTCTTTCAGCAAGACTCCTCAGAAAAGATATTATAGTTTAAATGCTCTTTTCTTGACGGATTAGATCAGTGACACTCTTTCAGCAAGACTCCCCAGAAATAATATTATAGTTTAAATGCTCTTTTCTTGACGGATTAGATCAGTGACACTCTTTCAAGAAACCAAACTAAATTTATACAGTGCTTACCGACTATAATATATCATGCGCCATTGCCATCCACTAATACGGTGCTTACCGACTATAATATATCATGCGTTATTGCCCGCCACTAATACAGTGCTTACCGACTATAAAATATCAAGCATCATTGCCATCCACTAATACGGTGCTTACCCACTATCATATATCACGCGTCATTGCCATCCACTAATACTTTGCTCTTTATTGCAGCACGCTACTTGACCCGTTTCCTTCTAGCCTGTAGTACTTAGTTTATGAAGTCTACAAGCACTCTTATGTTGTGAGTTTTAAGCACTCCTATAACCGTCAGTTTAGTATGGCGTTTAGTTCTTAATTTATGAGCACAAGTAAAAATATCAAACTGTAGCGCTTATTTTCTTCATTTAAGACCATTAATGAAGCCGTCAGACTGTGGTATTAAGTCCTTGATTTATGAACATTAAATAGTTGTAAAATCACGCCTTTCTTAAATCCGAGTTATTAAATACTTTAAGAAGCATTATATTTTGACGTTTATTTTTTTCTAGATGAAAAAAGAGGCTGAAGTATTACACTCAGCGTTTTGTTTTTCATTTTGAACCTAAATTAATTATTATTATTGCATGCGTTACTCGTCAGTTTGAACATGTAAAGCAGCCTTACGCTGGGACGTTTTCACTTCTACTTAGAGCCCTAATTGAACAATTCCAAATTGACGTTCATCTCTTCTTATTGAAATCTTAAAAATATTTACTTTGTGACGTTTTGTTCTTTGCTACTGAACTCTTTAAAATATTTACGGTGTGACATTTTACTCCTTGTTACTGAACTCTAAAAAATATTTACAATGTGACGTTTTGCTCTTCATTACTGAACTCTTAACAATATTTACATTGTGACGTTTGCTCTTCATTACCGAACTTTTAACAATATTTACTTTGTGACGTTTGCTCTTCATTACTGAACTTTTAACAATATTTACATTGTGACGTTTGCTCTTTATTACTGAACTCTTAACAATATTTACATTGTGACGCTTTAACAGTACCGAACACATTTTTTTTTTTTAAACTGAAACGTTTGCATTGTGTTGTTTTCTTATCACTTACAAATCTTGAAAGAACTGTCTTGGAATCAGATATCGTACTGATTGCTTTAAACCAAAAAATGGAGGCTCTGTCACTTTGTAGCGCATTACACTTTACCTCTACACACCAGACGATATGAGCCAGTGTGACGATTCTGCTCTTTCCTTTTCGTTGTAATGCGGCGTTCTGCCTTTAATTCATGCACATTAAAAAAAAAAAGGCAAAGTTATCCTGTGTAGTTTTCTGTTTTCAACACTTTAATTCATGCACATTAAAAAAAAAAATAGGCAAAGTTACCCTGTGTAGTTTTCTGTTTTCAACACTTAAACAACCGTTGCATAGCTGTTCTGCTTTCAGAGTATGAGCACAAGGTCTCCTTTACGCTACCATCCCCACCTAAGACGTAAGTCTGTTTTCTGTTTTTAGTAACGTTGAAAACAATGTTTTCTGTTTTTAGTAACGTTGTAAATAATGTTTTCTGTTTTTAGTAACGTTGTAAACAATGTTTCCGAAGAACGTTACGTACAAGACTGTTGATACATTTTTTTATATCAGCGTGAATGTGGTCGTGTATGTCTCCGATGCGTTGAAAAATTGAGTGCATATTTGTGCGTGCGTGGCATCATACAGGTTCTCGAGAATTGATGTATAGTGTGAGTGGGTGAGTGAGTGAATGAGTGAGTGAGTGAGTATGTGGTATGCGTACGCTCATTATACGTTATGTATGTGAGTGTGTGTTTGCGCGTGTGTGTATGAGTGGGTGTGTGGTGTGTGCTTGTGTTTGTATGTGTGTTTGGGTTTTGGGTTTTTTGGGTGTGTGAAAGAGTGTCTGTTTAGACATTCCACTCAAAGATGGCTGCAGAAAATAATTTGAACACTTTTGTTCGTTCAGTTTAGGAAATGATTGCTGATTGTGCTAAAGGTTTAGATCGACTGAGCCGCCTGGTGTTCTTCGTCTTCCAATCTTTGAGCGCTGCGCAAATACTTTAAATCAACTCTTTTTCTTTCTTGTCCGTTCGCCAAACTTCTGTGTCGCTCTCTCTTATGAAAGCTTGTGCAATATTGATCCGATTTTTGATTTGTTAAAAGCGCTTCTTTCCTCGAGGCACGATTCATAATTCTATCTTCTTTTTGTCCACTTCCATTTTCTACGAATGTAGTCAATTACTTGGTATTTTAGATCAATCTGCTGCTGAAAGATTGGGAAAATGAAACCAACCGGATTGCTGTTTTCCACAGTTATTTTGAAAGCTTCATGATCAATGAACGTCTTTAATAGTTTTTGCTCAATAAATGCAACCTTTTTTAAGGAGGAAAACAACTCATAATTCTTAGAATTTACTTGAAAGCATTATAGCGGCTTACATTTTTGTAGCATTTTTATGTTTTGCTTTGTTTTTCTTTTGACATTTGCAAATCTTGTTGGTTTAGAAGATTTCTGTACTAAAGCTTGACCAGGCAAGGTAAAGTAGTTTGGTTGGCACTAAGTGTATCTCATCTTGATTTGCTGTTTAATTGTTGTTGGCATTAAGCACAAGATAGGATATGGTTAAAGCTCTTTTACCAGCAGACGTTGTCTTCTGTGATCCATTCATTCATTCTTCACTCCGTCTGTTTGTCAGTTTCATCGTCTATATTTTTTTACTTGAGACTAGTCTTCCTATTGGTTTGACTGCCTGATGCCTGATAATGATTACCCATTTCTTCTATCTTAATGTCGATAGATGAAAGGAAAAATAGATAGATGGATAGATAGATAGACAGACAGGCGGACGGACGGACGGACGGACGGATGGATGGACGGACGGATGGATGAATGGATAGACAGACAAACAGACAGACAGACAGGCAGGCAGGCAGGCAGATAGATAGATAGATAGATAGATAGATGCACTCACCACACCTGAAACAGAGACGTACCGCTAAACTCTCCATAGATCTAAGATATGTAGACATTCGAAATACTGATGTGTTATTTGAAACGTGACTGCGGCCATGCGTCTTTGATTGAGGTAGTTCTATTGTCTACACCAGGGGTGCACAAACTCCGGCCCGCGGGCCAGATCCGGCCCGCGAAGAGTCGCCGAGTGGCCCGCCATGTCAAACGAAAAAGTCAAATGTTTACTCATACACTGAATGATTTGAAACAAAGCAGCACCTCCTGACCCATTTTTCCAGGCGCTCCGTGCAGACGATGTCTGCCCGCTGACATAACACTCACAGAGGCAAGCGAAAAAAGCTATACCAAGATAGGCAGCAAACCCAACACATACATGCTTGCCCCTTCCTGTGATATGGTTGGTCAGTAGCTGTTAAGCCTTAGTGTCCAATCTACCACATTCTGTTGTTTATTTTGATTATATTTTTGTGACAAAATGGCAGCTAATCGCAAAAGAAAAGTTGACAAGGAAAGCAGGCAGTTTAATGATGACTGGATAATGCACTTGTCCACACCAGCATACTTGGCAGCACATACTGCTGCAAACAGGCATTCTCACAGATGAAACTGAACAAAAGCAACACCTGCTGTCAGCTGACTGATGATAATCTGGAAGCAATTTTGCATCTTTCAACGTCAAACATAAAGCCTGACATTTTGAAGCTTGCAGATGACATGCAGCACTATCCATCACACTGACTTTGTGAAAGTTGACATATCATAACATTTTTAGAATGAGTCTTAGTATACAACTTCTTTGTCATAATTATAGTCTTAATCGTCATTTGTGTGTTCTTAGATGTAATGTCCATCTTGTATGGGACGATTTTGATCTTCACTTTTTTGTGGCCCCCGACGGTTTCGACAAGTCAGATTTTGGCCCCCGACTCAAAAAGTTTGTGCACCACTGGTCTACACGTTGTCAAGTATTCAAAGCGCTGAGGATGTTTATCTACATATAGACAGGGCACTGTGCAGTTTATCTGGACTAATATTTCTCATCTTTATTGTGTGTTAAATCATCGTCATTAAAGTTGTTATCATCCTAATTAATTAATTCTTTACTTTTCACAGTACAAAATACAAGTTCCCTACAAATCATCTTCTTGATATATAATTTTCTTTTAACTCAGTCATGTATGTTTGAAATGAAAAAAGAATTTAAAAATAAAAATATCACTGACAGATACTGATCGACACTTGAAAGTAAAAGCCATTGTTGACTGATCTTTTAGTTCCATGACAGCGCACATGCAAAGGATGTCAAAATGCAACAACTAGTAAAGATGGCAGAAATTCCGAATGACTCTTAGTTTAGACTGCCAAATAAATGCTATCAGTTAATATTTTAAATAGCTCCAACATTCGACACAACCTCTCTTGATAAATAAAAAAATATTTTGCTTGATTTCTGGTTTTCAGTCAGCATTAAGAGTATAATTATACTTAATGAATCTGCCATTTATTAAACAATATCTTTGAGAAATATTGAATACATCCTTTCTCAAAATGTCATTGCTAACGGTAAATACTCTTAAAGACTGAAATAGTTGACATAATATTGTTGACAATGCTGACTGAAAAATTCTAAATGACTAATATATATTTGACATCTAATATTGGCGACGATACTGACTGTAAAAATGCTTAATGACTGAAATATTTGGCAGCTAATACTGACGACAAATATCCTGAATGATTCCTAGATTTAAATGTAACTACTGACATACTGTAAATAGTCTAAAATCTAAATGATTGCTGATTCCACGATTTGACAACCAACACCAAGGACAACATTCTCTAAAAGCTCTTAAGTTTTGACAAGTCAGTACTGACGAAAAAAGGGCTTTTAAATAATTGCAGTAGCGACAACCAAAACTGACGACGACTCTCTTCAAGATTTGCATGTGCGCGTACGAACTTACAAAAGTAGGGGCAAATTTTACTTTGAGAATTTAAAATTAAAATTAATCACGGTCTAGATTTCGATCTTTAATTTTCTCCTTGCATGTAAGCTGGACTGAGGAGATAAAGGGAAAAGCATATTTTAGCCAACTTTTTTTTTTTTACCCTGCGAGAGCCAGCAAGATGAAATTCTTACAGCTTCAAATCCAAATCAATAACTGATCGCCAAGGTGTCTGCTGATAGTGAATCAAGTGCAACGAATTTCAAAACAAGATTTCAAAAAGAGCGAGCAAATGGAAGAAAGGAAACATGAAAAGAAAAAAAAAGAAAGCAGAGAATATTTTTTTAATCTACCCACCACCACCACCCTCTCCCAAGGAAAAAAAAAGTGCAACTGAGAAACAGAATTGCCAGGCAAAGCGGCAGAAGGGTATTAGGCAGGCACACAGAGATCATAGCGATTTTGTATGGTTCCTCTCCTCTTTGGCCATATCCGATTAGAGGCACACTAAACTCGAAGCGACGTTTTAGAGCGCGCGCGGCTTCGCCCCCCCTGGGGCCACGTGCTAACAAGCCGCGCCGCCTGCCCGACCATTACTCGAGCAGGGAATCAAAGGCTAAAATGTCACCAGGATAACAGATATCTAGTAATGAATGTGGCTGACTCGGAAATTGATAGAAAATATCCTCTCAAAAGATATTAATCAGAATGCGTGCACTGCGTGTGTGTGCGTGCGTGCGTGTGTGTGCTTAGAAATTACAGGCGGAGTCTTAATCCGTCCATACTCAACGTAGTTAGTCGAAAAGCTAATCAGCCGAGTCCTTAGCTCTCGGATTCCCCGTGTAGATGGCTTGAGTGATGTCTTAGGGCGTCCGATAACGCCTTACAAACGTACGACAAACAAAAATAAATACTTTTTTTTTTCAAAATAGCGGTGACTTACAAATAAGTATACTCTGCCCTTTGCAGACTTCAAACCACTGTCTTTTTTGTCTGTCTACCTTTCTTTCTTTCTTTTAAAATATAGGGTTTTTTATGACTCTGAATTTATTTAGCAAAGTGTGTTTCGGCTTTGTGTTGAGCGCGGAGACAGCTTAGCCTGTGCCTTAAGGCGACGCTAGGCCATTTTACTAATTGACAGGAAAACAGTGGCAACATCTTCAGGTGTCGCCCAAGCTTGCTCGTCGTCAAAGAGTGCAGTTCTGCGATTGATTTGCTTCAGATTTGTACTCTTCCTTTAATTTCTGCTCGCTCGCTTCTTTCCCTGCGACCCATCGGTTGGGCATGAGTGCAAGGGATTTGTGAAATTATAACGGCGTGATCAGTGTTGTGTCGCCAGAGTGGATGAAATGACTCACCTGATGTGACGTCATTCACTACTAGTCAGAGGTCTGTGCTGTGCAGAAGTATTTCTTCCGATGATCGAGGGTTCAAATTTCGAGGAATCTCGCATTTAGTCCTTCTTGGCTTCTTTACCCTCTAGTCGTCTTTTCTGTCTGACTATTGTGATTATTGCATATGCGTGCGTGCGCGTCTGTGTACTCATTAGAGAAAACGTATTTGGTCAAACAAATATAATTTTATTAATGTCAAATATTCTTTCTCAGTCAAATAAATGTACCATATCAAACGATAGAGATTTCCACTTCTCATTATAGGTGAGTTCTTTGATTATAGTATATTTCTTCAATGCCCAACCAGGTGGGCGAGTAATTTGTACGGGTTTTTGTTGTTGTTTTTTGGTGGGCGGGGAGTATACAAGCATAATGGACGTACTCTTAACTGAAAAACATCGATTTGACCTAATTAATTATGCAAAATTATGCAGAAGTCGGTGGAGAACATGAAATATTTGTGGTACCTAACTGTGAGACTGGAAACTAAGACAAATATTTAGGCAGGTCGTCGACCAGGTATAGCGAAATACAGTTTAGGCAGTTAGCGTAAAAAGGTAACTGAGACAGAGCTAAGCATGTAGTTTAGACAGGAAGTTTGTGACAAGTAACTGTGATAGACAATTGAGGCAATTAGCGTATACAGGTAACAGACACAGAGCTAGGGCATCTAGTTTAGACAGGTAACTGGAATAGGTAACTGTGATAGACAGGTAAGTAAACACATAGCTAAGGGATTTATTTTAGACAGGTAGCTGGGATAGGTAACTGTGATAGACAGGTAAGTAAACACATAGCTAAGGGATGTATTTTAGACAGGTAGCTGGGACAGGTAACTGTGATAGACAGGTAAGTAAACACATAGCGAAGGGACGTATTTTAGACAGGTAGCTGGGATAGGTAACTGTGATTGGCGGATATGAGACGTTGTAAACGTTTTCTCTCTTCCACAACAATAAACATTGATTATCACACTCCATAATTGTTGAGTATCAGAGTCTGATAGTTCCAAATTTAAAACATCATTATCAACAGTTTCAAAAGATGTTAAACCTGGGTGTGGTATGTATTCAGAATTGGGTACAGAGGTGGCATTGTCCACTATTACAATAGTAGTGACCATGTTATCCGGGCATTCTTTACATGTTTTCATCAGATTAGCATGAACATTTTTTTCTTTATATCTGATTGAAGTTGGAAATTGCACCCGCACAATTTCTCAACAACTTCCTAGGGTCCTGCCATGATACATCTAATTTGTTTTGTAGCAAAGCTAACAACAACACCCATGTATGTATCACCTTCAATGTTACACATTTTCATCTTAAGTTGTACAGACATGCTTGTCTAGCTTTATTTTTGTGTACATTCTCGGCTGCTATGTGACATGAAGTATCAATACAGTTTGCAAGTTTGATCACATGTTGATGTTTGCTTTTACAGCTTCTGCTAGTCTGCTTTCTATCCAATATTCTCATAATACAGACTTGGGTTCCTTAACTGTTCTACCTTATAAGAGTTACAAAGGTGAAAATTTAGTTGAATCTTGTGTTATTTCACACAACACAAAGTGCTGGTAAATATATTTCCCAATCACATAGTCTTTTCATGCATTCTTTACAGCAGGTAAACTTTTGATCTTAGCCCATTGGTTGGTCTCATTCTTGTAAATCTTAACCATTGGATAATAAAATCTATTCATCCACCTAAAAAGGGTTTAGATTACACCAGCATGTCTAGCACATTCTTTGCCTGGGTTGTTTACTTCCAACTTTGACAATTAAAAATATCAGCACAAGTGGTGCCCAAAGTCTGGTCACTTTGACTTTCAGTAATTTATATAACAATCATGTCTAGAAATAAGGATAGGCAAATTTACTTTGCCGCACATCGTTATATGGGTCCTTCGTTTATCGCGCAAATTGCTCAGGGTTCATGTGAATATATGAGTTACTTTTTTCTTTCGGAATTAAATGTAGTTCTAATTTTTATCTATATTAGAAACCTATAATAATTTATTTTTAAATTCAGTACATCATAATATTACTTCTCTCTCCCCTTCCATCTTCCCCATTATCCTATTAGAAAAGAGTAATTTCAAAATTACTCTTTGCCTGATATAATGTTTTGTTTTTCTCTTCTCTGTTCTGCAATGTTGTCTGATGTATTTCTTCATAGCACGGCAATTTTCAATTTTTTGTCTATGAGTGAGTGAGTGAATTAGTGAGTGTGTGAGTGAGTGAGTGAGTGAGTGAGTGGGTGAGTGAGTTGTAAATTCAAATAGTTAAGTAAGATTTGACTAAATAAACGGCACCAAGAGTCTGTATTCACTATACGCACACACAATTACACACACACACATTTACACATGCGCCTATACACACACATACACATGCGCCTATACACATATATATATATGGTCAACAAAGACACACATATACTCTTTGAAATAGATAGGAACTTAAACACGCACATATACACATGCTTACTCAATCTCTTAAAACACCTATTTATACATTTATATACACAATCACAGACACGCTCATATATACACTAAAACAAAACAATCACACAACATATGTCTATAATCGTATATGCATATTTTTACACATACATATATATACACATATATAATCTGATAGATACGTACATACATACGCACGGACTACAAATACATACACATAAACGGTCACACAGACATACGTGCACACACATATATATATATACACACACACACACATACACACACACTAAACAAACACACAAATACATAGATACATCCAAACAGAAACTCACACGTATACATGAACAAAGTATGTACAGACAGACACACGTTTACGTTTTTTGCGTTGACCTTCGCTTTCTAAACTTTCCGAATTAATCTTTTTCCTTTTTTTTTCCTCAGTGGCCATAAAATATGCGCGAGCAGTTTGTTTTAATTATAGTCAGTACAAGTAAGAGAAGAATCACACTGAATGAAGAATGCATACAAACAGTGCTAAACAAAGATTACATTTGTGCGTGGGTAGGCATCTTCCATTATTATTTTCTTCTTACCATGCTTGTTTTTTGTTTCTCAATTCCAAAGGTTGGATTGACTAAATCACTAATTGTTTTTCAAATCTAGTAAGGGTGAGCTAGTGGCCTAACTAGTTTTTGAGGCTGAGTTTATTCTGTCTCTTATTATTCACGGGATGAGAGGAATGACTAAAACGAAGGCTGCTTACTAAGTCGCTAGCTTCGTGGTACTTGTTTAAAGGCCACCGCACACATTAAGACATTGGTCTAAAGGTCTCCACACACGGTAAAACATTGGTCTTATAAGGCTTATTTAAGACGTCTTACCCGTGGGCAGACACACATATCTTAGGAAAAAATCCCTATGACAATTCTTATGTGACTGTCTTACACTTTAGAAACTGTTCTATTTTTTTAAAGACCGTCGTAAAGACGTCAGAAAGTCATAGCCAATAGTAAACGTCTGCTAAATCACGTGACGGTAAAAGAATAAAAATAAAAATAGTGTTGTCGAAGTGACTCCACTTTTTATAATGGTATTTTGGTAAGCATCTGAGTAGGAGTAAAAACTCGATAACTATGTTAGAAATTGCTGATGTAATACAAACAAGTTCTAACTGGATGAGTAGATTTTTTTTAATTTTACAACCCATTGACTTAATCTAGATGAAACACATTAGAAAATTTAAATAAAGGAATTTTAGTACGAATTTCTGTCTTATTCAACTGTTCTAAAGCATTTTTTTTTTTAATGCCTTTCACAATCTCAAATGCCTTTGAAAAGGACGGGACCCATCCAGATAGCAAAGGGTAGGCTATAAGCCTGCCTATAACATATACATATATACATACTTACTCCTATCTATTTATTTGCTTCAAGTGACCAGGCACACACTATGGCCCCAAGTCAATGTTTCCATTGTGTTTGGTCTAAAGTTAAGAACTCATTTTCTTTGAGAGACTTGTGCTAGTTAATGACACTTAGCTCTTCTCACCTGGAGACTTGGTCAATCTACAGGGCCGCAGGTGTACTGCTTTTCCATTCACCTCGTGCTTCCTTTAGAAATTTGGACTAGCCTGACATTGCACAGGTGCGGGTTAGGTAGAAAGAAAATCTGTAGACAAAGCGTGCCTACCCATGTGTATCCTAGTGCCTTACAGATTCTAACTCTGACCATCCTTACAAGATAGATTTGACCATGTAATTGTATTAATACATATAGAATGATTGTCCCAAGACATTTACTTAAAGCAACTAACATTCTATTTCTCTCACTTCCCTACAAAAATAGAAAATAAAAAGTATATCACCCCAAAAATGACATTACATTTAATAAATTAGAATAATAATTAATATAAAATATAATTATGTCATTTGAAGTTTCATATTGTTGCATTTTGGGTGAACTGCAATTTAATTAAATAAATCATTGCTCTTTCACAAGCATATGCAACATATTTATTTCTCTAGATTAAGGTCTCACCTTCAGATTTGTTAATTATATCATTTGCATTATTCAGCAAATATTCCAAGAAATTAGTAGACCTATCATGAAAAGCAAATAAATAATAATATAATTTTAAAACAATTATAAACTATGTGTTGCTCCTTTAATACAAGACACTAGATTGTTTCATTTAAATGTTATTGTATTGTATAGAGCTAGTAAAGTGAGGTGAAACAAGCAAAAACACTCTAGCTATCTCTGTTATTCGAATATATCCTGATGCGGTATATTCGGTAGTTAATTTCACACTTTAAATTATGTTGCTTATATAATTTTCATTGTGAAGACTTTTTAATTTGGACTTTAATTAAATGTTGCTGTGTGAGAGAGACATATTTGGGGATATAAAACAGAGCCTGAACGATATATAGATTAAAATAGGTGTGTGGATAGATGGATGGAAGGATTGAGTATATGTTTTTAGAGAGACAAGAAAACCCAGCAATTATTGTATAATACAAAATTCGTGAATTGTTTAGAACAAAAATCCTTCAGCAGTACAAACCGCATTTGATGGGAGTTCGCTGCACGCACACTATATTAATTTGATGCCATTTTTCTTGCTGGCAGTTTATCCCCTTATACTGAGTTTTATAATAAATCATTCTTGCACTTGAATTGATTAACTACTTCATATTCTATTAATAGTTTCCTTTATCTTATTTTCTTGCTTGCACGGTGAATTTCTGACAGAAAACTTTCTGTGGCCTTTGTCTGAGTGACTTACCCACTTATCTTTCCTTAAAACTTTCTTGCATGAACTTTTCTTTCAAAGTACAAGTTAAACCTTTCAGAAATATGGCAGTGTCTTTTTTCTTTTCCTTTTTACAGTATTTAAAGTGTCAGATTTTGCTTCTGTGGACTCCTCTTGGTGAAGAAACTATTATCCTATGATCATGAAGACAATTCTCACAAATGACGTCACTCGGAAATTTCCCACGTGTAACCAAGCGCCATTTTGGGACATTTTGATTTCAACAAAGCAATCTCTGTTTATTAGTACATGCAAGTCGCTATTTGAATAATTATGATATTTTTTCATGCTGCTTTCTATGACCAGCTGGCCTGGAAAGCGACCTTTAACAATGTCAGTTTCCAAGTACTTTTAACGTATTCAGCCCATTAGAAAGTACTACAGCTTTAACCAGCATACATCTGCTACTGTAGAATGGGAGTATTCGCAAAGAGACCTTGACCAGACTATATGATATCCTCAGACAGCAGATGACTTCACCGCAACGGTATCTGCGAGTCACTTCTCCGCACATCGCCACACCACCACGCCACCTGCGACAAGCTCGGGACAATGCTAGCACCTGAGGTGAAGTCAAGACAAAAGCCCTCAGCAAAGCCTCGTCACCATCTTGTCTATAGTCCGGGACTAATTGGCAGGCACGCGGGAAGCCGGATTCGATAATTCACAGGGCAAAAATGATCGTGCCTTGTCGGCGGATATGTAATTGCAAGCTAATGCGAAGGCTTTAAGCTTTCGTGCTAAATTTACACCCGTTCACTTGTGCAAACGAGCACATGCCGCGATTTCTGTGTGCGCGTGTTCTTGGCCGCTGTCTTTGAAATGCATTGATGTTGTCCATCTTCAGTCGATGAAGATACAAGACGGAGAAGGAGAATGACCGGAACGTGGCAACCGTTTACTTACTGACACAGCTCCTTGCGCGTTTGAATCTCGGCAATAGGGTCGGGTAGAGGGATGTGGGGTATTAGTGTCCTAATGCATGTTGGATAGATAGAATATTATTGTTTGGATTTTTTTCTATCCAGTACTGGGCACGTTAGAGAACACTGGATGTGGGTGGTAAGCAACTCACATTCAGGTCATTAGAAATCTATATACACTTATATTTAGGTCATTACACATCTGTATACATTTATATTTAGGTTATTAGAAATCTGTACACACTGATATTTAGGTCATTACACATCTTTATACATTTATATTTAGGTCATTAGAAATTTGTACACACTTATATTTAGGTCATTACACATCTTTATACATTTATATTTAGGTCATTAGAAATCTGTACACACTTATATTTAGGTCACCATGAAGTTGTTAACAGATAGTTATGAACAACTGAGAAATTTGAGAAATACGTTTAATCTTTTACATGCATGCTTACTGTAATAATATCTGGTTTTATGGACTAGATTGGAGTCTTTATGAGTATTCAGACGATTGTGAAGTTTATTCATTTCCAATATAGTGAAATCATTATCAATAGATATCTGTGGCAAAGTAAATTTGCCTGTCCCTATTTCTAAACTTAATTGTTATATAATTTGTTAAATATCGTTGAGAAATGAGCTTCGGGTACTGCGCATGATGACATTTTTGTAAGGACCAGAGTTAAAATAACAATTCACGTCAAGAATATGCTAGAACTTGCTGATGTCATCCAAATCAGTTCCAACCAGATGAGTAGGTTTTCTGACTAATAGTCTCACACTTGTTCATAACAATTTCATCCAATGGGGATAAACTGATAGCTAGTAAGGTGGCAAAAACTGGGATTTTCTTCCCCTAGAATTCTAGTCATTTTTGTTTTGCAACTGTATTTGATTGTTACTTTAGTGTATACACAATATCTAATAATTGAAATATTAATAAAAACAAATGCATATATTTAAGCTTTATAAGATTATCCAACTATTTAAATTAATATAACACTGACCATTAATTGTTAAATTTAAAAGCTTTTCTTTTACAATACTTAATAAATAAAACACTACAAAAAAAAATAAAACACACATGATATTTATACAGACAATAATGCAACAAAATTCAATAACTTTGCTAATATGCAGTATTATGAAACCATAAAGTAAAATATTTAATTATGATCAAGTTACTTCTACTATTCATTTGTACATAAGTACTTTTGGCGGTTGCATCATAATAATGAACAAATTCTAATGGATTTACCAACTAAAGTTAACAACAGAAAATAAAGACTTCAGTTTTTGTCCTGGTACTGGCTAAAGTATAAGACTATCTATTCAAGAAAATGTGTCATATATATTTATGTTATGAATAGTGTTAAAAGCAATGCTACAGTATATAAATTAAAATATTATGATAAAAGTAACACACAAGCAACCACTGATATAATAAAATGTATTCATACAAATTCAGATTAAAAGATTATGATGGGGTTTGATGACTATACATTTAATAAGTGAAGCATCTTATTCAGAATATTTTTTATTAAATCAGACATTGCAAAGTAATTAAACAATAGTTCATTAATTAATAGTTAATTAATCATAAGAATAATCATGTTAACAACGTATATCAATTTGAAACGGCAAGTAGTGTCTATTTTAATAATTCATTACAAGTAGAACTGTTTTTATGCACTTACCAACTAATATTCGTTATTAATTTACCAAGAGTGTTTTTAATTATTGCATGAATACTGTTTTCTATCTTCATTGTATAGGTGCAAATGTGGAAAGTGAATTTAAATTAATTTTACTAGATGTACATAAATCAAACATTAATTACATGTCGGCAATTAAGAAAAAATAAAACCCATCAGAAATCATAGTAAAATTTTCAATAAATTTTCTGTGATTACTTATTAACCTCCCAGTTTACAAGAAGATCCACTGAATAAATAGTTAAAACTTATTCAATTAACATCACATACTGCATATTTATGACAGCTCTCACTGTAACTGCAATGAACTAATTGTATGTAAAATTACAAATCAGTGTCAATGATCAAACGACTGAACTATAACTGTGTAAGTGTAAGACTTATTTTAAATTGGTTACGTCTAACTTTTGGCACCTCAACCCCTGTCATTGCTAAATTGTTCCGTAAAGACTGTGTTTTGCATTTCACAGTTTTTCACTTCTTCGAAGTGTTCGCTACACACTACCGTCTGTGCTGTCGGATGAAAGTTTTCTTTTTTCAGCTTTATAATCCACATTTTTCGTAATTTGTGATCGTCGGGAAATGTTAATATTTTTGGTTTGTCGGCTGTTGCAGCCATATGCACTGCAATATTTAAACATGTTTTAATTTTTCAAAGCACGCATTTAACGCTAGACAATAATTATGTCGAACAGCGCATGCGATTAATTGTTCTCACTCGTGACGTCACAGGTTATGTAGGTCTGGTGAGAAGTCAGTCTCGCAAATGTAGCAAATGTGACCTCTGATTTCTTTCAGAAATATTGACTTTCAATACCAAAATAAATGCATTTATACAAATCTCTGAAAGTTTAAAGTTTGCAGGCTTGATTTTAAGAATGGGAATTACTTATTTCATACTGATTTATTCTTATCTGTGACTGACCTAGATTCCATTTCACTTGGTCTTTAAGTATCTCTCAAAATGGAATCGCCCTACGTCTTAAACTTTGTCATGCTCTTCAGCCCGAAAGACGTACACCGATCGGTTTGTCATTCTCTTGCGTCTTTCTGTTTTCTGCCGCGCGCTTCCCAAAAGTGTGTAATTAAAGGCAAAAGACAGTGACGTTTCACCTTTCACGAAGTAAGATGAGCGCGTGCAGACGAGCGCGGGCTGGGGCGCATGACAAACGCGTGCCTGACTTCAGAGTTCTCTCCCTGCGCCTCGCGTGCAGCCACCTCTGTGCTGCCAAGAAAGATGGAGGCTCTCCGTGCTGCAAATTACTCGCCCAGAATGTTCGGAAATTAAACGCTGAGTGGAATCATTGAACATGAAATTGCATTGTAAACCCGATCTCTTCTCTCTATTGCTTTCAATTAGCGATTTGGCCGCGGCCGAGCGGTTTCTAATGATGGATGGTCAGATGAGCGTCTTTGGCGAGGCCGATCGGCAGTCCTGTGGTGAGGCACCTGGTCCATCCTCGTATACGGGAGTCTTTAGGCCGGGATACGAAACAGAATAAATCAACCGTTTGTTCTGTGTGTGTGTGTTCGCCATTATGTCTTTAGGATAAGGTGCTGAATTTTTCTAGGGTTATCTATCTATCTTACCTCGTTCTGTTTACATTTATATCAACAATACACTTATCCATTCCCCTATTCTCTCTCTCTCTCTCTCTCTCTCTCTCTCTCTCTCTCTCTCTCTCTCTCTCTCTCATTTAATCTTATAATTTGTCTATTTTCCCTTCCTTCTCCAATTTATCTCTTCCATTCATTTCTATCTTTTAATTTGTTTATTTCAATCAATCCCTCTATTTGCCTCCCTACTTCACTACTTATTTATCATTTCATCTAGTTCCACCTAAATATCTAATTTATCACTCACTTTCTCTGTTTATCTGTTCTTTCACTCTATCTGTATCTGTGCCCTTCCCTTCATCTCTTTAAATGTCTCCAGTTTTTCCTCTATCTGCATACCATCTATCTATCTATCTATCTATCTATCTATCTATCTATCTATCTATCTATCTATCTATCTATCTATCTATACACATACCTTCGTCTTTGTGTGAAAATAATTTCATAAATTCACAATTTAGGACTAGGGTGTTCCTTCTAGCAAGAATCTGGAGCGTATAACAAGAAAAAAGTATATAGCCACTTCGGTGCAAAGTGGGATCTTGCCTAAAGTATAGCGCAAATGTTTTAAGAAAGAAAATTGCGACTTTATTTTTTCCACTCTGCATAATGTTGTGGCGGAGTAAATTTGCCTATCACTATCTCTAAACTTAATTGTTATATAAATTGTTAAATTGTCAAAGTGATCCGGCCTTATGCACTCCTTATTATTGTATTTTTTGTGTCAGAGTTGGAGTAAACAACTCGAGTTGAGAATATGCTAGAAACTTGCTGACTCAATCCAAACTAGTTCTAAATGGATGAGTAGCTTTTCTGACTAATATTCTCACATTTGTTTATATCAATTTCATCCAATGGGGATGGACCGGAAGTTTCTTTGTTGAAGAAGTACTCTATTTTAATCAATTTGAATTTGAATTTAACTAGAGTCTGGTCATAAAGGTGATCGTTAGCTTATGGTAATTTCTGACTGATAACGGAAGAATGACTTAGAATATTTCGTATATGTTTGTTATTGATATGTGATTTGAATTGGAGAATGCTTATGTAATTGAACTATTATTTCTATGTTCATTAATTTAACTACTATGTACAGTATATTTGAGAATCTTGATCTATGCTATATTTCTTATGCTGTGTGCATATCAGGCTAATGAAATTGTTGCAGGATTTGTAAGTTGAGAATGTTTGTAAGAGAGAAAGGAGTTGAAAGGAGATGAAACATGCCTTGAATTTAGTGCCGCTTTTATTTGACTTTTGCAGAGAGGCAGGCAGTTTTGAATTTGGTTGTCACTTCATGCTAGAGTCAATACTGTACTCTACTTGAATATGTTGATGTGTGCATCCATCTCTGTTGTCAACTTATCAGTAAATCATATTGCTGTAAGTTGATTCCCATGAATTCCATTGAAAAAACAATATGGCAGAGATTTGTGGCCTGACTTTTGTCTTGAGAATTGACAAAGATCATTGTGAACATGCCTCGTGGAGTGTTGAGTAAACATACATGATATTTTCTCTACAGCAAGCATGGAGAGCACATCAAAGATTCTGGAACAGTTATGTAAAGTGCCTCTAGAGGAGACACATGGGACCTCACCTAAATATGAAAGGCAGTGACTTGTTGCAAACTGCATGATTGTGAAACATGTGCCAGTGTCAGCCACCATCTTTGAACAGATTATGTGTATTGACTTTATTTCTTTAAAAGTCCATTCTCATTATAATTATATCTGTGAACTTGATTATATATTAATATTAGTGACTGCTTATGTCTATTCTAGGATAAACTGAATGATTGTCCAGAGTAAATTGAATATTGTTGTGAAATGATGTAAATGTCATTGCTCTTTGATTTTGTTCACATATTATATATTAGATTGTTGAGTTAATAAATTTATTGTTAAATTTATTGACCTTCTTACACATAAAGATAACAATATGTTAGAAAGAATTGGTGGATGGGGGCTCGCTAAATATAGATTAAAGACGGATTTGTCTTCTCCGTTAGTGAGAAGTTTTCCACCTACAGATTGTGTGATTAGTTACGGGTTTTTAATTATTATTATTAACACAACAACAACAACAATAATAATAATAACCATTAACTAGGTGGCGTTGGCGTCACAAATATGTTTGCATTACTTTATTGTATTTTATTGTTTAAAGTTTGAATTTGAGTATTTGTCATCTTCTCCCTTCACCTTACCACTAAATATTAATGTGCTACACTCAGTATGTAGTGAGCACAAGATTTCTTTTAGCGAAAAGATATCGTCCAGCATTAAATTTATTATCATTATGAATACTTTACATAAAATATTCTCTCTCTCTCTCTCTCTCTCTCTCTCTCTCTCTCTCTCTCTCTCTCTCTCTCTCTCTCGTCCCAATCAGAATTAAAACATCATGAATTCTTTCTATTCCTCTCTCACAGAATTTGATGGACACCTACTCGCTCCCTTCATTCTCTCCCTCCTTTCCTCACTCTTTATTGAAATCTACCTACCAAACCCACCCCTTACAGTGTCGTATGATGTAGATTACTTCAATTTCTTTTCTTGTTGATGATTTTTTGTTTTGGTTTGGTTTGGTATTTTGCGGTTTAGCTGATTTTCAAACATCATCGCTTTTTGCGTTGTCAATAAAATAGTGGTCTTCGTAAATTTTTGTTATTTAACCATCAAGCTGTTGCTATTGTTGCTGTGTGCTGTAGTTATTGCTGCTGTCTGCTGTAGTTATTGTTGCTGGCTGCTGATGCTATTTCTGTTAATACTTTACTAATGATGGATGTCAGTATTTGGTATTGTTGTTATTGCTCTTTTTGCTAGATGCCGATGATTGTTTTCTATTGCTGTTGCTAGCTGGTGTTTGCACATTCTTCCTAGTGCTGCTAGATTTTGAGTGTTCTTGTTATTGTTGCTAGTTGGCGTTTATATATTCGTGTCATTGTTGTTAGTTGGTGTTTGATTATTCTTGTTGTTATTGCTAGCTGAAGTTTGGATTATTCTTGTTATTATTGCTAGCTGGTGTTTGTGTATTCTTGTTATTATTGCTAGCTGGTGTTTGTGTATTCTTGTTATTATTGCTAGCTGGTGTTTATGTATTCTTGTTACTGTTGCTAACTTGAGTTTGCATATGTTTGTTATTGATGCCCACTGGTATTTGTATACTCTTGCTGATGTTGCGTGCTGGTGTTTGCATATTTTTGTTATTGTTGCTAGCTGGTGGTTGAACATTCTTGCTAATGTTGACAGCTATTTGTTTATATATTCCTTTTATTATTGCTTGCTGGTGTTTGTATATATTTTTGTTATTGTTGCTAGCAGGTGTTTGTGTGTTTCTTAATATTGTTACTACTAATATTTGTTATGTTCTTGTTTTCGTTGCTAGCTAATGTTTATAGTTTGCTAGTTTGTGCTGATACCTAATATTAATATTTTACATGTTATTTCTGCTAGCTAATTTTTGTATTATTTCTTGTTAATGTTATTAGCTGACGTTTGTATATTTATTGATTTTTCATGCTAGTAGATGTTTGTTTTGCTCTTGTTAGTGTTGCAAGAGCTTATGTTTGTATCCTTGTTATTGTTGATACATGATGTTTGTGTTTCTCTTGCTTGAATTGCTAACTATTATTTTGTGTTGTTCTTGCTGCTGCTAGCTGATGTTTGTTTTCTGTTGGATTGTTGTGGTTTGCTATAATCATTGCTAATTGTAGTTGTATGTTTACATTTTTGTTCCTGTAGTTGTCAGTTGCTTTTATTGCTATCAGTTTTGTTCCTATTGTTCCTGTCTTACAGATTTTGTTTATATCAACCTTGCTAGAACATGTATTGTTCTTGTTCTTTTATTGCTACCTCTGGTTGTTTGCTCATGCATTGCTCTAATTGTTTGTTGTCTTATACTCTAGTTGTTTGTATATTTTTTTACTGATTCTATTTGTATTCATCCTGTCATTTTTTTACCGATTCTAGTTGTATTCATCCTGTCAATTTTTTACTGATTCTATTTGTATTCATCCTGTCATTTTTTTGTGTGACTGATTCTATTTGTATTCATCCTGTCATTTTTTTACTGATTCTATTTGTATTCATCCTGTCATTTTTTTGACTGATTCTATTTGTATTCATCCTGTCATTTTTGTGTGTGTGTGTGTGTGTTCCTGTTGCTACTGTTCTTATTCAATTATTCTTGGAGATTTTGCTAACTTTTGTTGTTGGAACCAACTTTATTTCTAAGTTTTATTGATATATGCTTTGATCTATTATTGTTGCTAGTTACAGTACATGGTTCTCTTTGGGTTTTTCCTTTGTTTGAAGCTGTCATTGTTGGTATTATTTTTGAGGTTGTAAATTGTTTTTTTTTGTATTGTTGTTGCTATAACTGTTGCCGTTTGTATAAATATTGTTGCTTGATATTGTTTATATTATTTTAGTTGCTATGGTTACTTGCTGCTATGATTATATTGTTTCATATTGCTTTCGTAGTTTTGATTGATATTTTATGAGATGATTTTTGCTGTTGTGTTTGTTAAAGTTTGCGGTTTTTGTTCTTGTTCTAATTATTGATTGATAGTATGTATTGCTCTATTTATTTTGCTTTTATTGCTACCAGTTATTGTCGATTAGTTGTAGCTGCTCCTTCTCCCCTCCACACACACACCCCGCCCACGACGTATTTGTTTGTTCATTTTCCTAATGTTTGCTGACAGAAGTGTATGATATTTTGCCTGACTATAAACATTTCATGATCTTACGCGAACACTTCATTTTCTCAAATACATATTTATGGAAGTCTCTTTATTTCTTCACTTCTGCTACTCTTTGTTGACAAAGAATGAAATAATTATTTTCCTAATTTAGTTGGCAAAATCCTGAAGAAAACCACACTTATTTTAAGTGGCACAACATAAGTTTGCCTATAATGCTGGAGTCTTCGCCGTGGCATTTCTCCTCTCTGGCGTAACCAATACAGATTGCTCGTGTCATTGCTCGCTGGTGTAACCAATACAGATTTCTCATGTCATTGCTCGCTGGTGTAACTACGTACAATTTCTCATATCATTGCTCGCTGATGTAACCACATACAGATTTCTCATGTCATTGCTCGCTGGTGTAACTACGTACAATTTCTCATATCATTGCTCGCTGGTGTAACTACGTACAATTTCTCATGTCATTGCTCGCTGGTGTAACTACGTACAATTTCTCATATCATTGCTCGCTGGTGTAACTACGTACAATTTCTCATGTCATTGCTCGCTGGTGTAACTACGTACAATTTCTCATGTCATTGCTCGCTGGTGTAACTACGTACAATTTCTCAGGTCATTGCTCGCTGATGTAACTAATTACAATTTCTCATGTCATTGCTCGCTGGTGCAACTACGTACAATTTCTCACGTCATTGCTCGCTGGTTTAACTACGTACAGATTTATCATGCTCCCTGATGTAACCACGTACAATTTATCAGGTCATGATGGCTTGCTTGGAATATGTGTTTACAATGTGCACTCGTGTGCCATGCTGCTCATTGAATAGGTTATATATATTCACTTAGTAATTTCAATTAACGTGCTCTTAATATGCTAGGTTGCAGGACTATATATGTATATCCACGTAGTCATTTCAATTAACGTGCTCTTAATATGCTAGGTCGTAGGACTGTATGATTTCACTTAGTCATTTCAATTAACGTGCTCTTAATATGCTAGGTTGTAGGACTATATATGTATATCCACTTAGTCATTTCAATTAACGTGCTCTCAATATGCTAGGTCTGTATACTGCAACTAACCTAAACACTCTGCAATAGTGACAAAAAGTCATGGGGTGGTTTTTGTTGTTGTTGTTGTTGTTTAAGCTTATCATGATGCATATAAACTGTTTCAGTAGGTAGTAATAAATCAGTAACTGAAATGACTGACTGATGAATTGATTGACTGATTGATTGTTTAATTGATTGTTTAATTGAATAAGTAAGTGATCTGACTGACTGACAAAATGACTGTTTAATTGATTCACTGATTTTACTTAAAGGAAATTTAAAAAAAGTTCGTCGATTTTCTGGTCTTGCAGATTATATTATTATTGTCTTATATTAATAATTTATGGTAGTATCGAAATGAAAAGGTCGTGACATTTGGTCACATTTTAAGTCCTCATCTCCTTTGTAACAATTTTAATCTTCGAAATCGAATAGTAATTCTGATATAAAAAAAAATATTTTCACTTAAATGTTAACCTGGAGGAACGTGTTTCGAATTTATTTTGTACTTATAATATGCATAAGCAAACCCATTTTAATGGACAATGCGCCTTAAAAACAATAGTTCAAGTAGGTTTAGGCATTTATTTTTGTGTCTGTTGTTAGTGATGTGTGCCTTAGTACAACGTTAATGTCGAATTTGAGGCTTCCCGCAATAATTTCGTGGTTAGCGATCTGTAAAAGTGTGATTTGGGTTTGTATGATCATTCAACTGACGACAGAGGCATTGGTGCATGGCGCGTGTTGGCGTCGTGGGTCGTGGGAGCCAAGGAATTTAGTTTATGTTGTGAGTTTGTTACTCGTGTGTAATTAAGTAGCATTCCCAATTGAATTTCTTGTCAAGTGTGACATGGTGCACTGTGGAAACTGTCAGCGAGACTTCTAGTGGTTATTAAAGCCTCCGCTCACGACCATACATTTGTATCAAACAGTTTGGTGCAAATCCAGCCAGACACCTAAGTTTGGATGCGTCCGCCCACGACCATACATGCTCGGAGAAGCAGTCCAGTGTATAAGTGATAAGTGATAAGCACACGCGATAAGGTTTTGATATTATACGTTCCTTGTCGTATGTAACATTCACCCCGTTCTCCACCCGCTGACAAACTTATCAAATTATTACCTTGTCACAAGTGGAAAGAAGAATGCTGTTTGAGAAATACCAGGAATTTTTTAACTTTATGCACTAAGTATTTTGTAGTTTGAACAATTTTCCTTTTTTCCTCCGAACGCACATCGCTCCACCAATTGTCCCAGCAAACCTACAAAACATATCTATCGAAGGATTAAACAAAACATCATTATGTAATTAATCTAAATTTATATTTAACACATATACTTGTGGTTTAACACCAGAACAACTAGAAACAGAGAATCATCAATCACACATAAACTTTAGGACAACAGTTTTCGTAAGCAGAACGTTACAGATACTACAGTACTACCAAATATTTGTGTGTGTGTGTGTGTGTGTGTGTGTGCGTGTGTGTGTGTGTGTGTGTGTGTGTGTGTGCGTGCGTGCGTGCGTGCGTGTGTGTGTGTGTGTGTGTGTGTGTGTGTGTGTGTGAAATGTATCACTCTGCAATGTAATCGCACTCGCCTACACCACCCTTCATAGTCCCACGCTTGTTGGCTGCAAGAACATAATCACACCTATATGGCGGCAAGAATAGACTCAGGATAAAAGCTGTGCATCGAACACATCTTCATTAAAAATGAACATTGTGGTAGAACTTGCTCCTGAAATAATAATCAGGGGTTATTTTAATAACATCATCTATTACATTTTCACTCCGGTCAACTGATACAACTAGATCTCTCAAAGTAACTGTGAGTACACATCTATTAAGAGAATAACAAGCAAACAATTAATGCATATTAGTTATGAAGCATAAGGGAGACTGAGTAAATCATTTGTACTTTGCCTCAGTAAGTTTCCGTCTTAACACAGTTAAGTGTTTGAAGCAAAGCTTTTTCATGTCAAAAGTCTAGTTAATTTCTCCCTTTCCTATAAAGACTTCGGTACCAATTGTAAATCTCAAGTAGTGTTTCTACGTATAAATGAAATCATCCACCCTGAATATTGATCATATTTACACTGACCATTAGTTATACTTTGTTTTCACTGTAAAATAAAGAGCTACTATTAATTAGACATTTATCAGGTAAACAAAAATATGGCATCTTAAATTAGCCCCATTATAGCTGAAATCAGATTCTGTCAAATGATTAAATATGTAATACTTACGTACTTCCTTGTGATTCAAATGCAGCATTAACTGGAAGCAAAGGATTTTAATGCAATAACAACTGGAGGTTCTTTACACATTTCTTTTAATAAACTGAGAAATGACAGAAAATCACAATTTAATATTTTGTCAATGAATGCGACAATAGATGATCTGGAGAAGGATATACAGTGTTTGCAGCAAATGATCAGCTGGAATTGGATTTGCAGTGTATGCACAAAAATTGATGAACCGGATTACAATACACAGCTATTGATAAACAGGAGAAAGATGTACAATGTATGTAGCAATTGATGAACTGTATTACAATAAACAGTGTGTACAGCAATTGATGAACAGGAGAAGATGGAGCAACTGATGAATTGTATTACAATAAACATGTAAGAGCAGTATTTAGTAATTAAACTACAGGTGCCCTAAATCACTGTTTTCTGTGCTCATTCATAAATAAAGTCAAAATAAGTGTTATTACTGGTACAAAACATAGCAGATTGGTCATTCTAGGATAAATGTTTCATTTTGACTATTATTTTGTCTTGTTTTCGTTTCAAAATATTAATTACCAACCGATCTTCTGCCAGAACTGAAAGGATACATGCCATCAGGATCACCCGCCAGTGAACGACCAGACAAACTGGTGTGCTAGCTAGCCAACAGCTCAACTAGCTAACATAGCTCTCTACCTGTATGAAAATGGGGCATTTACTTGAAGACAGTCGCTTGTGAACGAAATTAGCCAAAACCAAATCAAACGACACGGACAACGGTACTACCTCTGCCTCTGCCTGCGTCGTTCCTCTGTTGTCCGGAGTTACCTCCCCGAGTAGACCGAACCCACGCGGGTGGCGGTAGATGGCGCCGATTTGTATACACTAGCGACTGTTCTGTAGCAAGCGCATGATATTGTTGAGGAGGGTGGTAAAGGGAGTCAATTCATTTGTCAACAGTCTTTCAAACGCCTAACAATACTGACAACTTAAGAAAGGCGCCGAGTTAGTGGCGCCGAACTTCACATTACTGTCACGTTGTATTAGAAGGTGGGGCCTATTAGAGCGACAAATACACTTCCGCTCACTGATTCCACAAAGCTTAGGATAATCGTTCCATTCTAGCGATGACATCGGGTCATATTTTCCATAGAATTTTCAAATAATTGGCTTCGCTGTTATAACCGGGCTCTGAGATGTACGGAGCACATTGATATAAAACTTGTTTCGGTTAGCCTGGATTGTGGGTTAATCCCGCAAATCGTGTGAGACCTTTATAATCAATGAAGTTCAGTCTAAACTTTCCTACAACTAAGGAGAAATGTCTTGTTTCAGTGCTTGGAATTCAAAAGCTGGTGGCAAAATATTCACCTCCAGTTGTTGTTGTTTTTTTTCAGTCAGAACTTGCTGTGGCCTTGCCAATCATGAAGTCTAGACCGTGGTTACCTGACTGATAAGTCCACCAATGTTTAAGAGTGCCTGTATGCATAGCAAAAATAATAGAAGTGCCTACCTTTTTGCAATTAGTAACCAAGCTTTTACGGTATGAGAAAAATTCCAAATAGATTCAAAAGGCTTCTCATTTCTATTAAACAAGCAGAGCGTCTAACATTTCTAAGCTTCCCACTAGGACTAGGGTATAGTGTTGCAGACAAAAGTAAGGCTACGTGAATATATGCATTTTAAATGCTCTTACCATCGCTCTCACTTATCTCACTTATCTCACTTATCTCACTTATCTCACTTATCCTTATCCTTAAGCTTACCGTTGTCTTTGGATAGAAATGCATTACTCCTTCATCCAAATGCGTGCCTTCACTAATTAATTTATCGTGCAAATAGAAAAATTGCACAGTTCAAATCCAAATACAAACTTTATTTTATTAAAGTGAAACAAATCATTATGGATATAGTTTATTAAATTTCATAATTGATTTACTTTTATAACCTTTAATCGCCGTGGTGCCAGGTGGGGCTAGCATTTATTACCCAGCTTCAGACTTACAGAGAAATGAAACAGACTCTTGGGTGTCCACGAATAGTTAATGATATAGTTCTAACCAGTAATTTAGATCCTATACGTTTTCACATCCATTCGAATATACATAGGCCAATTTTTATGGGGAGAAGGGAAATTACCACCATCGTAAATTTACATATTTCAATTATCCATGGCTCACCCTACCCCACCCGTTGTGATTATCCAACAGGACAATCGACGATCATAGGTTAATTATGAAATATTTAATACAATAAAAAGAAATCAAACCTCATGAAGCAAACAGAACGTAAATTCAAATTACAAAGCAAAAATACAGCACATAACATACTACAATTTCAAGAGACTTGCTTCCTTACATCAAAGGATTAATTAATTACGAGGAGGGTACCTTTCATGCCAAAACAACATACACGTGTAGCGTCTACATACGTGTCATGGAGTGACATTTCCGTTTTCGTTAATGATATCCACATAATTGAAACATGTTATTCTCTACAATTGTTTTGACACGATGTTTTATTCAATATATGAACATTACTGTATGGAATAAAATAAAACAGGAAAGAGTGAGAAGAAGTTAAGAGAAGTGTTAAAGTGCATTTCGTGATTGTGACATTTATCTTATTTGAGAAGTGTGAACAGAAATATTAAAAATGTATTTAGTGACCTTGACATTTATCTTAAAAAGAAGTATGAACAGAAGTATTAAAATGAATTGAGCAGCCTCGACATTTATCTTATTTGAGGAGTATGAATAGAAGTATTAAAAATGTATTTAGCGATCGTGACATTTATGTTAGTTGAGAAGTATGAAGAGAAATGTTCGTGACATCAATCTTATCCGTTAACCATGTACCTGTATAGTGATTGGTGTACGATAGTGCATGGACAAGGAGCTAAGAGTTATCTCTTTATTGTAATGGGATTATAAATCAAGGAGTGATACCGAGTGGTCTATTTTCAGAAAGACCAGTAGGTGTTCAAGGCCATCATACAGTATAGCAAGCACTTAGCTAAGCCTACAAGCCGGAACTATTTATTGTAGAGTAAATTGCTACCAGCCATTTGTCTGAGAAACCAGGGAGTGGATACAAAGAAAGGTTAAGACCATTAATAAGTTACTGTGGATTAAAATCTGGACGTCACAAATACTGACAAATGTTAGATAATTCAGCCTGAAAACCACCACCTTTATTTTGCCAGGAGGAGGCAGACATATTAGTTTTCGTATTTACAAGATCCAAATCCCGGAAATATCGGGGGGAAAAGTTTTGCACTTTTTTTTTAACGTATTCTTGTTAGAGGGAAGGAAAACAGTTAGTTCAAAGTTGAATCAGGCATCAGTGAGACAAATATAGCATTAATAAAACATAACAGTGTATTGCTACAATTATTTATGCAATCTATGAAAGTGTATTACAAAATGTCTTATTATGTTTA
The DNA here is from genome assembly GCA_028829895.1 of Sinotaia quadrata. NCBI lineage: Eukaryota > Metazoa > Mollusca > Gastropoda > Architaenioglossa > Viviparidae > Sinotaia > Sinotaia quadrata. The sequence continues at coordinate 32,863,600 of CM054180.1, read as the reverse complement.
GCTGTGGAAAGATAAATGAATAACAAATAATAATTCACATTTCTTTCCTAGCATTTTCTCTGAAAGGGTGAGAATTTTATGCAATTTAGAATACTTGTCTGTTAAATACCTTCTGTCTAAGCACAAACATTTATTTTATAAGAACAGGAACCTAGCGGATGCCATTTGAGATTAATGAACTTAAGTACTTCATCATCGCAATTTAAACACTTTACATCCGGGCTACAACACCGAAGGTTATAGATCGAAATTTAAACACTTTACATCCGGGCTACAACACCGAAGGTTATAGATCGAAATTTAAACACTTTACATCCGGGCTACCACACCGAAGGTTATAGATCGAAATTTAAACACTTTACATCCGGGCTACCACACCGAAGGTTATAGATCGAAATTTAAACACTTTACATCCGGGCTACCACACCGAAGGTTATAGATCGAAATTTAAACACTTTACATCCGGGCTACCACACCGAAGGTTATAGATCGAAATTTAAACACTTTACATCCGGGCTACCACACCGAAGGTTAAACACTTTACATCCGGGCTACCACACCGAAGGTTATAGATCGAGATTCAAACTCTTTACGTCCGGGCTACACTGAAGGCTATAGATCGAGATTAAACACATTACGCCCAAGCTATCATTGAAAATTATAGATCGAGAATCAAACAATTAAAATTATACTTTCAGGTTACTACTGAATTAATAATCCAGAATTAAAATCCTACTTTCAGGTTACCACTGAAGGTTATAGTCCAATATTAAAATCCTTCTTTCAGGTTACCATTGAAGGTTAAAGTCCAAAGTTAAAATCCTACTGTAGCTTACAAGTCCAAAAGTAAAATCCTACTTTCAGGTTTCCACTGAAAGTTATATCCAATGAAAGTTATAGTCCAAAATTAAAGTCTTACTTTCTGGTTACCACTGAAGGTTTTAGTCCAAAATTAAAATCCTACTTCTAGGTTACCACTGAAGGATACGATTTGAAATTCAAATACTACTTCAAGATTACTGTTAAAGGTTATGTTCAAAATTCTAGTACTACCTCTAGATTACTATTGGAGGTTAGTGTATGCTGGATTCCAGACAAAGATTTCATTGAGAGGAATTGAAAAAATGTTTATTCAGGCTTATAGTTTGTGACGTCATGGAGATTATTAAGAATTAGACCAATGCAACTAAAACAGTTACTTAACCTTGGGGCAAAGTGTCCAGGAGATGATAATGAGGTGTTAAACAAAATATGGGGAAATATGCATTGCTTGTGTCACAAGTAAATGAAAAGTGGATAACGCCGACTCAATGTTGGAAGGAAATTTACGAATGAAAAATAATTGACAATAACTAAAATCTAGACATCTAAGAAAGTAAAATTTACCGAAGATCAAACGAAAGCATGGCATTGTTACTGTCACCAGTAAATGAAAGGGAGATAACGCAGATTTAGTATTCGAAAAAAAATATGAATGAAAAATGATTAACAATGGAACTACAATCTAGACTCTAGACATTCAACGATAGTAAAATTTACCAAAGATCAAAAGAAAGTATGGCATTACTAATGTGTGATCAGAGTTGTAGTTATAAATTTTTTAAAAATATATTATTCACGTAATAGTCATCCACATATATGTTGAAATAGAAAGATTAGTGCGGTAAATTATTACTTTTATTATGAGAGAACAGAAAGGGTTGTTATTTATCTACTCTGAAACGTCTTACCTAGCTGAAAGGAACAAGGTAAACATGTATTGAAACGCGAGTTAATGAAAAATTGTAGTAAAGTGAAACAAGCTAAGCTAGTGCCCTGGACAATTGTGATAAATAAGACACGGCAACAGATATCTAAGAGATTTTTTTTTTGTTATTGTTTTATGGTTATATGCTTCTGTACCAAAACACTGAGTAAAATATACAAATTTGATTAAACTACATGTATTCGTATTTGTAAGGACATTCTCTCTGCACCGATTCTGTTTAATTACCCCCATACAATCAAAAGTAATTCCGGACAGTTCTTTCAAAGCAGATATTTTTTTTTTAGTAATGTTCAGATTACGACATTTGTTTCGCACCCCGCTGTTAAGATTATCAATGGCTGGTGTTGGGCAAGGTATAATAATTCCATGGGAGCGCTTGTACACCTAACAAGTCATTCGAAATCAATTCGCAAGTGAAGCACAAGACAAAGGTTGGCTGGTTACTGGTACTACCGTGCTCGTTGCTCACAACATCCGGGCCATTCTTCAGTTCTAAAGACACAATTTTTATTCCGCCACACACACTTTAAAAAAAAAAATCCATATCAGATCGAGGTATCGTGTTCCTAAACAATGTCTATAAATCTCGAAAGCAAAAACAAAATGCTGAAAAAAGAATTAAATCTAGCAGTAAAAATGTTAACAAATAATTAAATCTAACTGCAAATGCTCAGAGCCACAGAATAAATTTGTATTAATAGGTATATTACTTTTTTTTTTAGGACAATAAAGGCAGAGCCTCTACTACTTGAAGACAGAGGTGCATATTAACGTATCAGGTCTTAATGAAACTCTTCGGTGAAAGAAAACGCGGAAATCAGCGGCCATCTTAGGGGCAAGAAATGATGTGCGGTGCTGACGTGCCAAGGGAGACAATACCACCGGCAACCCGCTACGATTTATGTCACCGGCGGTCGGGGACAGCGGGTAGTAATAGCCTAGACCTCTCCTACAAAGGACTTCGCCTTTCGAGGAAATAAGTTCGGCCGCGGGAGTCCGCACCAGATACCGCAATAACACGAGCGTCCTATTGTTAATGGCACAAAGCGCATTTGCTCCAACTCGCTGACAAATGCACCCGATCAGATGACAAAGTCGGTAGATTGTACAGAAAAAGAGTAGTTTCCAAATACGATAATTACTTCGGAAAGAAAGAAAAAAATCACTCCTTGGAGCCTTGCGGGCATCTGTGATTCGAGCAGCTAGCAAGCAGTTGTCCGCTAGGGAACGCGAAGACCACTGAGGCACAACTCTGGCAGGAGGGACAACTCTGGCAGGAGGGAGATACAGAGTCTGGACAAGAGCCGGGCAAAGATCATTAAGTGCACGTGGCTGTAAGTAGTCATGCGTAACGTGCTCAGGTACACGCACAATTAGTGTTCTAAAGGTAAACGGGGGAAAATAAAAGAAAATATTTTTAAAACTAAAAATAAATGCATTATCAGACTAACGATGAGAGTAGTAGTTTTAATGGAGATATCATTTGCTTCAGACTAAATTTTATTTTTTGTATTTCGTGTTTAAAAATAAATCTTTATTGATAATTATAATTTGTCTGGATGACTCCGATCTGAATTCAGTCGTTTAAGGTAGGCGAATGGCCATGACAATTTTGGGGAGAGAAGGGAGGTTTGGTTCTTTAGTTGTAATTTTTTAATGGTAGGCAAAGACTTATTGGCATATTTTAAAAAACTCACTTCATAAATAAAAGTAATTTGCTGACAGACAAAATTTATCGGTAATATCTTAAAGTTTCTGCTTTCGTAAGAAAGTAGGTCATCATAATTTATCACTTTCTTTAGGAAATGGATATATACAAACTTCCTTTAGCAACTAGATATCTGCACTTTCATAATAATATAATAATGATCGATGTTACTGTAGCAATTGACAGAAACATAAAAATGAAAGAGGAGAAAAGATGGGAAAATACCAGGTTCTCAGATTAGAAATCCAGAGTCTGTGGAATGTAAGAGCAAAAGTATTGCCAGTAGTAAAAAGAGCACATGGGAGCATACTACTTAACTTGAAAGTGACATGAATATCTGCCAGAAAACCACAGACTTGCTCCACTGCTAAAAGCAGGTCTCCTTGAAAAGGCACAGATCCTCTGCAAAACTTTGGATCCCCTATAAACCTGATAGGATTCTGAGGTTCACAGCCGACAAATATAAGAAGTAATGAGAAGAATTAATAATAAAGAAGAACTGATGAAGCGCTTAACCTGATTAAAACTTTAAGCTCTCACTACTTGTGACGTTTTGCTGGGAGATGGGCAAGATCTTAATTCCCCACCACCCCAGGCCGCCCGTAACCTTAGGCTAATCCCCAAAGTACACCTTCTGGCTGGCCACATTGTTAGAAAGATTTATTTAATGATAGATAATGCTGAATAGAAGAGTGGTAGTTCTAGAAGATAACTCGAACCCCTTGATACAAACAGCCAGGATAGTAAGTAAATACAGGTCACAGATTACAATATATGTAAATGAGTCATGCTAACACGAGTGGTCTATGTATCAACAACAAATGTATTCAACAAGAAATAACCTAAGACAGCATGGATATATGTAATGAATAGTTTTAACAGTTACAATTACAGTTTATATATATATATATATATATTTAAGTATCATAATCACGACCATGTGGTGTTGTAAGAGAAAGTTTGTTGGAGTCTTATGGTACTGTGGTAGTTACTCGGTTTGTTTGTATGAGTGAACTATAATGAGTTTATAAGAGAACACTGAATGTTTCTGAGTGAACTCTAAAAGTACTTTGGTAGAGTTTGTCTACAACTTGACTGAAGCTGTTCAGCTTGTTGGTTTTCTAGTCTCTTCGCTTTGGTGTCCTGATGTGATATCTGGGGTCCCAGTGTCGTATATATACAGGGTTCAACATATGGTCCATGGAACTGTCTCTGGCTCGTGGGTCATTCCATTATGGCGTTGCTTCATGGCACAGCACTCATCAAAACCACATCCAGAATAAAGTGACATCCAAGATAAAGTGCTGATCTGCCAGTAAAATACACATGGGCTAAGAAATCCTCATGTGTTCTCTGAAAGAACACTCTTACATAGCGATCATATATTTAAACATAATAAGCAAAATATAACAATATAAAATATAGATCTGTAATTTTGTCATTAGTCAATGTCTAAATACACGGGTTTCAGTTTCAGTTATATTAAATATATCTAATATAAATGATGAATATCTCAATTTGAAATGACAAAAAATAAATTATGAATATCTCATAGAGAAATGTAAAAATATGTCAGTATCAATCGTATAAATACATATTTAATTTGTTTAATTACATCTGATACACAATATGAATATCTCACTTTTAAATATAAAAAAAATTGTCAGTATCACATTCAAATGTATAAGCACCTCAAGTGTTGAGTTATTCATATATCACTTTCTCTTTATAAGTAATTACGTCAATATATATTTTTATAATAAACTTTTCTTCGTAATCAACATATGGAGAACGAAAAATACATCTGGAACAGAAAAGATGCCCGTCGGCTTATCATATAAATTAAAGGAACGTTTAAGTTTACATCGCTTTTATTCTTCTTTTTCATTGGGGGGGGGGATATTTTTTTTTCTAATCATTGCATCGATTTGGGGGGGGGGGAATAAATTCGTGTCAATTATAGTTGGCAGATTAATTTCATGCCCACTGTAGGATCAAGAGTGACAAACGACTACGACATAAATAGAAGATTAACCGTTGCACGTGGCCGGGATTGCTGGGTCGGCTTGCACTCACAAATGCGAATCGGGAGGGGACTTAATTGGACAGGGAAAGCGGACAGCATTCCCCCCAACCCCTCGTGGGATCTCTCTCGTTCGCGTGTCCCAGGTGCTGACTGTTAAGTATGATTCATGGAACCGATTTAAACTCCTCCCTCCCTTCTCTTTTTCCCCTTCCCCATTCCTTTCCCTCCTCCTGTCAAGATCACCATCTTGTTTGATCCACCCGTCTTTCCCTTTTCCAATAATATTTCACCTCCACTCCACAGGCATCAAGTATATTTATTTTTAAATAATTGCCTTTAATGTTCATTTAGAATTTAGCTTGATCAGTGAAAGGAGGAATCAAAGGGAAATAACTATGGTACACACACTGCTAGGCAAACACCATTATACATGACTAAAAGTTCACACGGTTATTTTGTTATTTATTATAGTTAATTTGACGAATAAACCAAGCTAAATGTTAATCATTGTTATTTGATCCACTTTTTTATCACTTTCATTTTATAATCCTTACTCGAAATTATTCCGTGAGATTGCAGACATCACTAAAGGCAGAATGTAATGATTTCAAATTTCGCAGGTCAAGGGAAATAAAATTCTGCGAGGCTTCCTCAATATCCTCTAGAAATGGACGTTAAGTCAAATTAAAACATATGACGTTTAATTCAATGATGGGAGCAAAGAGCAAAGCATGGGCTTTCTGTGTTGTGATTCGAAAAGCCATCTTTTTAAAACATGCTTATGCAAATCATTTACGAATTTAAGTATTCCTTTACATGATGTAGATCAGAAAAAGAAAACAATTGATTATACAACCTGAGCTTTATACACAATTGCGATTTAACTAACTTGATGTAAAACAGTGAAATAATTGAGGAAAGAACTAACATATGAGTCTTCGTTACTTTGATACTCTGGACGAAATTTATTTAGAAAGTGGGTCAGAGGTCACGGCAAGTGCAATGAGTTCTGACGTCATATACTGACGTTGATCTGTTACGATCACCATTACGAACACGAAGTGCACGTGAATGTTACTCTTATTATTTCTAGATGTCGAACGAGGTCTCTTTTCATTCTTACTATGAATTATTATCAATGAACAGTAATGTTCACATGTGTAGTCATCAGCATTCAAATTATAACATTGGCACTCATTTATTGGACATGCTCTATTTTTCTCAAAACGTCATTCATTAAATGTGTGACATTTTAATTTATGTGAGTATGGTAACTGCAAAACTCATTTCATTTCAGACAATTCATTCGCATCACCAAACCGGACGCTATTATCGTCGCTATTGTTTGCCTGCTTAGAACAAATGTGACGTGGATTAATGTAACTGTGACGTGGCTTAAAATAAATGTGACGTGGCTTAAAATAAATGTGACGTGGAAAAGTACAACTAAACCTAATTCAGTCTCACTTAAAGAGTCAATAATGTCATTTTCTCGGCTGTCGTGTTGTGTCTTGTTTTACAAAAACTGAGAAAGTTCACTTCGATTAAAGCTATTTTCAGATTCGCCTTACGAGAACATTCCTCGGAGAGTAAATCTCACTCTTATTTCTTTCTCTCTAATTTTTCTTTTTCGCTCTCACTTTCTCATGGTCGCTCTCGTTCTATTCGCTCACCTCAACTCTCACGCGTGTCTTCTCACTCTCGCTCCCTCCCTCTGACGTATATCTCTCGCATTTTCTCTTTAGCGCGCACTTTTATTTTTGCTCAAACCCTCTGTATCTCTCATGCATGGCTCTAGCCATGCTTTCTCAATAACTTTCTCAATAACTTTCCCAATAACCAACTTGTTCCAATAACTTTCTCACTATCCCATTCTTTCCCACCATTTTTTACAGTAACTTTCTCATTATTAAACCCACTCTTTCTTTTATATGTGTGTGTGTGTGTGTGTGTGCGTGCGTGCTCTTTCTCTTGCGTATTAATTTTCTTTCGTACTTTCTTTCTGTCTCTCTTGCACGCAACAGCTCTCGCTCATTTGTTCTCTCTCTCCTTTTCTCTCTCCCTCTCTCTTTCTTATTCTCTTTTCCTCTCCCTCCCATTATTAGATTTTTCCCTTATCCTAGTAATACTCAAACTGTTGTCTACTTAATCATCATTTCTGTTTTGCAGTCTACCTATTCCATCTACAAGCTAGCTACATATATACAGAACTGTATCCTATCTTTCTAGCACACTCTGTCTATGCATATTCTCTCACACCTTTCTACCCCCACCCCTATCGATACTCGACTTGAAAATGAAAGATGCGAGAAGTATTCCAGGCATCAAACATAAAGTGTGTTGTTATATTCTTTCTGCCTGTCTCTTGCACTTTCAGTCCTTCAACAAAAACAAACTGAATTTTAAAAAATGCAAAATACTTTTCTAAACTAAGAATAGTTATGATAATGTCAAATGGAGATACACGTCACAGCTCACCAGGTGATGATTGACGGCTCGATACGCAGGAGATTACGTCACCGCCTCTTACAGAAAAGACTAGAAGACAGCTGTTTGTAATATTTTCTTTTTTGTTCGAGTGGTGTAGCGTTGTTTCTACTAGATTAGTTTAAATTATGTGAATATTAGATAGAAAGATAGATAGACAGACAGACAGCAGATAGATAGACAGATAGATAGACAGACAGACAGACAGACAGACAGATAGATAGATAGACAGATAGATAGATAGATAGATAGATAGATAGATAGATAGATAGATAGATAGATAGATAGATAGATAGATAGATAGATAGATAGATAGATAGATAGATAGATAGATAGATAGATAGATAGATAGATAGATAGATAGATAGATAGATAGATAGATAGATAGATAGATAGATAGATAGATAGATAGATAGATAGATAGATAGATTTGCCCAAGTGGTGTCCTAAGAGAATGTTTGTTTGAGCCCTATGGCTCTGTGGATCTGTTCGTATGAGCGAACTATAGAGTATTTATAAAAGATACTGAATGTTTCTGAGTGAACTCTAAAAGTTTGATTAAAGTTCAAGTGAATTCGATTGTACATTGACTGAAGCTGTGCGGTCGTTGACTTTATAATTGCGCAACTTAGGATCACCTGACATTGCATAGGGTCCCAGGGAATGCGGTTAGCAGACGCATAAGTGGTCAATTGCACCAGTCTGCACATGGGTCGTTCTGCTCTGGTGTTGCTTGCAGTGCAATACTCGTCAAAGTCAACACACAAGATAAAGTGGTACTGTTCTGGTATTTTTTCGTGGCTCTATGCTCCTCAATCAACGTCTCAGATCAGGTCTCACATAAAATGTCCGATCTGCCAGTAAAATCCACGAGAATTTGTGCTTGTGTAACCTTCTTAAGTAGTATGTGTGTGTGTGTGCAGTAAATTTACAGCTGACAGTTTTGTATATTGACCCTGTATGTATGTGTGTGTGCAGTAAATTTACAGCTGACAGTTTTGTATATTGACCGTGTTCAGAAATGGGAGTAAAACTAATACAAGTACTAACGTTTACAATTTTTTTGTTAATATGCTACTGAGTGGGGAAATATAAACTGATATAAATAAATTGATACATTACGATTTTTATAAACCTGCAAAGAGCATAAAACATATTAAAGTACCTTAACAAAATATGCACCATTTTATATATAATTTTTTGTGTGAGCAATACAATATATTAAAGTATATTAACAAAATTTATAACTTGATACAGTAAGCCTGTTAATGAATGAAAAACTTAAAGCTAATCTATAAAGAATTGCAATTGTTAATGTACAAACTTTATTTAAGGATTTGTAAAAAATAATTAGAATACATTGGCAAAAGAATTACAATCTTTATTATAGAAATTGTATTAATTAGCAGAAGAAACTAAATATTACAATTAAAAACGAATGACAAGTTTTAATATAGTAATGTTATTAATGTCAAAGGGAGTAATCCTTATGATAAATAGAAGAGAGGGCAGAAAAGTATTGACAAAAGAATTACTATTTTATATAAAATAATGAGCAAAATAAACTGATAGCCATAAACATACTAAGACAAGAATAAGACTGGGCTATAAAATAGAGTACAGTAAGGCAAAGCTGAGAAGAGATTTATAGTGAGTCAAGACTGTGAATAGATTGTAGTTCCAGTGAGACAAAGAGAAAAGAACTTAAAATGAGACAAAGAGAAAAGAGACTTACAATAAGACAGAGAAAAAAGCGACTTACAATGAGACAAAGAGAAAAGATATTTACAATGAGACAAAGAGAAAAGAGACTTACAATGAGACAAAGAGAAAAGAGACTTACAATAAGACAAAGAAAAAAAGCGACTTGCAATGAGACAAAGAGAAAGGATATTTACAATGAGACAAAAAGAAAAGAGCCTTACAATGAGACAAAGAGAAAAAACATACTTACAATAAGACAAAGAGACTTACAATGAGACAAAGAGAAAACAGACTTACAATAAGACAAAGAGAAAAGAGACTTACAATGAGACAAAGATAAAACAGACTTACAATGAGACAAAAGAGACTTACAGCGAGTCAAATTTGAGAAAAGATTGTGTGGTAGAGTAAATTTGCCTATCCCTATTTCTAACTTAATTGTTATATAAAATGTTAAATTGTCGAAGTGACCCGACCTTGAGCACTCCTTATGATGGTAAGTGTCAGAGTTGGAGTAAACAATTCGAGTTGAGAATATGCTAGAAATTGCTGATGCAATCCAAACCAGTTCGAAGTAATTATTAGATTTTATTAGCCAATGGTTAAGATTTACAAGAAAGAGACCAGCCAATTGGCTGAGATCAAACGTTTACCTGCTGTAGAGAATTCTATTGTCTGATCACTTTTGAATTTGGAGTGGCAAGAAGTCCGATCACGAAAGACAGCCATTAGTTAATGGTGATTTAACTGACTGGGTGGGAATAGCGCTATTGTGAGACAATACAAACAATTCCCCACTATTAACGAAGCAAGTTGTGGCTTTGGGGTGATCTGACGGTTGGATTGAGAATTTAGTATTCTAACGAAAGATAATCAGGGCAATTAGTATTTAAGATACACAAAATAAAAATGTAAACTTATATCATTAATGATTAACGAAGAAACAAACTGTAACAGTAGGACAGGATTGAGAATCCGATGCAGTACCCCAAAGATGAACGGCAATACATAGAGATAGAACTGAGAATTTGATGAAGTCCTCTTAAGAATTCACGAAAAGGAAATGATGAAAGGGATTCTGTTGGGACAGGATTGAGAGTTGGGACAGGATTGAGAGTTGGTGCAGTGTCTCTAAGGATTATAGTCACGGCAAAGCTATCACTTTCACACAGACGCGTTTAAAGAGTGAAAAAAAGTTGAAGGTTTCCGAATGTTTTCATAATTAACTCCAAATAGCGATCAGTATCCAAAACACCAATAAATACAAAATGTAACTATTAATCAAAATACCGCATCCTCTCCAAAAGTTCTAAACTAATTTTAACCCATCCAAATTATGCAACTACTAATGTTCCAAAAATCTTAGCCCAAAAAGTACAAGTGTCTACTAAAGGACTCGAACATTAGAGGACAGATAATTATCACAGAGCCTAAACTGTTGATAGGCAAGGTCCTAAATACGCTAGGACTCTTCTATTTTTCTCCCGTGAAGTGAAGATCGCATGTCTCGACACCCTACCTCTCGGAAGAAATCTTCGGCGAAATGGGGCCATGTCAATCATGTGCAGCCTTCGCTTCCTGCACCCTCCACCCTCCACCCTCACCCCCGTTGACCCGAAAGGACAGCCGGATGAATTTTCAAGTTCTTCAGTGTTGTGTAAGTAGATGACGATCCCTTCAAACCAGATGGGTGCCTCTTCATGCTGAGTGGATCACTTGACTGCACCACCAGGCTTCTGTTCCTACTTGAGACGCCTCTGTCCTTCACCACTTGACTTGCAGCTTTGTTTCCCTCTTTCAATACTTTATCAGACAATTCATCTCCCGTCTTAGTATTTGACCTTAGTCTTTTTTTCCCTCTCATATTACTGTCTCTTTTTGTACGTGACAGAAAAACTCATTTCTTCTGTTAGTACTTGACTTGAGACTTCATTCACTGCCTCTTACCTGATGTGAAACTTTGAACTTTTTTTCTCTTAGCACTTGATCTGAGATCTCAGTGCCTCTCATAGTTTTTGACTTCAGACTTCATTCCCTCTCCCATGTACCTAACTTGATACTCTCCTACCATCCAATCCTATCTTAATACTGACCTACGACTTGATATCATTCTCTTAGTACTGGGCGTGAGATTTCATTCCCTCCCTAGCAACTGATTTGAAACTTTATTCATTCTTTTAGTACCTGACCTGCGATATCATTGCCTCTCTTAGCATTTGACTTGAGATTTAATTCCTTCTCTCAGAACCTAAGACTTGTTTGGTTCCATCTCTTAGTAACTGACTTGAGACCTGATTGTCTCTCTTAGTACTTTACCTGAGACCTCATTTTTCTCTTGCATTGGATTGCATTTCTAAGTACCTGATATGAGACTTATTTCTCTCGTTTAGTACCTGACTTGAGATTTCATTCCGCTCTCATTACTAGAAATCAGACTTTACTACCTCTCTCTCAGTATTGACTCGAGACCTCATTCCTTTTCTCAGTACATGATCTCAGACTTCGTCCTTTGCCAGTCCTGATCATAGACTTAATTCCCTTTATCAATACATGATCTCAGACTTCGTCCTTTCTCAGTATATGACCTCAGACTTCATCCTTTGTCAGTCTTGATCATAGACTTAATACTCTTTATCAGTACATGATCTCAGACTTCGTCCTTTATCAGTACATGATCTCACTCTTCGTCCTTTGTCAGTACATGATCTCAGACTTCGTCCTTTGTCATTCTTGATCATAGACTTAATTCCCTTTATCAGTACTTGATCTTAGACTTCCTCCTTTGTAAGTACATTATCTCAGACTTCCTCCTTTGTAAGTACATTATCTCAGACTTCCTTCTTTGTAAGTACATTATCTCAGACTTCCTCCTTTGTAAGTACATTATCTCAGACTTCATCTTTTGTCAGTACATTATCTCAGACCTCATCCTTTGTAAGTACTTAATGTCAGACTTCCTCCTTTGTCTGTACATGATCTCAGACTTCGTCCTTTGTCAGTACATGATCTCAGACTTCGTCCTTTGTCAGTACATGATCTCAGACTTTGTCCTTTGTCAGTACCTGACCTGATATCCTGAACAGTATCATCTTTCCTTTACTGTCTTGGCCTACTCTTTGCTTCAGGCATTCTCATATTTATTTTGTTCATCATCTGCATGCACTGTCACATACTTCAAAGTATGCAGTGTAATTTAACTTTAATGGGAACATTGTACTGCGTCCGCAGCCAGAGTGGAAAGGTTCTTGAACTGGTGACTGACTTTTACTGAATGTTGTATTGGTCACGTTGGCCGTGTTTTCCGACTTTTACTCATCAAACCAAGCAATATTTAATTCTTTGCGTTTTACATGTTCACCTGCACCCTTTCAGTGCAGTTCTAGACCAGGCTACGGCTCTCAACTGTCTGCACTAAAAGGAAGATGGTGTGGCCTGATGCTTTGCTTCAATTGATTCAACGAACTTTTAAATTTTATGCATTATCCAGTGAAACACTTAGGCCTTAAATGATTTACTGTATTAAAATATATGTACTGATTTTAAAGTCATAACAATAACAAAAAACTAACCGACAGTCATTAGGAGCGTCATTACGACAGGGGTCTGCATAAAATTATCTGTAATAAACTGATACACCCGGCTTTGAGACTAACAATGACATTTAACATTAAGACATGATGAAATATGCATCGGATTGTGACTCGAGTCTCTCATTACAGGTTTGTGTGACCTAACAAATCGGTTTATTCCTAAACAATACTGATCGCTAAATGTTCTCAGTCTGCGCACAGTTCACAGTCCTAGAATTTATGACAGCCTTACCATTAGGCTCCGTACAAAAAGTTTCAACTCGCGTCAATATCCTAGGTCGCGTTGTTCCATTATGCTCGATGTACAGTAGTCTCCCTTTGACTCACTGTCCTAGTAGTTCTGTTCTAACTCATCGGTAGCAATTCACTTGACGAAGTTTGGTTGGACTAGACTCCAACAGAGAGTATCAGCAATTGACTATACACCCCAGTTACCTAGGAGTGGAGAAAACTGGGGTTCTGTAATATAAAAAGAGGAGGACCCCATCCCCTAAATTTTATATCTACATATTTATTCTTATTTTAATTACTCCTCAGCGATCTCTTAAATAACATTATCATAATAAACACAACTTATTGTAAAATGATTTCATTCTTCATTCGGCCAATTCAATAATAAACAAATTAATATTTCAACATCACTCTCATACAGGTGCTAGGTTTTTCCTTCCAAAAGGGTTTTTCAAACTCGACCATTTTTTTTTGGGGGGGAGGGGTAGTTTCGCTTGACTCAAAACAGAGACCCAGCTGACCAAGATCAATTGATGATTATCTTAGTGTCCCTTATGTGTTCGTCTTAGTAGCACTGAACTGAGTTATCCTGCTCAAAGATATATTAAAATTTGTGGAATGGACATGCAAATATATATGACAAGTTTGATGACCTTGAGCAGTACACAGTTTACTTTATTCTACTTTGTTTTAAATATTTCCACAGTTTAAAACACCCTTCGCAAAAGTATTTTCAAATTAAAATTAAAATCCGCGCGATCGTGGTATATTCGCGACACGTTTCTTTGACTATGAACAAGACACGTCCAGTCGCCATTATCCATGAACTATGCAATGATTTCGGACTGGAATAGGTAGATCTTGAATAGATCTGTTGATGATCGTGGGGTGTGATGAGAACGGAACTATTCGGAATGTCTAAATGTATAATCCGAATCAGTTCCATTTTTCATGTTCTCTCTTTTATTATATTTTGTATAAAGCAAATATGCAAAAGTGGTCACATGGAGCACTAAGATTTGACCTCTAGGCAAAGAGCACTCCAGTACACTTAAGGACATTGCTCCTAAGTCAAAGTCCTAAATGATCATTTACAAGAATTAATTATATTTTATTTTCTCCTTTTTTTTTTAAAATTTCCATTATTTTTTTTTGGGGGGGTTGGGTATTTAACACTCTTTACACTTAAAACTCGTACTTAACACTCGTATTTAACACTCTTTACACTTAATACTCGTACTTAACGCTCGTATTTAACACTCTTTACAATTAACACTCATATGTAACATTCTTTACACTTAACACTCATACTTAACACTCGTATTTGACAGTTACCGATACTTTCATTCTTTAACATTATGCTCATCTAGGAGCAGACGTTTCCGCTAACAGACATCAGAATACTAAATAAGTTACAAGTTCATAGAATCCTTAATTTCAAGTTTCATACAACTCATAAAGTTTCACCATTTAAATAATAATTACTGATTTAGTAATACATTTAAATTTTAATAAATTATGATGAATTTGCATGAAATGTAAAAGCTAATTTAATTTTCAAATAGAATAGACACAGCTAGGTCTGCATCTAACTGAATGAGAGAGAGAGAGAGAGAGAGAGAGAGAGAGAGAGAGAGAGTGTGTGTGTGTGTGTGTGTGTGTGTGTGTGTGTGTGTGTGTGTTCAAGAGACTAATAATGATACAGTCGATGCTGACGATACTCATGCTGGGAGCTGGGTTTTTTTTTTCAGATCCACTGTTGAAATTGATCAGTTTACCGTTGGCCCACTTTGCGACAAGGCACGTGATGAGACCTATATTTCGTATGACCTTGATTATCCCTTTAGCACTCGGCGCATGATGCAACAGGAGACAGAATGTGCGTAAAGTTCATGCTGATATTTGTGGATTATTTCAAATCGAGGCTGGATTTCGGATTGTTCAAGGCCAGTGTCCAAGCATAGTAATACATTAAGTATGGCACTTAGTATTAGTCTCACTAAGACGTTAATCCAGATAAACCTAGTGCAATAATATTTCCGCTTTTTGTTTCCCTGTTATTTATTTATTTTGCTTTTTAAAAAAAAAATTATATTGCTTGTTTCTGATCATGCATAATTTAAGAGGTAAGAGTTTAGAAGTGCTTTTGAATTGTTTGGAAGCTTTCTGTTTGGTGATATTTTAAAGTTTATTTTGACTGAGTTTTGTTCATCTTATTTATTTATTTAACCATTATATTTTGAAGATGGGGGTGATTTTCGTGTCTGCTTGTTTGCTTGGTTTTTTGTTTTTTGTTTTTTTTAGGGTGAGGTTGCTTTAAAATGTCTTGGGGGGGGGGAGGAGTTGTTTTGCAGTGCTGAAGAAGATTTGCGAAGTTTCTGTTCTAGTTTATTTCATTTTAGCTTTTAGATAGTCGCAGAGTTAATATGTACTTTTATTCATTTAGACGTAAATATTAAATATTTGAGAATGAATAAAATGGTTTGAATACGACTTTTCCGTAAATATCATTCTGTTTTAGTGAGTTTAGTTGTAAACTCTCTAATGTAGTCATGAAATTATCTATAACTCTAAAACTTACACCTTTAGCGTAGTCGCAGAATTGTCTCAAACCTCAACTTTTTATATAACTATAATAAACTTATCTCAGACTTAAAACTTCAGTCTTCCAAAGTTTTGTTTGTGGTATCTAGTTGATAAATTCAAATAGTTGCAATAAAAAACGCGGGAGCTGATTTTATATTTGCATACCTACCGTGACAACAGCGTGCCTGCAACTTTAACTACTTTTAAATATTTTTTTTAAAAAAAAGAAATGTAGTAAGTTGTAATCATCAAGTAATGCACCATCACAATAATTTCCAATAAGTGAACTTGATTCAGCACGTTTGGCTTCCATTTTTCCTTTTAATCCATCAAGGAGTCTAAAAATAGCGACGGGAAAGCCACGTCACATCTCGCGTCTGACAAAACAAGCCATGCTGACGGGAGTGAAAAAATAACAATAAAAATATTACGAATATACGTATACAACCAAAACAAAAATTTTTTAATCTTACGCTTACAAATTGCATGGGAGAAAGGTTAATGTGCCTTTGTTTTTGCCTGTGGAGACACAGTTCTGGTGAAAGGCTTCCGGTACGCGGCGATTGGTTAATGCAAAATGTGCACTTTATGACACTGCTTGAATCTGGTTTGCGGATCATCATGGTTATAAACTGCCAGGCCATGTCATATATTGCTTATCCATTAACTCATTTCTTTCAAACGATAGCCAGTGTTCGCTGATTTTGCAAACGCTAAATATGGACCGAAAACTCTCTAGAGTTTTGTGGTCTGAATTGTTGAAAGACTATAGTGTGTGTGTGACAGTCACTACATATTAGATCTTGAGTTTTAAAAAAAGATTAAAGTATGGCAGTCATACATAGAGTGTAAGTGTCAGAGACACTGAGCTGTTTATCTTGAACAATAGTATATGCAAACTCTCCGGTAGATTACAACTACTTCAAAATACCTTGAGTGAAATATTTTTTGCGAGCTTTTATAGAACTGATCCAGAACATCTAGAGATCTATATTTATGAAGTGTTCTGATCCACAGTTGTCCTCGCTATATAGTTCTGTCCGACTCCCAAGAGCTCTGTTCCAAGAATGATTTAAGTCGCGACTGTCAAAGTAGAGCTGATCCAAAGTGTCTTAAATAAATAGTTCTGTCCGACTATCAAGAGTTCTGATATAAGAATGGGCGGAATCAAAGCCGATCTAATGGCGTCAAGATTATTAAGTCCAATGCACTCAAATATAGATTTAGAAAAAAATAATGTTGTGCATGGTCGAGCTGAACTGGTCCAAAGATGACAACCACGATATATCTCAGTAAGCTTATCCAGAGAGGAAAGAGCTGCATATGACTGAGGAAGACAATGGATAAAAAGATACAGATATTGTAATCGAACTAAACAAATTGACAAAAATTTCAAATGTTTTAGTCGGACTCTGAATAAAATGACAAAATTATACTTGCTAAAATCGGACCCCGAACAAAACAAAAACGACAAAAGCTGTCGATATTCAAATCGAACAATGATTAAAGTGATAAAAACAATAGATGTTATCAGATGGTAATTAAAATGACAAAAGCTGTCGATATTCAAAACGAACAACGATTAAAGTGATAAAAACAAAAGATGTTATCAGACGGTGAATAAAATGACAAAAGCTATAAATGTTCTCTTCAAACACGTTTCGCAGAATTTCCATTCAGAGCTCTGAGAGGCACAGATTCTAACTACAACTGTTCACCAGCCACTTTGGTTCTCCGCAACCAGGATATCGACCCATCACACCCTGTTAAGTTCTACCCGTGATGTTTTCAAATAAGACGAAACAGAAGGAAACGGTTCTTAGGAAAATGTCAAATCCATGTAATGTATCGACAACCACGGATAAAACGGTTACGACGCGAAAAGCTGTTGACAGTGAGATAGAAATGGAATGAGAACAACCGAGGAAGATGAAGTATTTATGGAACCTTCCGGAACTGAAGACGAACAAATATAGGCTCAGATAAGGTAACAGGAAAAAAAATAAAGGGGAGGGGGGCATTTGTTTACGTTCCCGTGCAGTCAGAAGCACATGACACCGTGAGAACGGGTACCCGGGGTGACGGGGTCAAGATATGTTGCGCAAGATATTTTATTTACTTTTTCTTTTTTAAAGCAAATTTTTTAAAATTCAGTTAGCTTCTTTCGTCCCAGTGCCAAGACTGACGATCGATCAATCATACGTAGATTAGTAATGATTTCATTATTGACTACAATAGGATGGAAAGGATCTGATTAAGTTAACAAATGGTTGAAAAGGATTTGATTGAATTAACAAAAGGTTGTGTGGGTTTTCAGTATCAATTACACATTACTGAAATGAGTTCATTACGAATGGCGAAAAAGTTTGGAAATAATTTCACTGTTAGAGATAGAGTGAGGGACAAAAAGAACAATAGAAAGACTCGGTTGCTGAGTTGTCCAAATACTACCAATCTTTTTTTCCTTTTTTTTTTTTTAAAAACCATTTGTCTTTTATTAAAATCTCTCTTACCGTCTCCTTCTCTGAATAATTTATTGTCTCACTTAATCTCTCAATCGCACGCACACACACATACACACAAACACGCACACACATATACACATGCACACATACATACACGCACGCATACACAAACGCACACACATACACAAACGCACACATACACACACTCGTGCACATAATTTCCCCTCTCATTCTCTCTCTCCTCTATATATCTCTCTTTGCTAGTCACGCGCTCACATGTATTTTCTATCTTTCTCCTTCTCGGTTTTCTTTTTCTTTCACTCTTTCTCTCTGTGCTTTTTTTTTTTTTTTTTGCATCCCTTAATTTTACTATCCCCCTTTCCCCAAACTCTCCCTAACTCTTATCTTTTTCTCCCTTTCTCTTTTTCTTCCTCTTTCTCTCTCTGTCTCTCTCTCATTTTACCACACCTATACATAGGCATATTAAATTACTATTTTGATTGTAAGGTTCAAATTTGTTTTATATTTACTTTGGTTTCCTGTCACTATTATTATTTAATGGCAGTAATAGAAATAGTAATAATGTCATCAGTCTACAGTACTTTTATAAACTGTATATTGAACAGAAATTTAATACAAAAACAGGACATGGTGCTTATTTTATTTTCCCTGTATTTCAACAATAATTAAAATATAAATTAAAAAACTTTAAAATCTTTTTTTCGGATCGGAATGGCTAATAAATACACACAGGCACTTAGCGCAATAAAAATTATATAATAACCTAATTCCTCGTGCAATGCAGCATAACCAACCACACAACAGCAACAGCAGCAGAATGAATAAGCATCGGGACAACAACGTTAGCTGCAGAAGGAATAAAAAGCGGGACAACAGCAACTGTTGCAGAAGGAATAAACAGCGGGACAACAGCAACTGTTGCAGAAGGAATAAACAGCGGGACAACAGCAACAGCTGCAGAAGTAACAAATAACAATACAACAGCAACAGTGGCTGAAGGAATAAATAACAAAATTCACGTGTCCGTTTATGTTTAACGACCCTGTCACTCTATCAGATTCCCGAATATCAATATTAGGTTATCGATTCTCTTCTAATACTAGCGATAGCCGGATGGCCTGACCTGTCTTATTGGAATATACCAAGGATTCCGTCTATTACTCAAATGACATACTGACAGAAAAATCAGTTGACGTGCCCAAGCTGGTAATGCTATTTTTCCCTTTATTATTAGTTATGATTATGATATTATTTCTCTGGCTCAGTCCCCATACCAACTTCTTTTAGCCGAAGATTACAACTTATGTAACATGGGTGAAGATAACAAAGTAAAATTTAATAACAATAATAGTAGTAAAAAGACATCA
This sequence comes from Sinotaia quadrata, assembly GCA_028829895.1. NCBI lineage: Eukaryota > Metazoa > Mollusca > Gastropoda > Architaenioglossa > Viviparidae > Sinotaia > Sinotaia quadrata. The sequence goes on along the minus strand of CM054180.1, from coordinate 32,843,647 downwards.
ATTTTGATCACAGAAAATTCGAGAGTTCATCTATCCCGCCCTGCCCGATTATTCGTATCAGTTTATTATATTCGACTGATCTGTTCATTTGGAGAGAGCACACCTAACTAGAGTCTCATGAAGATCTGCAGCAGCTCACAGCAGCTCAACAGAAGTGACATAATGTTGTGGTTGTCTTCCAGGTATGACCAACTCGATGTCAAATTTGTGTGCTAGATGTTGTCATCAGAGGCTCTTGAATCTGGCGTGGTTTAGGCCTGGAACTGGCTGTAAATAACTACATTCTTCTATAGCAACCTATTGATATGAATAATCATTTGGGCTTTGTGGTGACAGCGATAGACTACTTTATACAAATTCATCACAACTCGTTAGCTACATGTTAACTTACAATTCATAAATTCAATAAAATATTTATAAGTGAATAATAATGATTTTACTTCTACAAGTACAAAATTCTCAGATACAATACAATTAGCAAGCAGTTCACAACGATATTCAAGCAATCATTTTCTCTCTATTTAGCTCCACCAGCTACAATTGTTTAACAAGCGTGAGCATGTCGAATACACTTATGCCTTCTCAACATTTCTACATAAATGTAACCATCACTAACGTCAATTAGCTTCTGTGAGAAGAAATACATTACTTCACACAATCATTTATCAAATCACATAAATATTTTACACAACATTCTATCAATAATATATACAATATTTTAGAGAAGTCAATTATATTTACCACTCTCGTAATTCGGTGCGGTATCAACGAACGCAGCAGTTTGCCCGTGGACATGTGGGTACAGTGAAATGTGCATCTGCGGATCACGGGTCATTGATACGTATATATGAATGGTCTGTAGGTCAGCTATCAATTCTACTATGTCACGACACAGAACGCGAATAACAAAATATGGGTATAGCGTATCCGGCTAGCGTTTCCCCCATCCTGTCATTCCCCTTTACCCCTCTGCGTCCTTCACCCTTTCCAGTGACCTACAACTTAATAGATCGTAAATCTATTGCACCACAGGTATGCAACCTAGCTAACGGTACTATACTTCTCATAAAACAATAAAAGAATTAGTAATGATTATTAATGATTAGAAAAAAAATGTTTAAGAAATCGGAATAATTTGCCTAGTACTCCTCTGACACAGAACAACAGCAGTAGCTGCAGAAGGAACAAACAACAGGACAACAGCAATAGCGGCAGAAGGAACACTAACAGCATCCATGACATGGACACCAACGGCAATGGGACAATGATGGACAAAATCCCTCTTAAAAAAACGATAACATACTGCACCAAGAGAAAATTTCTGTATTATTTAAAGACAGCCTGCACTCGATTTATATGCGTTTGTGTGTATGTGTGTATTTATGTGTATGTTTATGTACGTTATTTCTTTAAACTGATGTTTTTAAGCAATAAATACACTCATTTAATTAAACGCACCTTTATATTCATAACATTTAAGTGTGTTTATGTGTTAGTGTTATCTCTTTTGACGAGCTTATTAAAGTAAAATAGTCGACTCGTTTTAATTCAGGGCGCGCGTTAAAAACAAATTTACGCTGCGTGTGTGTCTGTATATGAGTATGATGTTAATGTGGTGTTATCGCTTATAATGATTGTAAAGGAATAGATTAATTTAATTAAGTATATGTTTAAACAGAATTACGTGTGTATGTATGTATGCATTATGGCTTGTGGACGTGCATGTTATCTCTTATGACCAACATTTTTAAAGAATAAATATCAGCATTTCATTCGTAGTACCGTTAAAATAAACCGAATGTGCGTTTCTATTTGTGAACATGTGTGTGCTATCTCTTGTAAGTAGCCTTTTTCTAAAAAAAAAACAAAAAAAAAACAAACAGGCGCATTTAACTCAAGGTATGTAAGAGCAGTTACTTATGAGTCTGTGCATGTTTCAGCAGCATTTTAAAGGAATAAATAGACTTTCACTCAATGTTCGAAACAAAACCTTTCTCTAAAGTCTGAAAATTAAACACATTGCAGCTTGCATTATTGCAGGGTTCTAGTTTAAAATCGCTTTTCTTGTCCTGATCCCTTCCATTGTCTGAACTAAGCTGCCAACACTAAAGCAATCTCCTAAAGCGACGCTCACCGTCAATGGAAGGACTATCCATCCATCCTCCGATAATTGGCTCTGGCACGAAAGTTATCAATTTGGCAACATATTTACCAGTTAGCATGCTTAATGAATAAGATTCTTTCAGATTCGCTCTATAATTGCACTTCCTGAAATCGCCAACACACACGAGTGAAGTTCAAGCATTGATAAACAATAAGTGTTTTTGTAGCATATATACGTACATATACACTTTCTAAATACTGGTACATCCATTTGTTTGTTTTTCTTTTGTCTGAAACCGCTCTTGGTTGATTTCTGGACCAGGTTTATGGGAACGCTTGTCCCAAGAGCTGGCGGAAAAGCAGTTCGCGAATAGCAATCGGATCAAGTGATCAGGCAATGAATCGGTTTCGGAAGCTAAGTTCTTCGTCGATCGGAAACGCTCGAAGTGCGCACTTGACCGGAGGAAGGCAAAGAAGACAATTGCACGAGAGAGATTAATCACTTTATTGGTCCCACGGCACTGCCGAGCTCTCTTCTTCAATGTAGCCAATAACCTGTACAACTGCATGGTCCTACGGCACTGCCGAGCTCTCTTCTTCAATGTAGCCAATAACCTGTACAACTGCATGGTCCTACGGCTTGCTGAACTCTATTCGCCAATGTAGCCAATAACCCGTACAACTGCTCTGGTCCTATGGCTTGCTGTACTCTATTCGCCAATGTAGCCAATAGCATGTGAAGGCCTCCTAGTCCCAGCGTTTTTGCCGTGCAATTTTTGATCTCTTAATTAAACAAAGGACGTGACCTTAGTCACTCTTATAGTCCAGCAGCATTGCCGTACACGGTTCCTTGCAGCAGTTCTCATGCGCGAGTTTGTCCTAGTAATACAGCACTGTAACAGCTTTTCATCTCAATGTAGGGACACGTGTTTTTTTTTATATCTGTCTTTGTTCCATAATATTGCTGCACTTTGTAAAGTGTTGAAACAATTTAGCATGATTTTATTCTCTATCCTTGCCCCATGGCGTTGCTGCACTCTGCTCGCTAATAATGACAACACGAATTTAAAATAAAAATTCTCCTCATTAAATGTTAATATAACTGCAAGGCTAAAGTCACTTCTACAATATTTGTCTGTGTCTATCTAGGCCTATAAACTGTCTCTTTATTTGTTTGTCTTCATTTATACATGTGTGTGTGTGTGTGTGTGTGTGTGTTTATCTTTCTTTTTGTTTTGTTTTTATTATCTGTATAGCTATATACCGCTAAGTACATATTTTTATGTCTATATATATATATAGACATCGCTGACTGTTACTATCTATGTATCTGCCTCTTTCTATATCTATCTTGTTGTCCCTATAACTTTCTTTATATCTGTATTTCTCTGTTCCTGTTTGTTTCTCTGTCTGTAATTTATATACGTTTGTCAATCTGCCAATTTATTTTTAATAATTAAAACAGCAAAGAGTATTTAATACTGGACATCCTATATAATAATTAATGTTAATTAAATAATTAATGTTTCATGTCTTTGATCAAGACATTTGCAAATGTAAATATAATGTATTGCATGCTTATTTGATTTCTTTATTTAATGTGTGTGTGTGTGTGTGTGTGTGTGTGTGTGTGTGTGTGTGTGTGTGTGTGTGTGTGTGTGTGTGTGTGTGTGTGTGTGTAAGGGGGTGTTGCTTGCACGCTTCGATTGAGTACGCTGTTTAAAGACAGTACAAAAGTGGGAGGATTTACGTAATTACAAATGTTTTAATTCAGCTACATATTTACAAGTGTTGAGTGAATTCACAAACCTCCTTTCAACTAGCAGTAAAGAAACAACAGCCACAGTTACATGTCTTTGCTATAAAGTGAGCGGACCTTGTGATTGACATAGTACTGGACAAACAACAGCAACTGCTCAAGTCCTTGTTAAACTCCATTACAGAGTGAGCTGACCTTTTGACAGACGTACCTGTCATCCCACTGTAACTCTGCATAATGCGCTTAACATCATTTCAGAGCATTAACCCTTTCCAGTCTCTCGCCTCACATTAGGCTTATGCATAGCGTGGTGGCTCCGTTTACATGGCAATTCATTACCGCCAATTCACTGAACGTAAATGCTTTGAAAGACATGCTATAGCTTTCAGCCGCTGATTGAAATCTAACTCCTCGCTACATTAATTTCTGCTACTTATTTTTATCTTTTACTTAAAAGAAATAAATTGTTAATTGCAAAACGGAATGCACTTTCGATTAATGTAAAACAGAAAATGAAAGAAAAAAGACTTACTGCAAAACTAATGCTCATACAACCAAGCACATACACATTCAGCCAGACAGAGATAAATGCACAGGTGCTTTAGAGTCATGGTTATAAATATAGATCTGAAAATATGTGTTTATGCCTATATACCTGTCTGAGTATTAGTTTGAGTTAGTCAGTAGATGTGCGTGAGAATGCGTGTGGTTTTGCATAGCTGTATACAAGTGGTCATGGGATTTATTTGTTCGTGCTCAGAATTTCAAATAAAAGAATGAATATACGGATACCGACACTGCTACAGGCAAAAAAACACAACACACTCTACAGCCAAGTAGTGTGTCCTGACGGTGACGTATCGGGCACATTTGTGGTTATCGAGCGTTTCTGACCCTTATTGGTTTTATTTACATGTATGGACACTGAACAGTTCTGTTCCAGATTGGTTATGTTTACTATTTTTGTTAACCTAATCATTCTGTCCCACCAGTGGTAAGTCACTTTATTTTCGGTACCTAGAGTTCCGTCAAACATGTTTTATATTTTTTACATGTCATCAATTCAATAACTCGTTTAGATGTTGGTTATATTTACATGTCATCAATTCAATAACTCGTTTAGATATTGGTTATATTTACATGTCATCAATTCAATAACTCGTTTAGATATTGGTTATATTTACATGTCATCAATTCAATAACTCGTTTAGATATTGGTTATATTTACATGTCATCAATTTAATAACTCGTTTAGATATTGGTTATATTTACATGTCACCAATGCAATAACTCGTTTAGATATTGGTTATATTTACATGTCATCAATTCAATAACTCGTTTAGATATTGGTTATATTTACATGTCGTCAATTCAATAACTCGTTTAGATATTGGTTATATTTACATTTTCGTTAGCCTAATAATTCCGTTCCACATTAATTATATCAAAACATTTTTTGTTGGCTGCTTTTGGATTAATGAGCAGTTATGTCCCAAATTGGTTATATTTACGTTATTTTCTTAAGGAGCAGTTCTGTCCCACATTCATTATATTTACATATTTGTGAACCCAATAATTCTGATCCACGCTATTTATATTTACATTTTGCTTTACCGAGTAACTCTGTCCAACATGGGTTATATTTTCATTTTTGTAGTTGATCCAGTTTTGCGTAAGAACAACGACTGATTAAACATTCTTAGCATCAACAGTTCTTGTTTTGTTCGATCATGAATGCCGCTCAACATGAGCATTTTCTTGACACTAATTGCACGTTCGACTCGGCCGTGCTTCGAAATATACCGACAGAAAAATTTCACTACTTTAAATTGCGTCACAATTAGCTTAAATGTTTTGCAATTTGCCAGACGGTGGAAAAAATATTCAAGGGGAAATTATAGCGCTCACTTCCCACAGTAGATAACTCCAGAAATAAACCCTTAAAAATCTATAACTATAATAATAATAATCATCATCTCGAAACATCGAAAGTTAAAAGTAAAATTAGTTTGGTGTAGAAGCTTCTTTTATTAAAGAGAAGGAAATAGCTCAAATTTATAAAGAAAGTTGATGACATGTTCTGTATTTTAAGAAACTAAAAGTTGGAAAGATTTGCTGCTAGGATTAACATGACGTTACAGGTGCCAGGGTTCATTACTGCCTAATACGCTACATGATTTAATCGCAAACGTAAATAAACACTTACACATATATATTCACACACACAGAGAAGGCACACACATGCACGCGCAAATGCACGCACACAAACACATACACACACATACACATAGCATAATCACAGCCCGCATATATACAAAACGTTTTAATATCCGTTATTTCTGAGTAATGTCTTTTTTCTTTCTTTCTTTCTTTCTTTCTTTCTTTCTTTCTTTCTTTCTTTCTTTCTTTCTTTCTTTCTTTCTTTTGTTCGTTTTTGTCACTTTCATTGGAGTGTCAGCTATTACTGTATTTTAACAAGACTACATGATATAATTCTCTATGTCACAGCTTTGTTGTATTGTCTAGTGGTAGTGTTTGCGCTGTACTTTAATAGCAGTGTATCATGTAATTCTCTACTTAACAGCATTGCTACTTTGGAAGTAGTTATAGACTTTAGTTTAATAGCACTACATTATGTAATGCTCTACGTAACAGCATTGATACATTGTGAAGAGGTTTTATTTACATTTTAGTTTAACAACACTAGTATATATAATATCACATCTCGCTATGATGAATCACTGCTCTGTGCATCACTGAAATCCATTAAAGTGATTAAACGACAGTAAATATGACTGCATTGTACTTCATAGTAATCACTACTTTACATAGTGGAGAGATATCACTACGTAACACTTGCATTGCACTAACTGTCATTATACAAAACTCTCGGTGTGCCGCACTATATTATATTACACTTGAAATACATTGTTATCACGCATGGAATACATTGTTATCACGCATGGAATACATTATTATGGGCTTCTATCAAACACCTCTTTGGAAAACTGGAAAGGGTGCAATTATCAAATGTAAGCTCAGTTAAGAAGTAAAATCCGGAAGTGAAGTGTATTGAGAAGCATTAAGAAATTCGAGATTAGAATCGCCACTTTAAATGTACTGAGGTCAATATCTAAACTAGTATTTGTTACACACTGAATGACTAGTACTGAGGTCAGTATCTAAACTAGTATTTGTTACACACTGAATGACTAGTACTGAGGTCAATATCTAAACTATTATTTGTTACACACTGAATGACTAGTACTGAGGTCAATATCTAAACTATTATTTGTTACACACTGAATGACTAGTACTGAGGTCAATATCTAAACTAGTATTTGTTACACACTGAATGACTAGTACTGAGGTCAATATCTAAACTAGTATTTGTTACACACTGAATGACTAGTACTGAGGTCAATATCTAAACTAGTATTTGTTACACACTGAATGACTAGTACTGAGGTCAATATCTATAGTATTTGTTACACACTGAATGACTAGTACTGAGATAAATATCTAAACTAGTATTTGTTACACATTGAATGACTAGTACTGAGATAAATATCTAAACTAGTATTTGTTACACTCTGAATGACTAGTACTGAGATAAATATCTAAACTAGTATTTGTTACACACTGAATGACTAGTACTGAGATATTTTCTAAGTCAGTATTTGTTACACAATAAGTGACTGATTAGTAACAAGATCATTGTCTATACCAGTGACCGACTGGTAATGAGACTTCTATATAGCAGTGCACAGTAACTGATCAACTGATGCAGGTTTATAGTCTTCTAATGCCTGTTTTGGTGAGAAATGCAGAGTACTGCCCTCCGCTAATGACCGTGACGTATTTTAAAGTCAAAGGTAGGGAGTGATATACTTTACACATTCCCGTGTTAAGTTCTTCATAGTGACGTGTGCTGCTCTTAAAAACTAAGATGTTCATTCATTTCAGAGGACGGTATCATGTCTTTGCGCATGAAGATGACAAATCATCGCACAGTAAGGCGAGATGTTTTTGCCCTGTTCAGGATATAGGACAGCAGTGCATAATTGTATGCTGTTTTCGGAACATTGAGGAGAGCTGTCGTGGCGTACTCGGGCTGTTCTTGCGCGATGAACATTCCTCACATGTTAAAAATAATGTCTTTGCAGTGACGTGAAATTTCTTACATGACAGGTGTGATGTCCTTACACTGTGAGGTGAGACGTCATTGCCGAGAAGTGTGAAGCACATCCTTACACAGTGATGTGAGACGTCCTGACCCAGTGAGATAACAAGTCTTTTTACAGACGTAAGATTTATTCCTGCGCAGTAAGATAAGCAGATATGGCTAGAAAGGCCGTAGTGTCATTCAGATAAGAAAGAAGAGCGCGTATCCAGGTATGAGATGGTTATGCACGCTATTCCACTTCGTTTTTGATTGCTTTTTAACAGTCGTGCTGGTGTATGACAAATAATTAACAGTCGTGCTGATGTATGACAAATAATTAACAGTCGTGCTGATGTATGACAAATAATTAATAGTCATGATGAGGTATGAGAAATAATTAACAGTCATGATGATGTATGACAAATAATTAACAGTCATGCTGATGTATGACAAATAATTAACAGTGCTTATAGCTTCACTCAAATCTCACCAGGGAAAAATGGTCTGAATACAACTTTCACGAAGTTCAGTTATGTATTTTAAACTGTGCAGAAAGGGACAAAAAGAAGAGAGGACGATATAACAAATGTCTGTGGTACTGTAAGAGTTGATACTCTAGAGAAAAGGACAAAGAGAAGAACTAGCGTCAAGAAACTTCTCTGGGGATGGAGTGTGATATCTGGGGATGGAGTGTGATATAGTAGAGAAACAAGTTAGAAACTTTGCTCGACGTTTCGAACTACTTGCAGACGACCGGGTTGTCGACCAAGTACTCAAACAAGGTGACAAGATGCTAACGCACTGTCGGACTATACTAAGAGGTTACAAGTGTTACAGTGTATAGACACAAATTTCTGAAAGTGTTGGCACAAAAATGTCACAGTGTACAAACAAATTTGTAAAAGTTTAGCGAAATATTCTTTAAGGGGCGAGAATTCTATTTGTACATAACAAAACTTGGGAAAGAACTGGCACGAAATATCTTTAAGGGCGAGTAGTCTGTTGTGCATACACAACTTGGGAAAGGACTAGCATGCAATATTCTTTAAGGGCGAGTAGTCTGTTGTGCATACACAACTTGAGAAAGGACTAGCATGCAATATTCTTTAAGAGGCGAGTAGTCTGTTGTGCATACACAACTTGGGAAAGGACTAGCATGCAATATTCTTTAAGGGCGAGTAGTCTGTTGTGCATACACAACTTGGGAAAGGACTAGCATGCAATATTCTTTAAGAGGCGAGATCTCTATTGTACATACAATCGCGGGAAAGTACTGGCTAGTAATATTCTTAAGGGACGACACAATTATATCAGACGTGGAGAAAGAAATTATTGTCAAGGATAACTAACACTCATTTCTAAGAAGATAAAGATGACAACTAAACGAAATACAGTTTATAAACAAAGAAGAGAGAGCGCTCGCATGATAGAACCAAAGATAATACACATAAAGGCCTGTGAAAAGAAACAAGAGTTTGCCCATGGATGATTACGTGAGACAAAGCGAGTTCACCTCGCAACACTTGATACAATCAGATAAATCTTTGTGAAAACAGGACACATTTTATTTTTTGAAAACAAATATTAACTCTTCTTATAACACTTTTTATAGCACTCAGTGTGTGCGATTGTAAAAAAAACAAGGAAAGTCTTTTTTGATAACTTATTTTCATACCTAAGATTATTCTACGCAGTCAGTTAATGAATTTGACGATTTGAGAACACAATTTATTTATACAGAGTGAAACTATTTTCACTATATGGAGTGTCTAGTGATTCTAGCATTCTTTGTCAACATACTACATTAAATGAGAGATTCGAGTCGAGCAAAAGCAAACACAAAGACAGGTATAAAGAGTACCACTGCATGAATTAGAAGTGTTTGCACAATATTTACCAGTTTATAAAAACAAAACCCATATCTTCGTTGAAGTAAACAAGCACAAAACTATAATGACAGAAAACCGCTACCTAATTCTATTGTGTGTGTGTGTGTGTGTGTGTTGATTCAAACACACGATTAACACAACAGAAAGAAGAATATCTCGACACTAAATTGAAAGGTGTTTGTTGATCCGAGCACAGTCTAAAAAGACAAAGATAAAATCTCGACACTAAATTGGATTTGTTTGCTGATGCTGCTTGGAAAACAATATGCAGAGTAATTACTAGAGCTTAAGTTGTACAAGCAGGTGGAGAAAACTTGCTTCCATTTACGAGCAGATCCTTTCTAATCAAAGACAGGGAAGTGGTTCTTTATTCTGGTGCTCGCAGAGCTCAAATCGATACGGTTGAGGGTTCGATACGGGCTATTGACAGCCACGCCTTCCACGACTGTCACGTCGCGTGCAACAAAGTGTTCTTGTTGCAGTTTACCATGCTCGTGTCTTTGCGTTAGAAAACATTAATTGTTCTCGTAGATGTTAAGTCTTTGTCTATACGTTCTGCCTTTATGCTCGTAGACATTAATCTGTACTCATCGTTTAGCCATCGTGCTTGTAAACGTTAAGTTTGCGTACTGTCGTTAAGCCATTGCGCTCGTGGATGTTGTCTTTGTACTCATAGTTTAGCCCTAGTGCTCGTATAAGTTGTCTTTGTACTCGTAGCTTAGCCTGTGTGTTCGTAGAACCTTTGTATTCGTAGACGTTTGTACTCAGCGCTAAAGGAAAGATAAGGTAACTTTTGAAAAAGTCTACAGAAGAAATCTATATAAGAAAATATATTTAAATATATATATATAATATCTACAAGAACCACTTTTTCAATTGCTCTAAATGAAAAGCTAAGACAAAGTATTATTTTAGAAGAATTTTGCAGAATAAGCTTGTTTTAACAGCGAAACGCGTACTTAATGCTGGCATCATACTCTACTGTGTCATTTGATACAACGATGACGTGTGCCATCATACTCTACTGTGTCATTTGATACAACGATGACGTGTGCCATCTGCTTTGCCTTGTTATAGAGTCTGTCTCAGTTACCGGAAGCCAATACATTTCTAAACTGAAAAATGCAATATTTACAATGATTTCATCACTCAAGAAACGGATGTCACTTCTTTCTAAATGCTTTTCAAACGTGTATTTCTTTCGTTCGAATGTCGAGAACAAAGGAAGAATTTCTTAGATATACGAAAGTCAGTAGACTAACATTGTACCTTACCCTAACGATATTTTCTCTTTGAAAACAACACGACAATAACGAATCAATATTCTTTAAAGTTCAGTTTAATAAGAACGATCTATCTATTCACTGCTATTTAGAGTGCATGTGTAAAGAAAAGATAACTGTACCATGCAATCGCACTAACCAGGATATGCCTGTGACGATAAAATCTCTTTGGTAATATATTTCGTGTCAGGCCATTATACGAACATATACTTGATATGGTTGGTATTTGTTATAGGTAAATACACTGTTACATTTATCGTTATAATTTTGTTTTGCACTGATATTTTAATATGAATTATTATGAATTATATGAATTGTTTGTTTCTTCCTTCCTTCTTTCTTTGTTTCTTTCTTTCTTTAATTTGTAAAAGTGTTAATTTTGGTTATATATCTGAATATTCACAGTTCCACGTATTAAAAATATTTTTGATAATTGACATAGTGAAAACATACATATCAAGAAGTCAAACAATAAAGATTATTGTATGTGTATTGATATTAGCTCATTTATGCCTGAATTTTATTTTTTTAATGCACCATAATTATATTCCATTTATGCTACTTGAGAAAAATATGTACATTTTTAGAATATTTCTTGCGGCGGCTGAAAAAATTGGAATTCAGTTGAGTACTTTATAAAGAACGCCAGGCAAGAGAGAATATGGGTTTTTCACAAACACATTCATTCTTGTCAAACAATTGTAAAACTAATTTTAATCAAATTTATTTCAATTTTGCCACTTTGGCACTATAAACGTTATTGTGATGTTTTGTTACAAACGTGTCTGCCAGTTATGCGTACGCGTCCAAATAATGGCATTCCGCACTATAATATTACAAACAATGGTATTTTCTATTAGAATCATTTAAACCAAAACTAAAACAGTATTTAATTCATCTATTGTTTGCATATTTTCTCTTCTTTTAGTTGTTTTCTGTTCAAATTGATGAGCTTAGTCAGTTCACGTTGTATGGAAAGCCACAAAGCAACCGTCATGCACAGGGACTGCACATTTAATGCAGCGGTGCTTTGTTTTCATTCCGCAAGCTGCATAGCAGACCTGCTTGGGACATGACTCGATCAAATGATCCATGTGGTCAAAATGCACGTTAGGAGGGACAAGCTTGTCCACAGCAGGAAGATGACCACCACGGCGTCCATGACAAGTAGGAAGTAGCCACAGGTCGGCGTACTGCAAGCACGTCCAGTGGTTCTTCCTTGCTGACAGGGGTAGCTTGGTACATGTGCCATGCCTGCTGCACTCACAGATCAAGGCAGTATGCCCAGATCAAGGCAGTACACCCAGGTCAAGGCAGTACACCCAGATCAAGGCAGTACGCCCAGATCAAGTCATTATGCCCAGATCAAAGCAGTACGCCCAGATCAAGGCAGTATGCCCAGATTGGCCACCACCCCTTCTTGGAGCAGATTGCAACTCTTAACTTGTCGACATTTTGGTCCTTGCGATCAATGCCACCCAACCATTGTTTGATTGTAATGCCTGATGATGAATGGCTGTGGGACTTCAACACGTTGGCTCTCAGCTTTTGACCATCGATTTGCTATCTGAATGGGGCAGAGACCCACCTTGTTCGAAACTACATTGACGAAATTAATATTATTCCCGTGGACGACAATCATCCCAGTCTTGTTGTCAGTGGCTTAGTTATATGTCATTCTTCGTTTTCTCCATCTTTTTGACAGATTTCAGAAGGCAGTCTTCCACACGATTTGAACGTATGGTGCCTGTACAAGCAATGCCTTATTCAGTCAAGCAGTACACGAGTTTCAAAAATGTAAATAGATTGCCAAACGTCAGATGACATGAATCACCTTCTTGAAGTTCTGCGTTCAGATCAAGAACAAGGGACTCGCCCATGCCAGGTCCTGGGCAATGAGCCTGCCTTCCTCTTGGCCCCTGACATAGCTCCACTTGAACAATGTAATCCAGAGGTGTTGTCAGGAATCATCATAATTTTCCTTGTTATAGGTTAGAGACATGGTCCATTATGACATTACACTTAAGGAATACAAATGCAAATCATATGCAAAAATCCTTATCATTATTTTTTCTCCTTGTGATAGGAAATTACAACATACACAATCATTTTAGCATCATATAAATGAACTCTGGGTAAGATTATTACAAAATATGTGTATAAAATTTCAAAGCATTTACATAGAATTATGAAATGGAGCTTTACACTTCCATTTCTATTCCTCTGGACTAATAATCGACCCCACCATTATTGGTGCATTTGATGACTCCCACAGTATATCTATACAGTTGTAGTAGTAATGACCACCTGGTCAAATGCCCATTTGCTTTAGTTGAGTGAGCTAAGTAGGCAAGAAGTTTGTGATCTGTCTGAATGATAAAATGCTTCTTGTATAGGTAGGCTTGGAATTTCTGGACTGCCCAGACAATTCCAAAAAATCTTTCTCTGAAGTTGAATAATTCTGTTCAGCTGCATTTAACATACAACTAGATTTGAAGGAATGTAACCAAAAGACACAACGACATGGTAAAAATCCTATATAAGTATATAGTAATCTATGTGAGAACTATGGAGTGAAAATCTCAGAAGGAGCATTGATGCAAACGAAACAAAAGAAGTCAAAATACTGTGGGACTTTGAGACCAAAAAAGATCGAGTGAAATCCAGAGATTGTGGAATGAAAAAAGAAGCAGTAATACATGTAGTGATAGGATCGTTGGAGAACATAACACCTGAGTTGGAAGGCTACCTGAATAAACTATCTGACTCGCCCCACTACTCAAAGCAGAACTCTTCGGAAGTGCCCGCATCCTCCGTAAAACTTTAGATATCCCAGAATCTTGGTAAGATTCCGAGACTTTGGTTTACAACCGACAGTCAACAGAAGTCGTGTGTGTGTGTGTGTGTGTGTGTGTGTGTGTGTGTGTGTGTGTGTGTGTGTGTGTGTGTGTGTGTGTGTGTGTATGTGTGTGTGTGTGTGTGTGCGCGCGCGTGTGTGTGTGTGTGTGCGCGCGCGCGTGTGTGTGTGTGTGTGTGTGTGTGTGTGTGTGTGTGTGTGTGTGTGTGTGTGTATGTGTGTGTGTTGGGGTGGTAATGATAATAATGAAATAAATCCCATTTGTGGATTTAATGAGAAATATTATTCTAGTAAATATATACACTTTCGCACACATATATGCATGTTCAAAACCACGTCACTCTCATACACAGTTTCCATACACAAATACTCACAGAAGAGCATACGAAATCGCATGTGCTACCTTTATGAGCGCAAACACGCATGCTCAATCTTACATACAACAAGCATATATGAACAGATACATAAGCTTATACGTTCAAACGTATTTTAAACGCACATGCATACACTCAAACCACCAATAAATATTTACACATCTATTTGCTTTTACCTTTAATGTCTATTTCGTCATTAATTGTTTGTTGGTCACAGATAAAGAAATCTGAAAAAATTCACATAACAGTGCAAAGACTTATTGTTCTCGAATAACGTTTGTGCGGCGTAGAAAATTGCCATATTGAATGAGCTGGTCCTTACCTCCCTTTAGTGAGCTGATTATTCTCTCCCTTTAATGAGCTCTAACTGTGGAGATATGACTGCTTCATGCGCTGATTCTGTAGTCTGGGGTTTTATAATCACAGCAATGCGTTTCTGAATATATTTCGCGAATTAATTACTTGTCCTTTGATGGCCATGTTTGCAAATTAAGGATTAAATTCCATTTACACTATGACAAAACAGAATTATTGCAAAACAATGACTCTGGCTATTCTTCATGTCTTGAACTGTCGTTTGCGTTTTAATGTTTTATGCCTCTTCTTTTTCTTTATGGTGTTTATTATAGGGCGGTTGTTATGTTGCCGGTGAGTATTGTTCGGGGTTTTGCTGTGGCGGGCTGGATTTAACGTTTTCAATAGTAGTCATTGCTCTCTTTGCCTTAAAGGTGTCATTATTAGTTTTATGATTTTTTTGATCGTGTTCTTGTTGTCATTCGTATTTTGATATTGTTTTGTTAGTTACTTTTTATTGTCTATTTAAGCTAGTTAATTAGTTACTTAATTCTCTAGTTATTTGCTGTTTTGTTAGTTACTTTTTATTGTCTATTTAAGCTAGTTAATTAGTTACTTAATTCACTAGTTATTTGCTGTTTTGTTAGTTACTTTTTATTGTCTATTTAAGCTAGTTAATTAGTTACTTAATTCACTAGTTATTTGCTGTTTTGTTAGTTACTTTTTATTGTCTATTTAAGCTAGTTAATTAGTTACTTAATTCACTAGTTATTTGCTGTTTTGTTAGTTACTTTTTATTGTCTATTTAAGCTAGTTAATTAGTTATTTAGTTCACTAGTTATTTGCTTTTTTGCAAATTAGATAATATGTTAATTTATTCTAAATTATTATTTATTAATTAGTCAGTTAGTATTTTCACATAAGTTATTTAGTTAATTAGTTTGATGCTATCAGTTATATAGCTAGTTATTATATAACTTAATTAATTAATTAGTTAATTAGTAAGTAAATTCATTTATAAGTTAATTATTTAGTTAGTAACAATTGACCTAGGTAGTTACTATTTAAGTTAATTGATTAGTAAGCAATTTAGTATTTAAGTTGAGTAATGTGTAAATTACTTTGTTAGTTAATAGTTACTTATTTATTTATTTATTTATTTGGAAAGTTATTTAAATTAATTACTTAGTAATTAGAACATTAGTATTCATTGTACTTTATAAGAACGTTTTTATGGATAAACAAAAATAATATATTTACTAAGAGCTAGCAAGTATACGTTGCTCTGGTCTGCTCACAGTTTGTCTAGCTATGGATTGCTTTAGTGTGCATGTATGTATGCAGGTTTGTATATATGTATTTGTGTCTGTTTGATTGTTACTGGTTTCTGATGGTTAAAGTCTATAAACGTCGAACGATTTTGAGTATCCTATGTAGTCGATCCTACGTGTATCCTGTGTGGTTGATCCTACGTGTGTCTTATGTGTTTGATCCTACGTGTGTCCTATGTGGTTGATCCTACGCGTGTCTTATGTGGTTGATCCTACGTGTATCCTATGTGGTTGATCCTACGCGTGTCTTATGTGGTTGATCCTACGTGTGTCTTATGTGTTTGATCCTACGTGTGTCTTATGTGGTTGATCCTACGTGTGTCCTATGTGGTTGATCTTACGTGTGTCCTATGTGGTTGATCCTACGCGGGGTATCCTATGTGGTTGATCCTCTGTGTATCTTATGTAGTTGGTCCACTTTGTACAATTAGTTAGCAAACCTGCATTGCAGCACAAGATTGAACTGCAAAATGATTTTCTGGATTTTGCTTTTTTTTCTGCTTGAAGAAGCTAATGTAATAACTTTGTAAGGACTAACTTTACCGGACTATTAGCGCTGAAGGGAGTTATTATTTTTGTACAGACTAGCTTTGTCCGGACTACTAACATTGTGCAGAATTACTAACTTTGTACAGACTACTTTGTCCGGACTACAAACATTATATAGGCTTACTAATTTTTTGCAAGCAGCTTTGCCCAGACTACTAACGTTTTACAGAATAACTAATTTTGTACAGCTACTAACATTTACAAACTTACTAATTTTATACATACTAACTTTGTTCAGACTATAAATATTGTATAGACTTACTAATTTTGCACAAACTAGTTTTGTCCAGCCTATTAATGTTATACAGATTAGTAATTTTGAACAGACTACTAATATACAGAATTACTAATTTTGTCCAGACTACCAACATTGTACAAAATTAACAAACTGTTGAGCATTCCCAGGACTCAGTCATCTGTACAGCATATCGTTTATGCATAAACGTTAGAAAGCAGACTAGATAGTGTTGGCTTATACTTTATCATTAGTTTCCTACATAAAAAGCTAACAGCAAAAAACATAAATCGAGAGTGTTGTAGCACGTTTAACTCCTGCTAGTATTAATATTATAACATATAAAGAGCATGTAAACGTTTAAAATTTTCTGTTAAAACAACGGCACAAATGACGTAGTGACTTTTTGTCTACATTCTCTTCACACACCAACCACACTCTTATGTTAACGTCGATTCTTGCTGTACCATCACTGCCATTTGGTCTTGATACAGATTTACCCCTGACTAAATCTAAGACAGTTACATTTCCAGTAAGTTAAGGTTAAAACTTCCGAGTAAGGTAAATTTATATTTCCAGTAAGTTAATTTTATGCTTCCAGTAAGTTATATTTACGCTTCCAGTAAGTTAATTTTACACTTCCAGTAAGTTAATTGACAATAACTGCGACTACGAAAGAGTTTACAAACATAGATGCTACTCCAAAGAAAGTTTTCAAAAAAAAAGCATAAAATATTGGCTATCGTTGCAGCGAATAGAAAGAAAGAAAGAACATGACTACACACACAAATAAATCATTAAACAAAACAAAAATAACCACAAACAAAAAATGATTGAAATTATTTGGTGTTTCTTTTCCTGAAGTAAAGAGGAAATTGGGAATATTTACCATCCATTTCTCGTCAGTACCCAATCATTATTATCATCATCATCACGTCATCAATATCGGTCAATTCATAGACAGTCTGTCCAAATCGTGATTACTCCTACAAGAAGTATGGCCTACATAGTCAGCACCAATAAAGCTGCACACTGAAGTGTCTCCAGAATGTACTAAAATTACAACACTTTTTTTCTGATTATCAACTTTGAAAGAAACTCGTGAAGTTGTAAGAACTCGCAAAATTATAATGGCCAGGAAAAGTGTAATGGCAAAAGATAACTTTCATTACGAAAATGGTGCATCCTTCAGAGCTAATTGGTACCGAGATAGCATGCGGGTTCGATACAAGCTGAGAATTTTCGATTGCTTCTATTTATTTTACTATATCCTAGGAGAAGACTTGTAAACGTGATAACGTAAACCCATCAATAATGCACTCACGGAGTGCATTTATTGTTTTGGGGGAAAGAAGGAGAATTGTTGATTGATGTAATGGAACTTTGTTATTGCTATTTGTTCCTTTGTTTGTATTGTTCGTTTTTAACCTTAAAAGTATTAGTTACATTTGTGTATGTTTTCTTTATGCAGCATTTATTAACTCCTTTACTGCCCCGAAAATAACACTCACAATCATGAGAAATAATGGCAGGGATGATTTGTACATAGGGAGTTAAATTTTATGGGAGCTGACTCTGCAGAACATTATATAACTTTTGTTCTATAAACAAATTATTTTGTTTTGGTATTTCTGTTCTGTCAATTTCAAGCTTTGAGCAAATAATTTAATGACATAAATGACCTGAAGAATTCTCGGTAAATAAATAATGTTAATTAAAAACTCTAACAATATAAAAAGCAGCTTGTGGGTGTAAGAGAGAGAAAAGAGAGAGAAAAGAGAGAGTGTGTGTCTGTGTGTTTGTGTGGGTGTGTTTCACAAAGCCGAATTTTATATCACTTTGTTCTGGTATTTCATTTCCATCAGTCTCAGGTCTTGAACAGATAGTGTAATTATATGACTGATCTGAAGAATTCTTGGGAAATTAATAAATACCCTATTGCAAATTTTAAAAGATGTGTACAAATTCTTATTTATTAACCTGACATCGAACTGATTATATTTTTATTACCCATGCGATGCTTTAGAGTTTAGACTTTAGACCAAACATTTATACCGTTCTTTGTTTTGTGTTTCGAAACATTTCTTTCGTTGAAGGCTTTCAAAACGGGTGAGTAGTTTGCTGACGCTTGTGGATAGATGTGACCAGGCTTGAAGAACTTTTGAACACCTGAAACCAGTATTCTTTGATGAAGGGTCATGATCAGGCTTGTCTTCACCATTCTTGTAAAAAGACTTCACAGTTCTTGTCACGTCTTCACCTTTCTTTTAAGATATCTTCGCCGTTCTTCTCACATGTCTTCACAATTGCTGTACATGTCTTCACCGTTCTTGTAGCATATCTTCATTGTTCTTGTAGCATATCTTCACCATGCTTGTAACATATCTTCACCATTCTTGTGACATGTCTTCACTGTTCTTGTGACATGTCTTCACTGTTCTTGTAACATATCTTCACTGTTCTTGTAACATATCTTCACCATTCTTGTGACATGTCTTCACTGTTCTTGTAACATATCTTCACCATGAGCTGCAAGCTTTACTAACATTATATGCTAAGCTCTGAAAGTATTGTGATTAACATCAACGGTAAAAGGATCTTAAATGACAAGGAATCTAGGTCAACCAGTGAGCTCAATCAATAGATAAGGTGTTCTGATAAAATAAAATTTTAAAGCCATAATCTCAATGTATATTGCAATATAAACGAATTTTATAAAAACGTGGGTTTCTGCCAGATTTTTACCATTATACACCATCGAACTTCATGACGACACAGAGAGCCAAAAGAAGATATTTTATATTGAAGGTATGACACGTGACGAAAGGAAAAGAGCTCGGCACGATTGTCTCATGTTATTACAGACTGTCAAGGGAACAAAGAAACAAGTTTGGCTCATGTTATTACAGACTGTCAAGGGAACAAAGAAACAAGTTTGGCTCATGTTATTACATACTGTCAAGGGAACAAAGAAACAAGTTTGGCTCATGTTATTACAGACTGTCAAGGGAACAAAGAAACAAGTTTGGCTCATGTTATTACAGACTGTCAAGGGAACAAAGAAACAAGTTTGGCTCATGTTATTACATACTGTCAAGGGAACAAAGAAACAAGTTTGGCTCGACAATAGCCTATAGCATTTTAACTACTTTGTTATGTAATGCTGAAATCTCGAAATGAATGATAGCTTTATTTCTATTCCATTTGAATACTGAAATAATAAAAATTATTAAAGTTGCTAGCTTTTAAACTTTGCCAGGATGTTTATAAATATTGACATTACTGAAATATTTGGTTGTGATAAACATAAACGTTGAAACTGTATTCCTGGTCATTTTGGTCTTTAAACAGTAATTGGTCACTTGGTTTTAAACAGTGATTGGTCACTTGGTCTTTAAACACTGATTGGTCACTTGGTTCTTTAAACAGTGGTGGTCCACTTGGTTATTTAAACAGTGTTTGGTCACTTAGTTCTTTAAACAGTGTTTGGTCACTTAGTTCTTTAAACAGTGATTGGTCACTTGGTTATTTAAATAGTGATTGGTCACTTGGTTATTTAAATAGTGATTGGTCCCTTGGTTATTTAAATAGTGATAAATAGCAAATTCTGTCGCAAACCTTTACTGGTGTTACAATGTAAGATATTTGCTTAAGGTTAAATTATTGGCAAATTTCAAAGTTTGAACAACATTGCTTATGAGATAACGTTATTATAGTTATTATTAATCCGTTTCGTAAGGAGAGCAATAAATTTCAACAAATTCTTGTTCAAAAGCTCTGTAACAAATTAAAAAGTAAACCTCCTATTAACAGACTAAAGGTATACTCTTAAACTTTTCGAAAATATCTGACAATTAACAATTAATCTTTTAGAAAGCTTTTCTTACAATTTCCCAATAAACATTGCGAAGATGTATTTCATAATTTATAATTAAACAATTTCGAAAGTGCTTGACTATTTTAAATTAAAGTTTTTAACTATTAAACCTCTTCTTCGAACATGTACGTAATATTTTACAGTTATATCTTTTTGTTACTAGTGTGTAACAATTTACATTTTCTTAGAAAAAGAGTGTAAAAAAAAATTATAAGAAACACTTTAACTATGGAAACGTTTGAAAGACTAACAATTTTGAAAACAAAATAGTTACGTTCGTTATGCCAGAGTTACGCCCCTCGTGTACACACAGTTAAGCTCGTTATGCCAGAGTTACGCCCCTCATGTACAAATAGTTACGCCCCTCGTGTACACATAGTTACGCTCGTTATGCCAGAGTTATGCCCCTCATGTACATATAGTTACGCCCCTCGTGTACAGTTACGCTCGTTATGCCAGAGTTACGCCCCTCGTGTACACATAGCTATTACCCCTAACGCACGGAGAATTATGTCCCTCTTGCACACAAATTCTAACAAGCAACCTTCCTATTTATTTGTCAATGAACACTAATCGTTTTGTCACTGTGAAACAAATTCCCTGTTTTCTAAAGTATGTACTTTTTGTTTCATATCTATTTACTTTTTTTTTTAGAAGACACACCTTCTTTTTTTATTATTTCCTTTCCGCCTCGCGCACATCTCGTCTGTCTGCTATGAAAGAGTTCTTACTGCCTAAACATTAATTCTGTTTCATATTTCTTTGTCGTCATTATGTCTCTGACGATTTCTTTGTCGTCTCATGTCTGTTAAGTGGCACGTTTGACAAGAGTCGTGACATTTAAAGACCGATTCCCAAGATGGGGTGGAGAAGAAGGTGGTGGGGGAATACAAAAACAGATTGCAGCAGCCACTTCTTTGTTTGTGGAAACGCCTTGTCTTTTCTTTTTATTTATTTTTTCCTTCTGCGTGTCTTTACTGGTATTTGGCAATTAGACTACAAAGAAACGACTATTATCTCCGCGTATCATCAATGGAAAAATTAATAATGTGATTGCTGTTAAATATTGAAATTAACTTGACAAAGTTTTACGTAGAAAAATAGATGAAACATTTTGTATGATATTTAAAATTTTCCTTCCACCCTTCCTTCCTTTAAAATGTTGCTTTCACTGTTGGAAAATAAAGTTTCATTTGTTCATTCTTTTTTGTTATCATGTACGTAGTATAAAAATACTGATTTATTCTTAAAACCTTCAAATCTTACATTTTTATTTCCTTAAAATTCACATTATTATTTGATGAGGGTGGTGGTGGAAATCTTGCTAATTGTTATGTAGATTATAACAACTGTAAGTTTGTACACTTTTTGCATAAAGTATCTTAACTTTCACTGTTGGAAAATAAAGTTTGATGGTTCCTTCATCTTAAGTTATCTTCTTTATCTCTTACACTTTATCTTTCTCCATTTTTTACTCTCTGTACCCTCTCTCTCTCGCTCTCTCTCTCTCTCTCTCTCTTTCTCTCTTCTACCTGTCTATCTCTCTATGTGTGTATATATATATATCTGTCTGCGTATTTATTTTTCCCTCTCTTTCTGTCTTTTTGTCTTATTTTATTTACAACTTTCTAAAGCTGGAATGCTGTTTATGCTTTCGAAATTTAAGGCAATTATCCCTCATGAAATTTTGTGTCAGTCTGCACGAGTTCTCAAATATCAATCTATATCGTCACAAACTCGCCGCTATAAAATTTGCTTTACAATTGTGTTTGGAAGAGGGTTTTTTTTTTTTTTTTACGTAAAACATCACTACAAAATTTGCCATAAAATTGTGTTGGGGAGAGGGATTTGTGATCTGCATCACTATAAAATTTATGTTTGGACAACTAGAGGGCTTTGTGGCACACAACACAACTAGACAATTTACTGTACAATTGTGTGTTTGGAAAACTGGCGGGGTTTTTTTTGGGGGGGAAACAACCTCGCAGCGACGCTACAATGCATTTCATAAGGGACCAACTTCGTGACGTTGATTGACTGCCACATGATGACCCCACACGTCATTGCGCCCATTAATTGTGAAAAAGAAAATGGTCATTATCACAGCTCTATTAGCCTTCACTCCGGTCCCTGCCTTTGTGGAGTAAATTTGGGCAGTTTGAGCGCTCGCAGACCGGACAGTGTGTGAAATAGAAGTCGCCACTCGGGGCCAGGCTGAGCTGCTCCTTTGGTGCCCCTCGGGGGTAGGGTTCTCGTGCTGGGCGCGTGGATACTACTCCGTGCCATTATTAAGCGCTGCCTGGCTCATTGCTTGGAGTCGCCCAAAGATTTACTTTTATTTCTCTTCATCCCATTTAGCGGGCAGAATGGAAGGCCAGCACACGATGCAAGGCACAAGTAATCGCTTCCGACGTAAGTCAACAAGTCAGTGTATGGTGAGGGCAGATTTTTTTGTTTTTTTGTTTTTTTGTTTGGCTTTGGTTTATTTTACACTTTTGGGTGTCTTTTGCCTTACGCGTTCAAGGAACTGATCATTTACGGTTACAACTGAGCTTTGTCTTGTCAAGGTCAAGTTCAATAAGGCAGACCCCTAAACGAACAAAAGCAACAACGTAATAGTACTGTATGTCACCTTCCAAAAGTTGCAATACAATAAAAAGCCCCAAAATAGTTACCTAACATAAACTATTAAATCTGATATTAGAGTAGCACTTAACACTCATTAAATGTGGTCTCTCAGGGATATCTCCCACCCACCCACCCACCCCATTTATTGTCTCCAGGGACAAAAAAAAGACCTGATGGTTAGGGCGACATTCTCTCACTCCTGTCAAGAACATACAATTGCTGTAAGAAATATTCGAAACTGCTTTTGAGTTCTTAACATGATCATCCATGTCTGGAGATTTTGTGTTTCCTTACTTGCTATCAAATATCAATTACAGCTTAACGCCTAAGAGTTATGTACACAATGAAACGATATAACAAAGTTAACATGATGGTGATTTGAAGCAACTCTTTATTAATATAATTTAAATGATTAGAACTATAAAAAATGTGTTTTGGTGGACTATAGGAAAAGCGTCCTCAATTAAATCTAACATACACAAATACATTGGCATCACTCATAAAAATACATCAATTGAAAATATAAACTATGTTCTTCCTGAATTAAAGAGTACATCTAACAATATATACAGATAAAAGTGTGTACTAGAACACACACTGTACTCTAGCTAATCATAAATGGAATGTTACCGTATAGCGCTATAAGAAACAAAAGCAAGGGAAGGGACCCCGATCTATCAACGCGCCCTCATTGGAGTCGCCTGCTCGCTTATATATGCTGGCTATACACGCTAAAGAACACTGCATACAGGCAGAGCTATAGGCACAAGCAAACGATACTAAACTCTCAGTAACAGGGGCTTGCGCATATTCTTACTAAAACAATAAAGACAATCTCTGTAATCAATTCGTACAACATATTCTGAAATTTGTAGTTCAGTCTAGAACTCCTTCACAGTCATAAACTTAAAATAATTCAAAATTGTAAAAATAAACAAAATCAACCATTTTCATTTGTTGTCAGAAATAATCATAGAAAAGTGACTCCGGTTCTCCAAACACTCACGTAGGACCTCTTAGCTGAGAGCCAAAGGCCCGTAACTCACAATTTTATACCAAGGTCAAGGTCATAATTTATTTATAAAGCACGGAACAACGTAATCGGCATCCATGTAGTCATCTCGCAACATCAAAGGTCACACTTGATCCTACTCAAAATAGTTTTATTCCCTTCTGCAGATGTAGGATGCACAACAGTCATAGTCTTTGCAACATCTTACTGCTGACACATTAACCACTTTTGTTGTCATTGCATTCAGCCAAACTCCTTTGAGTGTCAACAGTAAATGTTGTTGTACTCAGTATCGGCATTAATTGTCACTTTTTATACTTCCATTTTGATTAATATTAAATTGAGCTTTTCTGCGTCATGTCAAGGCTTCTGCAGTTGTAATTGAGCTGTATTTGTAACAATCAAGATTACTGTAATTGTAACTGAGCTTATACTTGTCAGGATGTAGAAATAGTGTAAGGATCAAAATATATTACAGTTGTTATTGAGCTTTTTTCTTCTCAGAGTTACGATGTATTACATCTGTAACTGAACTTGTTCCTTGTCAGGATCAAATATATTGCAGTTGGATTGAGTTTTCCTTGTCTAGGCTGAGACCATACAGTTAGAGATTTTTTTCCTCGGTCGAGAAGTAACTGAGCTTTACCTTATCGGGGTGAAGATGTATTACCAATGTAATATAGCTTCTTTTTTGTTTGTTAGGCAATGTGTTTTACGGTTGTAAGTAACCATTTTAAAAATCAGGATAAAGATGTACAGTTGCATGAGTATTGAATATTCTTGCCAGGATAAAAACATGGTTAATGTATGCATGCATTATGACCAGGATCGATTGTTTATTGAT
This sequence comes from Sinotaia quadrata, assembly GCA_028829895.1. Taxonomy (NCBI): domain Eukaryota; kingdom Metazoa; phylum Mollusca; class Gastropoda; order Architaenioglossa; family Viviparidae; genus Sinotaia; species Sinotaia quadrata. The sequence continues at coordinate 32,818,447 of CM054180.1, read as the reverse complement.
GATTCAATTCAGTCCTCTCGTTAGAGTACATATATGCACTTTTATTCTTGTTTTGGTCATTGTCAACGATTATTTGAGATGAGCCCTCTTGTTTACTCATAACCAAATGTTGTGTCGTAAGTCGTAATTTACCATTATTACTGAAGTTATTATGCACCTAGTACCCAGGTTTAGTGTCAATTATTGGGTGTTTTATGGTTAGTTTTTTCCTTTCTCCTTACTTGAAGATCGCTAACAAACTTTTAAAATATTTTTTTAAAACCTAAGGCGCAACAATAAGGTAGTACATACAATCAGAATACAGCATAGTAAGGCAGCATGGCTAAAGCAGTATGGTAAAGAGGCATACAGTATAGAAGGCAGCATGGCTAAAGCAGTATGGTAAAGAGGCACACAAAGGCAGGAATAATATGGCAGAATAATGAAGCAATGAGGAGTAGAAAGATAGTAGGCAATAGAGTACAGCAACATAATAAGGCATCTTAGTAGGGCATCACTGTACAGCAACATAATAATGCATCTTAGTAGGGCAGCACTGTACAGCAACATAATAATGCATCTTAGTAGGGCATCACTGTACAGCAACATAATAATGCACCTTAGTAGGGCAGCACTATACAGCAACATAATAAGGCATGTTTAGTAGGGCAGCACTGAACAGCAACATAATAAGGCATGTTTAGTAGGGCATCACTGTACAGCAACATAATAAGACATCTTAGTAGGGCAGCACTCTACATTAACATAATAAGATATCTTAGTAGGGCAGCACTGTACAGCAGCATAATAAGACATCTTAGTAGGGCAGCACTGAACAGCAACAAAGAATGTGCAATCGTAGCTGCAAGTATGAAAAGGTCTGATGATCATTTATGATCATCTAAATGAAAAGTTATCAAGCAAGTAAAAAGTATTCAATTCCAAAAACATATTTTTGAGAAATGTTTCTTACTAGCAAGACCTTTCTTTAAGGGGAAGAGGGTGACTGAGCAGTCCAGGTGCAAGATTCTCCAGCAAAGATTTCGGGGCCATGGGCTCAAAATCCATTGATCAGTGATGTTTTTCTAACAGAAACAATGTCTGTCAATACTGTAGAACTTAGCGCCTTACTCGTAAAAAAGCGAAGCGCTTAAATGTCATAAGAATTAAAGAATCGCAATAATCAAAATACTCGTACATTGTGAAAAACGATAAAAATCGGCTGGTAAAGTTTTGCACATTTGTAATTATATTTATTTGGGTTTATTTTGTCAGGATTTTGGCTACAAATAATGCATGCGTATTGCAAATATAAAACTCTTTATAGATTAAATTGATGTATGGGGAACTGGAGTTTTTTTTATTTCCTTTAAAATCTCTTACACTCTGCTCTGTTAAAGAAATATTCTTAAAGCATAATTTTTTAATTACTGAGGGAGGCCGGTACATAATTGCCAGCATAATTTGAGCTGCAGCATAAATTTTGAAAGACACGAAAGAAGATGTATCAAATAGCCAGTATTTGAACCGTCCGAAGACAAATGTGAATTGAAAAATTCATACTTACAGATTGCTGCCGAGATTTGCTGCCTTTAACCGAATAAAACCACAAATTCAGGATGTGTGTTCTAGACAGGTGTCCGGTCCCAATATTTGTCTGTTTATATACAAGTGTACATCTAATTCCATCTGTGATAAACAACTGTATTTTTGTTGTGTAGAGTACGACTTCGACTGTTGTCCATTTCAGCATTTCACATGCACATGCAAAATGCACACGTACGAAAAAAATTCCCGCATATTTCACACACATGCATGCATAGATACACAGGCACATTTACAAACACATATGCACATACTATGCACATACACAAAGACGTGCACACGCTCGTGCACACACAAATACACACACGCAACCACGCTCCTGTATATGCACAAATTCAAGACTTATCCAATTGCATCCACATGTCTGCTAAATCAGCTCACGAATCATTTCTGAGTTGTAATTTTTTATTTTTGTTAAAAATAATATCAACAAATTGATAAAGTATTTATTACATATTTCTAAATAACCTATATATATAAAAGCCCTAACTGATCGTATTAATAAACTTCTCTTTACAAAGAGTAATGCTATACTTTTTAATTTGTATTCTAAATTGGAATTCCAATCATCGCCATCAAAATAAAAAAAGAAAAATCGCAAATCAACAATCAGATATTAATGTTTTGTATCGAAATTTTTCTTCATGGATTAGAAGGCATACGTCATCAGCCTCACTTAATAATAATATAGCTTTAATAATAAAATATAATAAAGCATTAGTCTACAGGCTCATAATGCAACATTCTATTCGATAAATAACTTACTCATTTTAAACTGCTATCACGTTTTGTGATGTGTGAATGAAGGGAAACCAATTTTCTCAATCACGCTTTTTGCTACTTCTTCCATTTTAAGGAGGAAAGAAATGTTCACAACATTAGGGGTGAATTTTTGTATTTGTGGGAATGATGGTGATTACTGTGGTAGTGGTATAGTGCTTGTAGTGGACATGATGGTGATTACTGTGGTAGTGGTATAGTGCTTGTAGTGGACATAATGGTGATTACTGTGGTAGTGGTATAGTGCTTGTAGTGGACATGATGGTGATTACTGTGGTAGTGGTATAGTGCTTGTAGTGGACATGATGGTGATTACTGTGGTAGTGGTATAGTGCTTGTAGTGGACATGATGGTGATTATGTGGTAGTGGTATAGTGCTTGTAGTGGACATGATGGTGATTATTGTGGTAGTGGTATAGTGCTTGTAGTGGACATGATGGTGATTACTGTGGTAGTGGTATAGTGCTTGTAGTGGACATGATGGTGATTACTGTGGTAGTGGTATAGTGCTTGTAGTGGACATGATGGTGATTACTGTGGTAGTGGTATAGTGCTTGTAGTGGACATGATGGTGATTACTGTGGTAGTAGTATAGTGATTGTAGTGGACACGATGTGATTACTGTGGTAGTGGTATAGTGCTTGTAGTGGACATGATGGTGCTGATTATAATGGTGACGGCTGTTATTGTGGTGGTTGTAGAAGTAGTGGTTTTAGGGATGGAAGAGGTAGGTGAGGTTTATAATGTGGTAATGGTTGTCAATGTGGCGGTGGTAATAGAGGTAGAGTAGCAGTGTTATTGGTATAGGTGGTTGTTACTGTATGATGGTTTCAGTTGTGGTAATACTGGTGGGGATAGTGCAGGTGGTAATTGTTGTTGGGGCGGTGATTTTGATAGTACAAATACTAGTGGTCATGTGGATAAAAATGGTTGTGGTGTTGATGGTTATTAATGCGGCCGTTAAATCGGAAACAATAGAGGTGGTCGTAGTGGCGGTAAGAGTTAATGTTACTGATGACAGCAGCAGGTCGTCATCTCATTTGTACACACTCATGAACGTTACAAACATTATAAACCATTACGTACAAAAAGAATACAGAACACTATAAATATTTATTAAAGTACAAGTAACAAATATAAACGAGATCATTACACATATAATTCATTTTAAAGCTTGAGACGTGAGTATGAGGTCCAACAGCTGTTCTACACCGAACAGAAAACCGCGCGCTGTAATACTTCGAAAGTATGGTGGCCTTTAATGTCATTAGCGCGCCATTATTATATGTACGTCCACTGTAAGGTCACTGTTTCTTTGAGCAAAGCAGTCAGTCTGTCCTCTTCTGGGCGTTCTGGGCTATTGCTTAACATGTACAATTAATCAAATTCCACAATAAATATGTCACTATCTGCTACAGATCGGGACGTGTGCAAACTATTGTTAAACGCGCCAGAGTTAATCAAACCTGTCCATTAGACATGTCATCGGCTACTACTGACCGAGATACATTTAGGCTCTTGCTAATTACAGTTACCGCTAATTATGTCATTGTCTACTTCAGGCCGGAACATATAAGGGCTATTGTTAAATATGTCACAGTGGACCAAACCTGCAAAGCGAGCGTGTCCGTGACATATTGTTTTATTTAAACACGTCACAATTAATGAAAACCTGCAAAGCAAGCGTGTCGTTCTACTGTCCGTGACGTATTGTTTTAGGAATAAGCACGGCCGTTCTGAAAATCAAAGAACTTGTTTCTAGGCTAAAATGTTTAACCGGTGATATGTTTTATTTTTTTGTCTGTTTCACGCTATTGAAGTCTATCTATCTATAAATCTATCTATCTATCTATCTATCTATCCATCTATCTATCTATCTGTCTGTCTGTCTGTCTGTCTGTCTATCTATCTATCTATGTCTATATCTAGTTATCTGTCTGTTTCTCTATCTAAAAGTTCCTTTTACTTGGAACAGCAGGATCTGATTGCCTCAACACTAAAATATAGGTCAGTAGGTCACCTGTGTAATTAAATGCCATTTTGGTTTACTCTTTAATCCGTAGGCAGGGTTTGATAAGCTGTAACTACAAGCAACCAGGTTCTATCTTCTCGGAGTTGGCCGACCTTCTAATTAAAATGGCACTATGAAGCAGAGATCAAACAACAGCCATGATCAACATAATGTTCAAAATGATTTAAGCAAGCCTCAAAGGCTTCTCTAGATCATGTGTCTTCGTGGGTTGAGGCCTCCAAAAAATGTTCTCTCTCCAAAAGCTGAGGCCTCCCCAGAAATTCAGAACCTCCGGAAGTCATATTTTTCAAGAAAGTCCATCACTGTACACTTGTGTTTTCGCGAATTCTGCGTGAGATGAGAGCGTACGGCATGAGATTCAAAAGGAATGGATTCGCACTCTCAAATAAGTAAATTGTCATACATCCCCACCCTGGGGAGCAAACAGAAAATATTTGCAGAACCCACTTTCTAGCTGTTCCCTTAGGGTAGAGCAAATTATCAGAAATTTATTTCAATATTTCAGTGCCATCCTGAAAAGCACATTTTTGTACATTTACATGATGGATTATTAGCTTTGTTCGGCCGGCTGTCAAAGAGCCAACAATGGGCTCATTGTGACCACGATTGTTCAGGTAAAAAGAGTGAGTCAGTGACTGAGCCATTTGCTGACATCAGTAGTTTTAGTCAGAATGAATAGTATAGCCACTCTTCCTCTTGTCGCGCTTGTCAAATAACGGTGTTGTTATTTTTCTTTTACTCCAGTGAAATATGCAAACGGCTCTCTTCAAAAATATAATAAGGAAAAATTCTCTTTCGCGCGAGTCATACGGCACCATGCAAAGACCGTAGGCTGGACATATGAGGATAAGGATGGGGATAGCAGAGGGGGTTCAATGAGCTGGACAGAGGCGGGGAGGAGTTGGGCAACCTGTCCGTTCGACTGGAGCTGGTGGAGAAAGCGACACCATTGTCGTGGTACAGCACTGGCACGCGGACCATGCGATGAGGGGAGCGCTGGGACATGTTCGCAGCTTCCATCTCCGCTGCCAACTGCCGTTTCCATTTGTTGCGGCGGTTCTGGAACCAGATCTTCACCTGAGTCTCCGTTAGGTGCAAAGAAGCGGCCAGTCCTGCTCGCTCGGAGCTGGACAGGTACCGCTTCATATCGAACGTGGACTCAAGCTGGAAGACCTGACTTCGCGAGAACACTGTCCGTGTTTTCTTTTTTCTCTGCTTGTGTTTGTCGTCGTCTTCGTCGTCGCCATGGCGGCGCAAACTTCCGGTGCCATCATCCCGTGAACTGTCATGACCCATGCCATCCTCATGACCTCCGACCTCACCATCTTCGTCGCCGGAGTCGACGTCCTTGAAGCAGCGCTTGGGAGAAGCACGGCCTTGGTCGCGATCTCGATCCCTCTCAGATCTCCCAGCATCGCTCGCCGGACTGGCAGGAGAGGCAGGAGAGATCGGCGCCTTAGGAGAGTGGGGCCGTAAGCGAGCAGTGCTTGCAACTGAAAAATATTAATTTTAAAGATATATGCCAAATCAAAATAAATAACATTATTGAGATTATTCAAAAGCATGAATGAAATGTCGAAAACATGACAAACGAAGAAATTTTTAGTTCAAGGGGTTTCCAGTCAAAGAGCTTTATTGTCTGAGTTCATGTAAAGGGTTTCGTGCCAACTTTTCGTTGAATGGGACAATAAAGTTGGTCCCGTGCAATACAGGCGTGCACAATCTTAGGTCACAGTGGCACTTTAAATTTGGAAGAGTTTGAGATCGTGGTGACACCGCACTTCACATTTGAAATGAATTTATTGAACAAATATCAAACTGTAACAATTTAGCTCCTCATCACATGACACATTGAGAAACACTTTATCAAAACTATAACACCTTAACCTTTCAATACATTAGTAAAACTTTATCAAAACTACAACGGCTTACCTTTCAACACTTGACAAATTAACAAACACTTTATAAAAACTATAACACTTTAACCTTTTAACACATGACACATTAACAAATACTATATCAAAACTTTAACACTTTAACTTTTGAACACATGACACGTTAACATTTACTATATCAAAAACATCACCATCTGAACCTATCTCGCCCATAGCTCTGACACACGTCATGAAAATCTTAAGTCCTTTATTCCTTCCAGACCATGACAGTGACAAGTACTATCTGTAATACTCTCGAGGACCATTTTAATATTTAATTTAGTCTGCACTTATGAATAAAGTTATGTGTGGTAGAAAGACCGTGGGTTAAATAATCAACAATGTGACCTCAGAATTTTATGGACATGTTTCTGACATTTGCGTAAATCAGCGTCGCTAATTGTCAGATTGAGATGACAAGAGAAGTGATAATCAGATCGAGAAAAGCTTAACTTTTTATATAGCTACCGATAATTAGATGGACAGCAGGTGACAGCCTTGCTTTCGATTGCTTAATGGTCATCAGAAATAAAATGACGGCGCATTGACTAGAAAATTATCATGCGTATCGTGCCGTGTGAACACGGAAGCGGTATCTATACGCACGAGCTGGCTTATGTGTGACAAGAAAGCTAAACCACTTTCCATATGTATGGACAGTAGAAAGGTGAAGCCTGGGTTACGTGACATGATTGTCTTTGTATATCAGGGACTGGTCATTCTTCCAAACAATCCGTGACAAATGCGGTCATCTTGATTACAGGGACAAAACACTTGTATAGAAGAATTCTCAAAATATGACTGGGGAAAAGAAATGTGGTATGGATTTCTACTTTCTTTACTGAATGTGAAAGAGAAAATAGTATTAGTAGTATGGATTTCTATTTTCTTTACTGAGTGTGAAAGAGAAAATAGTGTATGGATTTCTATTTTCTTTACTGAGTGTGAAAGAGAAAATAGTGGTATGGATTTCTATTTTCTTTACTGAGTGTGAAAGAAAATAGTGGTATGGATTTCTATTTTCTTTACTGAGTGTGAAAGAGAAAGCCTTCGGAATGAGGTAACGTGACTTACCTACTAGAGCATGAATAATAATGCTTTTATAAAAATCTTATATAATAGATAAATTGTATTTGTAATTTAAATTTATTTAATAACTCTCTGTCAGATTTAACGAAGTGGAATATGTGAAAGAGAAGAGTTAGTCTCAAGTTTCACATTCAGCTATCAATATTGAAAATTACATAAAAGCTGTAAAATATTTATTTGCAGAGTTTTCAGATACCAGGATACAGATTCCCTGGTTTCCTAGTTGGCAGTTTTATTGAGACAGAAACAAATACGTAATCGAACATCTGTGTGTGAAGGCAAAGATGGAAGGTGTAACAAATGCAATACAAATTGTCAACAGCCGCAAGAGATAATAAGTCCGTAGTCAAACGACGGTAGGTAAGTGGTTTTCAGAGATTAGATTCAGAAACCGAGAAATAAAATTCTGAACTGTGAAATAACGGTGACGGACTATATTCATTGGTTACTTGAGAAATGGGACAGGACTAGTGATAAGACTACTAATAGGACTTTGTGATCGGACAAATGATAGGATTAGTGATAGGACTAGTGGTAAGACAAATTATAGGACTAGTGGTAAGACAAGTGATAGGATTATTGATGGGACTAGTGGTATGACAAAAGTGACCTGTCACCACAAAAAGATACTTAAGTCGCGCAAGGCTAAGCCGAGAAAAACGGCAAAAACGAAGGTGGGGGTCTACATGGGTGAAATTGAGATTTTTATTTTAGCGTGTTCCCAAACCATCGAACAACAAATTACTAGCGTGTTTTTCCTTAATTCGAACTAGAAATAGCTTTATTATTATTTTTTTGTGACCTACTGTCTAACTTCGAAGGAAAAATATGGCCCAAAGGTGCTATAATCTGATGATCGTAGACGGTAGTATCCCTGGCTGAACCTCATCATGTTGTATATCAGAATGCTCAGGAAAAAGCCTATTTTTATGCTGACGACACTGGTTATTAATAACTTGTAATCAGAATGTTTTATAAGGCTGTGTTTGGCGTAAACAAAGTGAAAAGCGTCAGCCAATCCGCAGACAGTTTATCAAAGCTTACTATAAGTTACCAAGCATGCTCTCATAAAAAGACGGTCGCGATTGGTTGAAACGCACACAAGGGGAGACAGTTTCGTCCTGTAATGCGTAATGCAAACATGGAGAAACGAATCGCTAATTTGTTGAATTCATGTAAAGAAAGCAACATCTTAGAAAAAGAAAGCATTCAGATTAAAGATTTGATATCTGATTATTTTGCTAATGAGGATGTAGCTGATGGATTTTCTTCTGAAAGTGACACGGACAGCGAATCGCGTGATCGAACAACGAAAAAGACGAAGCAGACGACAGCTGACAATAACTGACTGTACACTGAAGTGAAAGGTGTGCTATAATTACTGGATTATTTAAACGATATTTTTTTTAAGAATGTGAAAGTAATGCAGCTTTAATCTGTGATTTATTTAGTGGAGCTAGTATCAGATTTAGAAAGAGGTATCAATTCAATATTATGCCTTAATTTTAGAATATTCTGTGAGCCACAATAATCATTCTCGCATACAGAAATTCTAATCGTTATGGCTTAAAAAGACTTGTCTGTAAATGATGTAACAATATATTTGTTGTTTATAGTTATTACAGTGTTAGCTATTGTGTCTTCTTCAACTCTGATTGCAAATGAAGCAGATTAATATATGGTTGCTAAGGAAAAACCTCTCAGAAATGTGTTTCATCTTTGAGGCCGATTTTCTCAAAATGGCCGTCCGGACAGTAGTGCACTTCAAACAAACATAACTTTTCCATATTTTGTCCTACACTCTTTATTTTTATATCAACAGAAAGCCCTTTCAATTTTCTTTCTATTGATATATATATCTCAATACCCCCAAAATCCGACTTAAGTATCTTTTTGTGGTGACAGGTCACAAATTATAGGACTTTGTGATCAGACAAATGATAGTATTAGTGATAGGACTAGTGGTAAGACAAATTATAGGACTAGTGATAGGATTAGTGATGGGACTAGTGACAAATTATAGGACTTTGTGATCGAACAAATGATAGGATTAGTGATAGGACTAGTGGTAGGATTAGTGATGGGACTAGTGGTAGGACAAATTATAGGACTTTGTGATCGGACAAATAATAGGAATATTGGTAGGACAAATGATAGGACTAGTAGTAAGACAGATGAAAGGGATAGTAATATGACAAGTGATAGGACTAGTGGTAGGACAAATGATAGGACTAGTGGTAGGACAAATTATAGGACTAGTGGTAAGACTAGTATAGGACAAATGACAGGGCTAGTGATATGACAAATGATAGAACTAGTGGTAGAACTAGTGACAGGACAAATGATAGGACTAATGACAGGACTAGTGATATGATGAGTGATACGGTACTGATAGGATAAATGATAGGACTAGTTGTAGGACAAACGTTAGGATAAATGATAGGACTAGTGATAGGAAAGTGATAGGGCTTGTGATATGACAAATGATAAGACGTGATAGAACTTGAGATAGGACTAGTGGTAGAACAAGTGGTAGGATAAGTGATATGATTAGTTATAGGACTAGTGGTAGGACTAATAATAGGACTAGTGGTAGGACTAGTGAAGGTACTAGTGTTAGTACTAATGATAGGACTAGTGGTAGGACTAATGATAAGACTATTGGTAGGATTAATAATAGGACATATGGTAGGACAAAATTATTGGACTAGTGATAGAACAAGTGATGGGACTATTGGTAGGACTAATGATAGCACAAGTGACAGGGCAAATCATATGGCTAGTTTCACGTGTATACAGATAATTGGGCTGCGTTTCAGCGTATCGATAATTATCAATTTTCTTAACTTCTGTTCTTATATAAATAATTGTTTTTTCCTTCATAAATCTTTTATAAAATTCTTTGTCATGTCATTTTATATAACCTAATTATTGAATTGTATTAGTATAATAAATTGTCGGTGATAAACCATGGGGTTTGTGATAAGTCGGCATGGTGTTAATGATCTCTTGTTTGTTGCGTCATCAACATCACCATAGTTACTACAAAGGGATGGTTCACACGGACATAGTTAAGTATTGAATGCGAGCATTACACTATATCATAATCTTATTAATACATATATTCTTTAAATCCAGTATACTCACGTGGAGTTAGGTGACCACGGGATTTACACTTACTCTCTTTACCCAAGGCCTTTACTTACAAGAATGATAACATCCACTCTCCCAACACAAGGCCTTTACTTACAAGAATGATAACATCCACTCTCCCAACACAGAGATTTTACTTACAAGAATGATAACATCCACTCTCCCAACACAAGGCCTTTACTTACAAGAATGATAACATCCACTCTCCCAACACAGAGATTTTACTTACAAGAATGATAACATCCACTCTCCCAACACAAGGCCTTTACTTACAAGAATGATAACATCCACTCTCCCAACACAGAGATTTTACTTACAAGAATGATAACATCCACTCTCCCAACACAAGGCCTTTACTTACAAGAATGATAACATCCACTCTCCCAACACAGAGATTTTACTTACAAGAATGATAACATCCACTCTCCCAACACAAGGCCTTTACTTACAAGAATGATAACATCCACTCTCCCAACACAGAGATTTTACTTACAAGAATGATAACATCCACTCTCCCAACACAAGGCCTTTACTTACAAGAATGATAACATCCACTCTCCCAACACAGAGATTTTACTTACAAGAATGATAACATCTACTCTCCCAAGGCCTTTACTTACAAGAATGATAACATCCACTCTTCCAACACAAGGCCTTTACTTACAAGAATGATAACATCCACTCTCCCAACACAAGGCCTTTACTTACAAGAATGATGACGTCCACTCTCCCAACACAAAGATTTTACTTACAAGAATGATAACATCCACTCTCCCAACACAAAGATTTTACTTACAAGAATGATAACATCCACTCTCCCAACATAAGGCTTTTACTTACATACACTCTACCTTCCAGCGACCTTGACTTACAACTTTCACAACATCCAGTCTAAGACCTCAGTTTACATGATCACTCTCTGTAAATCAAACTTTTTGCTGATAAACTACCGAAATCATTGGGTTTATTTTACTTGTCTATAACATCTACCTTATAAAATAATAAAAGTTAACGTTTTTGTTCTCCTTTCGTATATTATTCGCTGATAAACTACCGAAATCTGTGTACCTTTATTTTCCTTACTTAATATTACACAGGCAAAACTGCCAAAAAAATGATGACATTTTTATCCTGCATATCTATAAGATTCTCTATTAAAATACCAAATTGTTCACATTTTTATCCTTCATATCTATAACATACACAGTTACAATACCAAAGTTTTACACATTTACTCTCTTGTTATATAACATTCAAAGATAAACATATCTTCGTATTTTTTATTTTCCTTACCATTACGAATAACATTCATTCATAAACTATCAAAATATTCTACTTTCTGATCTCCCTTTTATTAATTATAATTTTTATTAATAAACTACAAACATGTTCACATTTTAATCGTATTTATAAAATTATCTCAAATCTACCAAAATTTCACATTTTTAATCTCTTTTTCTTTATATAAAAGTCATCATGAACTACCAATATCCCTTTTCTAATCGCTCTGTTTATAATTTGCATAAAATATTCCAATCTCTTTACTATTCTAATCTCCTTATTTATAAAACTACCAAAATCGTCACATGTCTAATCCTTATTTATATAATAGTCACTAAAATACCAAAATCTTCACATCACCATAATTATTATTTATATAACAGTCACCAAAGACTACCAAATGTTTGACATCTATAACTTCCATATTTATATAAGTCACCAAAAAACTACCAAAATTTTACATCTATAACCTCCGTACTTATGTACAGTCACCAAAAAACTATCAACATTTTCACATCTATAACCTCCTTACTTATTTAACAGTCTTCAAAAATTACCAACATTTTAACTTCTATAAAATACTTACTTATATAACAGTCACCAAAAATTACCAACATTTTAACTTCTATAAAATCCTTACTTATATAACAGTTATCAAAAACAAAAAAAAAATCTACATCTATAACCTCTTACTTATATAACAGTCATCAAAATCTACATTCTTCACGCCTCTATAATCCTTATTTATACAGCAGACACAAAAACTATCAAAATTTTCACATCTCCATAATTCTTATTTATACAACATTACCAAAAACCATCAAAAGCTTCACACCTATTTATTCCTTATTTATGCAACAGTCACCTAAAATTGCCAAAATCTTCACATCTCTATAATCATTATTCATAACATTCGCTAACGATTACAAGCGAATTGTATATTAATTCTCCCTGTCTAAGGCGTCTAAATAAATATCGACAGCTTCGCGCATCTGTCAGTCTCTCGACCAATGTGCGGAATCAGATGTGGATAGTCTCTCAACCACTCTGCAAAATCAGATGTGGATACTCTCTCGACTACTGTGCAAGATCAGGTGTGGATAGTCTCTCAACCACTCTGCAAAATCAGATGTGGATAGTCTCTCGACTACTGTGCAAGATCAGGTGTGGGTAGTCTCTCGACCACTGTGCAAAACCAGGTGTGGATAGGAGCACCTTTCATTCCCCTACACCCATTCTCGGATTCGGTTACGGGTAGGAGCGCATGACCTTAATCTAACACCACTTCAGTGCGTAGGTTCACTGTTTTACTCAAGAGCTGCAGCTATTAACCCCTCACCTCACACCAACCCTTTTCCTTTTTTATTAAAAAAAAAATTTTTTTAGCACGTTCGTGTCGCTTTCTGCTTGAGTTTGTTGCACGGATAGGAAATAAATATTTAGTTTCATGGGTAGGGGAGAGTGAAGATATCCTGATTGTGGTACGTAATCAGTGAGTGTCACAGATGGGAGAATGAAGATATCCTGATTGTGGTATGTAATCAGTGAGTGTCAGAGACGGGAGAATGAAGATATCCTGATTGTGGTATGGTATGTAATCAGTGAGTGTCACAGATGGGAGAATGAAGATATCCTGATTGTGGTATGTAATCAGTGAGTGTCACAGATGGGAGAATGAAGATATCCTGATTGTGGTATGTAATCAGTGAGTGTCAGAGACGGGAGAATGAAGATATCCTGATTGTGGTATGTAATCAGTGAGTGTCAGAGACGGAAGAATGAAGATATCCTGATTGTAGTACGTAATCAGTGAGTGTCAGACGGGAGAATGAATATATTCTGAGTGTGGTATGTAATCAGTGAGTGTCACAGATGGGAGAATGAAGATATCCTGATTTAAAATGGTGAGCGGTGTTGCAAGTCACACAAAATGTTACGGGAATACATTTTACCGTCGACAACTACTCTTTCATCTATTCCCATTAATCGATTAAGAAAGAAAACTTCGATTTTGTTTGGATGACTTCTGCTTAATGATTTACCGTCCGTGAAATTAGCTGCAGTTGGAAGCGGACGTAAAACCTAAATTAACCAATCAACCGTTCATTCATTTCGCGCCAGGGTTGGGAAATTATTCTTTTTCTTGACTCTTCAACTGTTCTCTTTTGCGCAGTGAACCGTGTGCAACTATTCCAATCTCTGGCGATGTGCATCCGGCAACCCCGGTAACGGTTGAATAAGCCGGCGAGCATTAATGACACGATCTGTTAAGTGGGCAAAGAAGAGACACTTGAAAGGTGAATACTTGACGACTGCGCGAAGTACGGGATTGTACGAGACAAGTAAACGTGCTTAGCCACGTGATTTGAAGTGAAAAAGAGAGCACTTGGCAAGCCGATCCTAGATTACTTTCTAAAGCGCTCCTATTATGTCCACGTATTGATAGTTTCCTTGATTTTTCCCCCACTTTTTTTTTTAATAGCCTGTATAATCGTCCTTGATCGTAGGATTTCCTCTTCTCTATCACCTTTGACCTCTATGACCGTCTTCTTATTATGAGGGGAAGAATTAAAAAGAGAACAAGTCGTTGTGTCCGGCGCTGACATCAGAAAGAGGTTCAGGTCAACAGGAATGAAAACTGCTTAGATAGGTTTTGTGCCAAAAAGATACCACTGGCTCTACAAGTAATTCAGTAGTACGTATTGCACTCGACCTTTTTCCCCATAACCAAAACTGAGTACTGAGCTGTGGGCATTGCTCTCCACCTTCACCTCAACCAAAACTGAGTACTGAGCTGTGGGCATTGCTCTCCACCTTCAATTATAAAACTAAACCTGAGTACTGAGCAGTGGGCATTGATCTCCACCTTCAATTCTAAAACTAAACCTGAGTACTGAGCAGTGGGCATTGATCTCCGCCTTCCCCTCAACCAGAACTGAGTACTGAGCAGTGGGCATTGCTCTCCACCTTTACCTCAACCAAACCTGAGTACTGAGCTGTGGGCAATGCTCTCCACCTTCACCTCAACCAAAACTGAGTACTGAGCTGTGGGCATTGCTCTCCACCTTCACCTCAACCAAAACTGAGTACTGAGCTGTGAACGCTCTCCACCTTCACCTCAACCAAAACTGAGTACTGAGCTGTGGGCATTGATCTCCACCTTCACCTCAACCAAAACTGAGTACTGAGCAGTGGACATTGATCTCCACCTTCCCGTCAACCGAAACTGAGCAATGTGCATTGCTCTCGACCTTCCCCTCAATTAAAACTTATTTATGACCTTCCCCTCAACCAAAACTTATAAACGTATTTATGACCTTCCTCTCAACTAAAGCTTATAAACTTATTTATGACATTCCCCTCCACCAAAACTTACTAAACTTATTTGTGACCTTCCTCTCAGTAGGATTTTAGTTGAATAAATGAGTACTGAGCAGAACTTACGATCTTTCTATTGAAAGGATTTGAGGGGTAAGTGAGTGCAGAGCAGTATTTGCAATCTTCCTCTTAATGAATGTGAGGGGTAAATGAAGGCAGAGCAGTATTTGCAATCTTCCTCTTAATGACTGTGAGTGGGGTAAATGCGCATTGAGCAGTGTTTGCGATTTCCTCTTTAAAGGATTTGAGGAGTAAATGAGTATAGAGCAATATTTATGTTCTTTCTCTTAAAAGCTTTTCCTCTGCAAGGGATTTTAGTAATATTACTGAGCACTAAAATGCTTTTGCAACCTTCCTCCTACTTGGATGAATCCATTTACGATCTTCCTCTGAATAAGAATGTGTACGTCAGTACTGATTGCATTTACGATCCTACTCTCAATAGAACTTCAGTGTCAATTAATACTGAGCTTTATTTGTAATCTTCAACTCACTCAAAACTAATGTAAATGTTTCCTGATCAGTTGGGTCCACGTAAAATATATGTGGACTCTCATTGAAGTAAGATAACAAATGTATGAGCCAGTTCAGCATAAGTAAACAATTTCTGAGCCTGTTCAATAAAAGGCATGTTGTCTCTCAGTGAAGTAAGATAACAATTGTATGAGCAAATTCATAAAATATATGTGGCCTGTCATTGTAAGAAAACGGTTGTCTGAGCCAGTTCACTAAATTGCATGTGGCCTCTCATTGTAAAATAACAACTATCTGTAGAGTTCAGTAAAATGCCTATGGCCTGTCTGTGTAGTAAGATAATTGTCTAAGCCAGTTCAGTAAAGTATGTGTGGCCTGTCAGCGTAAGAAAACAATTGTGTGAGCCAGTTCAGTACAGTGTGGCCCGTCAGTGCAGTAAGCAATTAACTGAACCAGTTCAGCGCAATAAGAAAGAAATTATCTGGGCCTGTTCAGTAATATGTATATGGCCTGTCAATGTAGCTAATAATTGCCTAAGCCAGTTCAGTAAAATGTATGTGGCCTGTCAATGCATGATAATTTGTCAAAGCCAGTTCAGTAAAATGTATGTGGCCTGTCAATGCATGATAATTTGTCAAAGCCAGTTCAGTAAAATGTATTGTAGCCTGTCAGTGCACTGCACATTGTGAGATATCTGTCTTAGCTAGGTTAAAGTTCAACTTAGTGTACTATAATTCCTCCTGAATGACTTCAGTCACTGAGAATTGAACTGTAACATACATGACGTCACTTCAGTGGTCTGTACCATCTAATATAGTATTCGTCTAATGTCAAAACAGTCCACTCCCTTTTTGTTCTTTTTTCGCGTTTACTGATTCAATGTATGTACACTACACGAATGCTAAAATCTCGCAACTGACTAAACTAAGCGAGTAAACTAAACTGACTAACCTAAGCGATAAGTGACTAAGCTAGGTGGTAATTGACTAACCTAAGCGATAAGTGACTAAGCTAGGTGGTAATTGACTAACCTAAGCGATAAGTGACTAAGCTAGGTGGTAATTGACTAACCTAAGCGATAAGTGACTAAGCTAGGTGGTAATTGACTGACATAAGCGACTAAACTAAACTGACTAACCTAAGTGATAAGTGCCTAAACTAGGTGGTATTTGACTAAACTAAGCTGTTTAAGCTAAGCGAAGTAAATGAAAAAAGGGAGCATATTATACACAGATAATCTTTCTTGCTGTGATAATTTATTTTTACCATATTTGTCTAAATTGAGAGGTTTTAGTTATGACACACACACGGATCAACTGACTGCTTGTTTGCTAGGCAAATGTTTGTTTGCCTGCTGTCTTCTTTTTCTGTTTGAGAGCCTGATGGGCTATTAGATTTTGAATTTCTTTGGTTCGTTGTTAATTGTTGGTTAACTTTCTTGGCTGACAGGCTGGTTGGCTGAAAAGTTAAATGGTTGCTTGGTTTGTCGGGTAGGCGAGTATACAATTACTGTTGGAGTAATCGTTTAGCGCGTGGGCGTACCCTTTGAAGAATGAAGGATTTTTGTAATAGAATGAGTTTGATAACAGGAATCAGATTCCTAAAATTACTTGAGTAGCTGAGTAAATGAAAGTATGATTCTTTACTCCTTTGAAAATTTACGCATGCATCCATTATACGGTAATTGAATTTTAGCAGGATATTAGATACTGAATAATTAGATGTTGGGGGTGGGGGGTGGGGTATTTAGTCCTTTTGATTTGGATTCATTGAACCATTCTTGTGAAGCAGTATACAGATTGGCAGAACTCATTTAACTTTATTATAATTTAAAACAGGCAAATTGGCTGATTTCATTAAACCTTACTGTAGTTCATCCTACAGAGTGGCTTAATTCATTAAGCTTTACTGTAGTTCATCCTACAGAGTGGTTTAATTCATTAAGCCTTTATTGCACTGTAGAATATATATTAGCCAGTAAGTAGAAGAGGTCAGGATACTGTTATTTTTTTTTTAATGGCGAAGAGAACAAAAAGATGACATTGTGCACAGCTACGTCTCAAAGCAATATTGAGGACGGAATCTTGAACCGGTAAGCTTTGTCTTAAAGTCATGCGCATATAAATTTAGAGACAGCACTGCCAATGACCTTGTCTGAAAACCACACGCACACAATACAGAGACAGCACTGCTTATTTACCTTGTCTCAAAACTATGCGCACAGAATATAGAGACAGCACCGGCCAATGACCGTGTCTCAAAACTACCCGTACATAGTAGAAACATCACTGGCCAATGATCTTGTCTCAAAACTATGCGAACGTGACAAAGAGACAACATTATACAAAATCAAATATTTTTCCTAATAAAAATGTAAGTGGGGTGGGGGGTTGAAAAGTAAATCAATTCCTAATTGGAGCAATGAAATGAACAAAGCTAAAATAAATATGATATATAAACATCAGTTGAATTATTATTTACATGAGCAAGTGATGTTTGTGTTCGTCTACATGTGTTTGTGCTCGTCTGTGTGTGTGTGTGTGTGTGTGTGTGTGTGTGTGTGTGTGTGTGTGTGTGTGTGTGTGTGTGTGTGTGTGTGTGTGTGTGTGTGTGTGTGTGTGTGTGTGTAAAAGACTGTCTTAGAAGAAGAGAGAGAATTTTTAAATAATGTATGTGTTTGTGTACACACGTGCGCTTGGGTGCGTGCGTATGTATATGTGTGTATGTGTTGTGTCTGTGTAAAACTTTAATTAGAATTTCAATAAACATAAACAGTTTTTAATAACTGAAATGATTTCAATTTCGAAACTTATGTTACGATTGCTTCGCCATGTTTCCACAGTAAGAAATATTTTTTTATTTCTTACTGTGGAAACATTTTTTAGGAATGAGAACATAATTATTTCGATAACAAATCGACTGTTGTGTTCCGGTGTGTATTTTTATTGTATTTAAATCATGCTTTGCAATTAAGCATTTATCGTGCTCAAGTCATACTGACTACATTGTGAACAAGCATTGATCGTGCTCACGTCACACTGACTACATTGTTGACTAGCATTAATCGGTCTCACGTCACACTGACTACATTGTTAACTAGCATTAATCGGTCTCACGTCACACTGACTACATTGTTGACTAGCATTAATCGGTCTCACGTCATGTGTACAGCATTGTAAATTAACTCATCTTAGTGAGAGCTTTGGAAAATAAGCATTTACCCATTTTTTCAACTGAGTTGTGGGATGTATCTATTTTGCTTACTCCAATTAGACTGCTATATCAAACGAGATGGGGTTTTTTTCTCTTTTTATCAGTACTACGGATGGCCTGGCAGTGGTTTGCTCTAATAGCAGTCTGTTTATTCAAGAAATGAAACGTGTCTTACTTATCAATTCTTGGGTTATTTTATTTTATTTTATTTCAACCGAGGTGGCGATGATTATAACAGAAGGCTGGCGTGCTATTTCCTTTAAGTGTTCAGACATTGCCATCATGCGCCTACCAAGAGTTATTGATTCATTTCTTCGTCACTTGTTAATTTATATTTCTTCTGGCTGCTTTCCTGAGTGATTAATCACGCACTCTCGACAGCTCACGTCACGACCATTTAATAACATTTCCTGGGAATGGCAAAAACGTTACCTGTAGAACAAAGGAATGGCGATCTTTCAGTTCATTAATCCACCCATCCATCTATAATCTATCCATTTACTTATGTACATTCTATCTATCTATCTGCCTAACCACAACTTTCCCAAAATAGGTGTCAAGGTCGGTGATATTTGTAAATCCTCAAGGTTTTTGTGGTCAGCTGCCAATTTTGTGAATTTGTTACTGTTGTTGCTTTGAACCGCTCGTTAGAAGTTCGTCATTCTTAGAATCTCGTATAATCATGGATACTTTGAAAGTAAAATGGGATCATCAAAAATAATATATGTTAAGGAAACGATCAGATGGGTTAGAATTGCCGCATTGACTTTCTATTTCCGACTTTGACTCGTATGCTTAGGCATACATATTTGCAGCAGACGATATAATCGCTGGATACCGTATCGACGCTTTTTATCTGCCTTTCTTTTATAACTCTGGTATAGGGTTGTCAATGGTAAGCATACATAAACACTCTGTAGAGAATTTTTCAGCCGCAAAGAAGACAGCCACTGTCTCTTGAGGCCCGGTTTTAATGGCATTCGATAGAAAGCGAAAAGCACGTCACATTGACAGTCACATCGTTAGAATGGAAATGTTTAAATAAGATTGATTTACTGCCTTTTAAAAATGTTCCCCAGTTCTATGTACATCCACGCACTGCACAGTGTGTTCCAGTGCTTCTGTTTATAGCTTAAGAAAACAATATTAAATGCGAATCACTGGTTGCAAGATTATAGCGTAAGGAATGAAACCGGAATTTGACCACAACATCTATTTTTATAACAGTTATGGCAGCGCGCACGCTATTTAACTCTCTATTTCACACACACTTCTCTCTTTCACACATACATATACACACTTCTCACTTTCACACACACACACACACACACACACACACACACACACTTCTCTCTTTCACATAACACATGCACATACATACACACTACATAGATAGACACACGGGCAGGCAGGCAGATAGATAGATAGATAGTACTACCCAGCAAGTTACATCTTGTGATAGTCACACCTAACGAATCACATGTATGGACAGTCATATCCAGCAAGTAGGCCTCATCTAGTGACAGTTATGCTTAGCTTATCACATTTGGCAACAATCACAACACAGGTGAGCCAGAGTGCATCACACCTAGCAACTTGCACATATGCTGATCTGTGATACTCAAATGTGAAGTAAGTCACAAGGATGTCGGAGAGGCGGATGGATGGATGGATAGTGTGAGCTCGGAAGTCACTCTCACATAACGTAAGAGGATTGTAGAGGTGTAGATGACCATTTATTTTTTCACGCTTCTTCCTGAGCTAAGTCCAATGGAAAGGACGATTTCCAGCTTTGAAGCTAGTATGTAGCTGCCAAGCACAACTGACGGACTGATGGGAAGTAGCTGGAGGGGGGCACATGGGCAGCATCTGATTAAAGAGATAAGTCCTGGTCAGAAGTTAATTACACAGTTGCAAATGATGAACATGGTGACTAGGAGGGTGAATGAATGGTTCTGGTTAGCTGACGCAAAATTAATAAACACTCGTTTGAACTCTTTTTGCAATACTTGTGATTGATGTTCGAAGTCCAGTTCTAAGGCAAACCATCAAGTGGTGAGTTATCAGATCAATAATGCAAGAATAAATTTAGAATAATCTATATATTAAAATTATTTTTTCACATACTGATTTTGATACACTGTATATTTTTGATGATTCATTGATATGCATATGATAGACTGATTATGTCTTAGTGAATGAGTTTATAACAATATGTATAGAGTGAAGTAACAATTCTCTTGCAGACACGTAAGTTGAGTGACTGGAGTGATATTGAGAGAGTATAGAAAATTATAGACCTAATTAAAAGCATCAAACTTGAATGTTTTCAGGGTGTGCCTTCTTTCTTGGTTTTGGTTGTCTTCTTTTCTCCTTCGTCTTGATGTTGGAATCATCGACGTTGGTTCTGTGATCAACGTATGAGTCATTTCATTGGGCTAATATCTACCACAGAATCCCTAGGGTGGTGAGAGTAGAGATGTCTACTATCATCATCATTTTCTATTGCCAGAAGGATTCAAAGAGTACTCAGCAGATTGCATACACGAGTGAACATACCCTGGTGTCTTATCGACTGTTATGAACTATCCACGTGTGTTTCTCTTCAATGGGATATATGATGGCCCAACAGAACACGTCATGAACTCAGTTATTTATCTCTTATCTTTTTCTTTTCTAGCTACATGAAAACTATGAACTTGAATCAGAGACTGTTCCCTCAAAGTAGTCATTGTTAATATTGATTGTGAGATAAACGTGAACATTTATTTAGTAAAATATATGTAACTGTTTCAAAACTTATTTGTATCTATTTATGATAAGGTTATATTTTTTATAATAAATTTTTATTTTTGTTAATCCCTTCTTAAGCATGTTAATTGATACATGTCTGGAGTAGTCAGTGGGTGGAGGGGGGGGGGGCGTGACGAGTCAATGATTGGATGAATGTTAGTATGTTGATAAATTACATTATTCCTTAAGTAGGAAGTTCCACCTGTGAATAGATAAATTATATGTGTCAGTAATACATTACTTATAGTGGTGTGTGAGTGTGGAATTCGTGTTGAAACAAATCCTAAATTTAACCTCTGATAAGTGATTATGTTTATTAAACGATAACAATAATCATAATAGAGGCAGAACGTATTATAGCGCCAAAGATAGAAAACTGGTTTAACTGATGGGTGCATGGAAGAATGTTTGAATGACTGAGTGGATGGATGAATAACTGGAAGGATTGTAACAGGATGGGTTCTTCCCAACTGATGACCTTTCAATGTCAATCTGTCGACAGACATAGGTTCGCGCGTGCTGATGAGTGCATATCTGCCCCGCCCCTTTGACAGTGAGTGGCGTCGCACTCTGATCTTGGGCGCACAGAACTTTGCTGCCTGTGACGTAGTGCAGTCAAATGAAGTCTTCAAGCTGCTAGGACCACTTACTTCTGGAACGCTCTGCCACTGCGCAATTGTCTTCTATTATCAGCGTTGTTACAGAAACGGCTTGGTGCGTTTGACGACGCTATTACAGAAGATGTGTCGTTTTGCGATGTTTTAAGTCAAAATGATCAGTGTTGCAGCCATTACTTTTAATAATCTAAGTTAGCTCATTGTAATCCTGGGGAAACTCCATTCGGGGAACCATAGGCTATAAAGGTCATAGGTTATAGGCCTCTTTTTTAAAACAACAAGGAATAGAGTGAATGATCATGATTGAAGGATACTTTCTAAAATTAAAGATTTGTATTGATACTGTTTAAGATAGATAGATAGATAGATAGATAGATAGATAGATAGATAGATAGATAGATAGATAGATAGATCTTCAAGTCTAGAATTTCAAGGTAGATAGGTAGTTAGATAGATAGGTAAATAGATAGATAGATAGATAGATAGATAGATAGATAGATAGATAGATAGATAGATAGATAGATTAGTGACTATGTTATCAATTGTAAATAAGGAAATTTGTAATAATTAAGCATCCAATTAAACTCACTACATCCGTCCTATGTATATGAATGTTGATTAAAACGAAAGGTATTTGTTTATTTATAAATTTACTAACTTCTTTCGGAAGTAACTAATTAGGCCTACTTTTCTTACTTGATTATTCGTTCAAATATGTACATATTCATTAATTCACGTATCCCACAAAATATGATAATTTTAATGAATTGTAATTGTGAGAAATGTGTTCAAACTGAAAGAAATTAACGATATTTGAATACGAGTTAATTATTGAAAAAAATTTTTTTTAAAATAATAATATTGAAATAAGACGACGACGACGGACATGGTGATGAAGGTGAGAAGGAGGGGAGAGAAAGAAGGTGTGGTACAGTCCAAAATGGTTTTGATGGTAGTGATGATGGTGGTAATGGAGCAGCGTGCTTAATGATATTGATGACTATGACGGCTATAATGACATGGCAATGCTGATTATAGTGAAGACGGCAAGGGCGATGACGTAAAAATATAGAATTTTAAATTGATGAAATCACGGGTAATGTGGCAATTAACCCGTATAAATATTTTTAGTTGTAGTAGTAGTATCATTATTATTAATAGTCCTTGTTACGGAGAATATAATTGGGCCTAATTCAACAGAATAAACTATATATAAGCATAGCTAACAAATCAATAGGTAAACTGCCGTTTAAATTCCGATCCTTTTCAAGAATATTTTTTGCACGTTTCTTATTTAATGCTTTTTTCACTGTAATATGTTTTGGGGGACGTGTGTGTCCATGTGTGCGCCCTTGCGCCTATGTGTTTGTGTGTTTGTGTGCATGCACGTGTATGCGTTTTGTATGCCTGCAGCTAAGGAGCTACTGTTTGAAAAAAGATTTTATAATTTAATGACAGTTCTTTTTCAACAAAATTGCTTTATCAATTTGTTTCGCATTTGTTCCGTGGTATTCAATTATTTTTTATTGCATGCTGTGCACATTTTTCCCTTTTTCCTCAAGGATAATTGCATAATTCATTATAAATTATAACATATCTTTTACATGCTTATATCATTTGTTTGACTATTTATTTATTTGTTTGTTTGCTTATTAGTTTACTTGATTAACTGATCATTTATTTATTTGTTCATTTGTTTGTTTGTTTATTTGTTTGCTTCATTAATTGATCATTTATTTATTTGCTTTTATAATTCATTTGTTTGTTTATTTGTTTACTAGATTAATTGATTATTTATTTGTTCGTACATTCGTACGTTTGTTTGCGTGTTTTTAATTGTACATTCATTTGTTTGTTTTAATTCTTCATTGTTTGATTGATTGATTGTACATTTGTTTGTTTGTTTACTCTTTAGTTAGATGTGAAGGCGACACATTGTTTTCGAAGTACAAGCGAAGTTGCACCAGGATCTTTACTCACATTATTTTTTTCTAAAGGTAGCAATAACAATATTATATCAGCGTTGAGTGTTGTTCCTTAATAACACACAGATAAATTCTTCTTACCTGTCGTTCAGGCAAGGAGCCTGGTTCTGTATATTCTATCAGATTAAAGGCATTGAACTCTGTATTTTTGTTGAGTATGACTAAACCTGCCTCGTAAAAATAACAAAGTGTTTAGATATAATAATATTTATTTGTTTGTGTAGCGTGCGAGTAAATAATTATGCACATATATGTAATTTGGCTATACGTGCGCGCGCATGTGTGCATGTTTTTAAAAAACAAAAACAAAGGAAAATGACTAAAGACAGACAACCTGAGAACGAAAAAATGTTATCAGTTGATAATTTTTGATAATTTTGATCTCTCTCTCTCTCTCTCTCTCTCTCTCTCTCTCTCTCTCTCTCTCTCTCTCTCTCTCTCTCTCTCTGTCTTTCTCACACAAACATATATAAACACGTGCACGCATACACACAACCAAAAAGTCAAGGATCATCTTCTAATTCAATAGAGTACGAACCTCTTTTTTTTAATCTTTTTTTAAAAGACAACTGATTTGATTCATAGTACTATTACTTTCAATGGTGAAATAATAATAATAATAATAATAATATTATTATTATTATAACTACTCCTACTAATTATCGTTACTATTATTATAAATGCTATTATTACTGCTGCTGCTACAACAAATTCTACTATTATAACTGCAATTACTACTACAAATTCTGCTATAATAACAAAGTTGTTCTTTTTCACTATTACTCATTATTACTACTACAATTCCACCAAATTTTATTACAACTACTGCTTCTTCTACTCAGTTATTACTATAATTACACCAACTATTACTAATACTACAGTTACACCAACTATTACTAATACTACAGATACACCAACTATTACTACTAAACCAGTTACTACAACCACTTCAATTATACCAACTATTATTACTAAACCAGTTACTACAACCACTTCAATTACACCAAATATTACTACTAAACCAGTTACTACAACCACTTCAATTATACCAAATATTACTACTAAACCAGGTACTACAACCACTTCAATTATACCAACTATTACTACTAAACCAGTTACTACAACCACTTCAATTATACCAAATATTACTACTAAACCAGTTACTGCAACCACGTCACTTATACCAAATATTACTACTAAACCAGTTACTACAACCACTTCAATTATACCAAATAATACTACTAAACCAGTTACTACAATCACTTTAATTATACCAACTATTACTACTAAACCAGTTACTACAACCACTTCAATTATACCAAATATTACTACTAAACCAGTTACTACAACCACTTCAATTATACCAAATATTACTACTAAACCAGTTACTACAACCACTTCAATTATACCAAATATTACTGCAACTAGAGTATGACGGGCATATTGTTTGCCCATTATATAACGAGTGTAAAATTAAAATGAATGCATTATTAACATAAATTATTTTTTTTATTGGAAAGGTTTGATTATAAGTCACATTGTAGAGAAAATTCGAATATCGAATGACCTTAACCCTACCTAAGCTGCCTTTCGAGATGGGTGCCCATCACACCACTCAGCATTACGTATTCCAGGCAGGCACACAGCAACAGAGAAATAAAAGTGTGTCACTGGGTCAATCCATGGAATGCAATTAAACTCGTGCCTGCTTGTACTGACAACATCATAGTGTACTTGATTGCGTGATGTGCAATGGGTTTGCCGAAGCATTTCACGAGTTAAAACTGTATCATTCTAACCATTATTCCCTTGAACGCCCACTGACTGTTTTTATAACTTTTGTTCCTAACCTGCACCGTTATTATTTCTACATTGAAAGTCATATTGCGAGTGAAAATTCGAGCATCATTTAGCAAATGACCTTGACCGTCGGATTTTTAGGAACACTTTGATGTTGTCTCTGTTTCATGAAAGCAACAATGCAGCATACAGCTGGCCATGTGAAAAAGTCCTCGTGCTCGAAGGTCAAGGATGCTTTAGTATCACTCCAAAAAACTCATTGTTACTCAAAGGAATATGATACTCATGTATCTTTTGCACGCACACATTAACAAATATAATATAATATAATATAACTGTAGTTGTCTGACTTGAGAAACAGTTTCTGACAATATGGGTAACTGTCTTCCCAAGAAATACTTTCTGTCAACACGTGTAATTGTCTGCCCTAAGAAATTCTTTCTGTCAATACCTGTAAATGTCTGCCCTAAGAAATTCTTTCTGTCAATACGTGTAATTGTCTGCCCTAAGAAATTCTTTCTGTCAATACGTGTAATTGTCTGCCCTAAGAAATTCTTTCTGTCAATACATGTAATTGTCTGCCGTAAGAAATACTTTCTGTCAATACGTGTAATTGTCTGCCCTAAGAAATACTTTCTGCCAATACAAGTAATTGTCTGCCGTAGGAAATACTTTCTGTCAATACGTGTAATTGTCTGCCCTAAGAAATACTTTCTGTCAATACAAGTAATTGTTTTTCCCTTTAACAAAAGTTATTTCAGCAAATATTTGTTTTTAAAATAGTTTCTGTCAATATTTGAACAGTTATCCCCTTGAAAAACGTCATTTCAACAATTAATTTGCTCTGAAAAATAGTTTGTCTAAACATGTGTTTTCCCTCAATTGTTTGCTTTCAAAAAAATAGATTTTTTTAAAACATTTGCTGCCCATTTATAAAGTCTTTTTAAATAATATTTGTACAAAAAAAAATTATTTTCAAATAACTTGTTGCCCTTAAAAATTCTTTTTCTGCAGTTGTTTGCCCAATGAAATAATCTTTTAAACAACTGCTTTTTCTAACATATAGTCGTCTCAAACTGCTGTTTTCCCAATGAAATAATCTTTCAAACAACTGCTTTTTCTAACATATAGTCGTCTCAACTGTTGTTTGCCATGGTCTTTACAAAATATATTGATAAACTGTGTTTTCAAACAATTGTTTAACCCTAAACCGAAAACAGACATTTTCAACAACTCTTTGTTTTTCAGAGATAGCGTCCTCAGAATTTCTTTTCTCAGTAATTGCTGACTCTCAAATTGTCTTTTCAAACCAGTCATTATTGCTCTGTGAAATAGGCCTAGTCTTTCAAATACTTATGCTGGACCTGAAAACAGGTCTTTACAAGTACTATTTACCCTGACAGTGAAATGGGCCTACTAGTATTTGTATCAAACGGAAAATAGTCTTTTCAAACAATTATTGGACAACGAGAATTTTACAGTTAATTTTATTTATTCACCCCATTTATTATTACTATTATCGGTATAATAGTAATCATTTGTTATACACCTCTGTGGCAGTGTTATCAGTAGGCTAAACCTGCTGGCTTTATTGTCTTCTTCATTCTGTCAGACTAATAATTGTAAATCATGTGTACTTCATAGATAAATTGCCAAATTTTGTTTGTTAATGTTGATAAAATGAAATATAATAAAGTTTTCAAGCCGCAGTTAACGACTAAGAGAGTGAAGCGTTTCTTTTACAAATTATTGTACAGCAGTTAATAATACTTTTTAAAAATTAATTTCTTACTCTTCTCGCAGAAACACGCATAAAAACAAAAGAATAAAATATGTTTCTACTTCGAGACATTTCCCCTCTCATAACTTCATAAGATAGATAGATAGATAGATAGATAGATAGATAGATAGATAGATAGATAGATAGATAGATAGATAGATAGATAGATAGATAGATAGATAGATAGATAGATAGATAGATAGATAGATAGATAGATAGATAGATAGATAGATAGATAGATAGATAGATAGATAGATAGATAGATAGATAGATAGATAGATAGATAGATGGATGGATGGATGGATCATGTAGGTAGAGAGAGAACGTGGAGCTATCTTTAGATTTGTATTCGTTATTTTGACTTCTTTAAAGAAAGAAATGCTATTTACAAAATTTGTAGCTGCACTGTGTAAATTAAAACATTCCACACAAGCAGTTGAGCAATAACCACAAACTTGAAGTCTACGCTTGGCGAAATCAAACACCGTTTACAGCAAAAAATATTTCTAAAATTAAATATTTTATAAAAATAAATTTAGTATAAATCTGTATTGTTTTATGATTTAAGGTTTTCAATTGTGCAGAATACATTTGTCTATATAATTTCTGCAGGGATTTTTTTTCTTTCAAATAAATAGAAACTAAAATTAAAAACCCTAATTACAAGCCTGACCATCAAAACGAATGATTCCCAATGAAGGATAGTAATGTTTGCATCAGAATTAATTGTCCAAAAATAAATAGAAACTAAAATTAAAAACCCTAATTACAAGCCTGACCATCAAAACGAATGATTCCCAATGAAGGATAGTAATGTTTGCATCAGAATTAATTGTCCAAAAATAAATAGAAACTAAAATTAAAAACCCTAATTACAAGCCTGACCATCAAAACGAATGATTCCCAATGAAGGATAGTAATGTTTGCATCAGAATTAATTGTCCAAAAACATGAATAGTTTTACTTGTCTCACCAGTGTCTGTTAATCGTTACAGATTTAAATTGTAACATTTTTATTTTTAACAATATTTTCTATTGATAATTGGAGTTTTCTTTCGTAGAATTAGTTCGCATTGACAGGTATTGTTTTCGCATTTATCGTTTGTTCTCTCTGATAATTTGAATTTTATTTATGACATTATTCCCCTTTGACAATTATAATTTTCACTCAAAACATTCGGCACTTCGATAAATACAGTTTATAATTATAGAATTAGTGTTCGGTACAAATATTTTTCAATAGTTAATTCTGATCATAATATTTTTTTCTGCTATAGCGGTACACATTGATAGTTATAATTTACATTTATGCATTCAATGGCTTGCTTTCAAAAATGATAGCTTCCACTTAAAGTGTTATCTCACTTTGTTAAAAATCGCTTTTTGTTGTTGGTGGTGGTGGTGGTTTTTTGGTTTTTTTTTTTTTTTTTGGTAAGACTGCTTCACTTCACTAATTAAATTTTAATTTCTAGAATTAGTTCTCTTTGATAATTAGAGTTATCACTTATATTTACCTTATTTTGCTAAGAATATAGATTTTACTTATAAGATTAACTCCCTTTCAAAATAAGAGCGTTTACTTAATTATTGTTTTATTCATTTTTTAGAATAAAAGTCTTTATAATATTATAGAATTAGATCCCTGGGATAAGCATAAATCACCTTTGACCCTTATAATTTTAAATTATAGCTTTGCCTTTTCTTTAAAAGAATACATTTACCGTCCAAAAGACTATAACAATAGGCCTTTAAGCCTTAGTCTTACTTTTATTTCTTTTCAAAGCGTACAATAAAATAAATCTCTTAAGAAATAATTTGAAGGAAGATATAGAATTGTTCCGTAAATTCTTTTCCTGTCATTACATTATTGTTTATAATTTAAAATATTCTTCACCTTTGAAGATTAAAAATTAAAGAGACCAAAATGTTAAAATAATATAAATTATAGGTACAGGTTATGTAGGATGAATGTAGGTAAAATATAGGCACAATGTAGGTGGAGAATGGGTAAAATATAGGTACAATGTAAATAAAGTGTAGGTAAAATATAGATACAATTTAGGTAAAGTCTAATTAAATAAAGGAACAATGTATGTAAAGTGTAGGTAAAATATAGGTACAATGTAGGTAAAGTGTAGGTAAAATATAGATATATTGTAGGTAAAGTCTAATTAAATAAAGGTACAATGTATATAAAGTGTAGCTAAAATATAGGTACAATATAGGTAAAGTCTAATTAAAATGTACGTAGACTGTAGGTAAAGTGTAGATAAAATACAGGGGCAATGTAGGTAGAGTATAGATACAGTGTAGATAAAATATAAGAACAATGTAGGTAGAGTGTGGGTAAAATGTAGGTAAAATAAAGGTAAAGTGTAGGTAAAATAAAGGCAATGTGTGGGTTAAATAAAGGTAAAGTGTGGGTAAAATAAAGGTAAATTGTAGGTAAAATAAAGGTAAATGTAGGTAAGATAAAGGTAAAGTGTATGTAAAATACAGGTAAACTGTAGGTAAAATAAAGGTAAAGTGTAGGTAAAATATAGGTACAATTTTCACTCTGTGCCAAAAAATACAATGATGTGTACAAGCGCAGATAAAGCAACATTTACATCACACCCACATGTGTTTCAATGTTAATGTAAAGAAAAGGAGGGGGTTGCAAATCAAAAATACGTGAGTTTTATACTTATACCTAAGTCACTCCAGCGACCACATTAAGTTGCAGAAGTAAAGGAATGACAAATTCTAGAATGGCGACATTGACAACTCAATTAATCAACATTACAGACGACAAAATAGATGATAAACACTTTTTTTTAAATGTGTGTAGCTGAGGTAAAGCAACATTAATCTTCACATTAGGTATCAGTACACTAGACTTAGTGTTAATGTTAAGCTCAGAAATACATTATTATTAATCACCACAAGATACATCAGACATCTAGATTTGTTTCCTGACGTTAAGCTTCATTGCACTCGATAACAAAAAATATGTTAGTTTTTTTATTTTGGGTTTATGATAGTGGGTTGGGTTTTTTTCTTACTTTATTTCCTGTCTGCTTGTCCATTCATTGGTTTGTTTGGTTTTTGTTTCTTTGTTTGATTGTTGGGTTGTTACTTTTTGTCTTGCTTATGTTCTTTACAGCACTGAATCACAACACACACTTTGAATTTTCAATGTTAAGTCCATTAACTGCTCGGATGAAACTCAGCAGGCCTGAGTATAGTTTACACGTTTACACTCAGCGGTCATCTCAAATTCAACAAGTGTGTGCAAGTGTATTCTAAGACAGATCAGCCGAGTGTTTGTATTTAGTTATGCCTGTAGATAGATATTGATATGCGTGAGGCTATACGAGCGAGTGTTTGTATTTAGTTATTTAGTTATGCGTGCAGATAGATATTGATATGCGTGAAGCTATACGGCGAGGTGTTGTACAGAAGTACATAAAAAAAAAATAACAACGGCGTGTGTGTGTGTGTGTGTGTGTGTGTGTGTGTGTGTGTGTGTGTGTGTGTGTGTGTGTGTGTGTGTGTGTGTGTGTGTGTGTGTATATAGTACTACGAGAGAGTGGTTGTAGTCACATACATAAAATAGCGGCATGTGTGTGTCTCAGTGTAAATGGAAAACCTTCTTTTAGTAGATGAGTTTGCGTGTGAAAATGTGCACATGCAATTCGTGTTTGTGTATGTGCGTGCGCGTGCTTACATAGGTATGCATGGATGCGTGCAAATATATGCGAGGGAAGATGTACAAAATCTGAGGAAGAAAACAATAATTTGCTGTCTCCCAGAAAGCTCAATCATGCTATTTTGTATATGTCCTTTTCTTCTAATTAATGTTTCTGTCTTCCTTGATTTTACTTTTAATTCGCGTTGTTTGTTTTCTCTTACTTCATATTTTTAGTCTCACTTAGCTTGGCGTACACTTTTCAATTTGGCAAATGATTATTTCATATGTAAATATTTCATGCCACATAAAATAAAGGAAACGTCATTTAACTGGTTCTCAGCAATATTTTTGGGGGGAAGAAAGAAAGAGAAAGTAAATACATTCATAAGTCACGATTCAATGTTTTTGTGTTCATGAGTGAAAATGTTAAATTAATTTGCTCATTGCTAGAATTAGATAGTTTTTGACTTTCACTTTCAAATACTTTTTCTCCCAATTAATTCATGTACCCATTATTTCTTTTTCTTAAATATTTGTTGAACTAATTAATGTGTCTGTTTCACCCTTAAATTCATCATAATTTATAGATGGAAATATACAAAGTGAGCAAGAAAAAATATAATTATGTGTATTCTTCAGTCTAAATTATCCAAGACAGCTGTTGAGAAAGTGTATAATTATAATTAGGTGTATTCTTCAGTTTAAATTATCAAAGATAGCAGGACAAAATGTTTATAGTCACAATGTTTGAGAAAGTGCATAATTATAATTTTGTGTATTCTTCATTAATCAAAGACGTCTGGACACAATGCATATAGTCACAAGGTTTGAAAGGGAAATAAAGAAAACAGCGGGCAATAAAGAGGCGTGCATTTTCTGTCTTCTTGCTCTAAATTAATTAATTCCTGAGTTTCTTAAATACAAAGCGTTCTGTTACGCCGTTATCAGTGCTTTGTAAGTTGTTTCCTTGATTTTTGAGGAAAGAAACTAAAGCTACATAAAACTAAAGCTACCTAAAACTAAACTACATAAAACTAAAGCTACATACAACTAAAGCTACCTAAAACTAAAGCTACATACAACTAAAGCTACATAAAACTAAAGCTACCTAAAACTAAAGCTACCTAAAACTGAAGCAGCTGACTAAAGTAACATAAAGTTGTGGAATAGACCAAAACTATCTAAAAAGTTGAAATAGATTAAGGCTACCTAAAATTGATGCAACAGACTAAAGTACCTAAAATGATGAAACACTCTAAAGTATCTAAAAACCATTAGATTTTTAAAATAAACTAAATCTACCTTTAAAAATATATAGACTAAAGTTACCTAAAAATTATGCAATAAAGTTATCTAAATTTGATAAAATAGACTAAAGCTAAGCAAACATAATAAAATACACTAACGCTACCTAAAATTGATGATACAGACAAAAAGGCTACCTAAAAAAATAATGAAATAGACAGACTAAAACTACACAAAAATGATGAAAAAGATGAAATTATCAAATATAAGTGGAACAGACTAAAACTACATACAAACGACGAAAGACTAAAACTGTATACAACATTGGAAAGAATCAACTCTACAATAACACATAATAGAAAAAACAAACGCTAATTAAAATTATGAAAGAGACTAAAGATAGACAGGTTGGTGTGCGAGGCTAAAGTTACATACAAATTGATGTCGAGACTAAAGCTACTAACAGATTGATGGGTGAGACTAAAGGTACTAACAGACTGATGGGTGAGTAAAGCTACATAAAATTGATGGGTGAGACTAAAGCTAGAGAACATGATGGGAGACGCCAAAGCAACATTAAAATACTGGAGGAGACTAAAGCTACGTTTAAATAATGGAAGATTACAAAGTAAATAATAACGATTGAATGGACTAAACCTAAATAAAAATAAATAAAAGAGATGACAGCTACATGAAAATTATAGAAAAGATACGTTTTTTTAAAATTTAAATCAAGAAAGATACTCAATATTTATTATTTTAAACCACTGCACATTATTTTAATTAATATAAATAAATTTCGTGTAATAGACATTTACTGAATATGACATTGTCTGATGGAACGCATAAAGTTTGTATGCAAAGACAGTATCATTTTTGAATATCAGTCATGTTTCAATAATTCATTTCCATTCATCCCTTCACTCACACAATGAATATTGAATTGTGGAATAAAATTTCTGATGATGAATGTTGGTATGTATTAATGAATATTGGTGGAATCGTTTTAAAACTGTTAAATCTTTCAAAACATCAAAGTTTACAGTAATATCCGTAGGTCATAGTGTGATTTTGTTTTTTGTTTGGTTGGTTGGATTTTGTTGTTTTGTTTCTTTTCTTTCGTTTCACGCATTTGATTTGATTTGGGTTGGTTTTAGTTTGGTTTGGAAATGCTTGGCTTGGCTTTGGTTTTGTTAGTTTTATCTGGGTTTTGTTTTCGTTGGGTTTGTTTGTTCTTGAAATGACACGGTATGATGTGTTGGGTGGGTTTCTTGCCAATAAACCTCTTTCCTTATTTTTATTTTCCATGTTTTGCCATGGCATTGTTTTTCTGTTTTACTTTGAGTTTACTTGGATTACGTCATAGGTTTCTATATTCCTTCAAGCCCGAATTACAGGTACGTGATACAGTCAGACAAATAAATGATAGAGTACTTTTTATTTTTAAAACTGCCATCTGAATTATTACATATAGTCAGACAAATAGATGATATAGTACTTTTTATTTTTAAGACTGCTATCTGAATTATTACATATTTTAAAGCTTAATTTTAATTTGATTGCAATTAAATTTCTTCCATCTTTGATGTTCTCAACCAATAACGGTATGATTTTTCTGTATATAAGCAAGACGAAAGTTGTTTGGTAAATTTTAAAAATGTATTATTATTTATTAATTTTTTGTTTGTAATATTGCTGTGTTTTACCTTCTTATCAATTGTTTAAGGTATAAATTTAAGTACTGATTAACAGAAATAATATTTTATTTTAAGAAGTAATAGGCAAATGGGAAAAAAGAATTCCAGAAAGAAAGAAATTTCAGAAAGTCCAGAAAGAAAGAAAGAAATTCCAGAAAGAAAGAAAGAAAGAAAGAAAGCAAGAAAGAAAGAAAGAAAGAAAGAAAGAAAGAAAGAAAGAAAGAAAGAAAGAAAGAAAGAAAGAAAGAAAGAAAGAAAGAAAGAAAGAAAGAAAGAAAGAAAGAAAGAAAGAAAGAAAGAAAGAAAGAAAGAAAGAAAGAAAGAAAGAACATAACTTACCTGGATAATCGAGGGCGGGATGAAGCAGGCCGGGGTACCATGGATACCACTGGCTAAAGGCACGCGCCGACAAACGGGTGTCAGGGTACATATGAAATTTGGAATAGATGTCAGCAAGGCTAAAAACTACCGCATCGCGAGATCGTCTCGCGTCGCTAATGTCGTCGCTTTCACCATCGCTGCAAGAATCTTGCCTCTCGTCTCTCGATTCCAGTCTCGGACCCAGGATGTTGCTAATGGTGAATGAAGGTTTCGGTGCCGGCGGAATAGGTGGCGGTGACGACTTACTGTCAGGGTGTCCGTCATCCGACATGTTAGCTTAACGTTGTTGTTGTTTTTTGTTGTTGTTGTTTTTCCGAACGTTTGCTTTTGTTCTTGTGCAGGATTTAGTGTTCACACGTCGCTTAGCTAGTTAATAAGAGGGGTGGTTGTTGCACCCTGATTCCGCTAGTCGGTAGTTGCAACCTGTCAAAATTAGCAGGACCGCTTGCATAAGAAACAAGACCGATTCATTAACTTGTTGATAAATGTCTATTCTGTACAACCATAGATGTCGACTACAGATGATCGTAAGACAAATTTATTGCAAAAATGGTAAGCAGATAATGAGGTCAAGCAGATATATATATGAAGGTTATACATATAAAGTGCACGCATCGTACATTTAGCCTCCCCATTATTTTTTCACTAACAGATGTGCATGACGGCAAGCATCAAATGTTGTTTGATTGTATTAATTAAATGTTCTTGATGACTAGTGGTCAGTGCCTTGGTTCGTCGGGTCTTTTCTGGTATCCCTTCCCTCTCACTCAGTCATCTTCACGGCATAAACGGACAACAAGACTGCTTGACACGCATTTGTAGCTGTCCTCTTCCCCTACTGACTAACGGGTGGGTAGACAACTCGTCTTAGTGTCACGCGAGCCGAGGTGTTTCGGATTTCTTCCTAGACGCGGCCACTTCAGCACAACCAACACGCTTTCTCACCAAAACCGTTTCCCAAGTGCCATTCGTCTTCATAATCGGACAATAATAATTTCCCAGCTAATAGGTCGATGACAGACCGCGACAACGTGCGCTGATTGGTCGACCGTCCGCGAAATAGGATATACGGAGACGAGAATCCTCAACGCGCTAGACTCCGCCCACCCAATCAACGTGATGTGAAACAGCGATAAAAGCGTGCCACTCATTGGTGGAGACTCTGCAGGACAATTAGGCGCAATTTTCGGTGGGCCTACGGTGGCGGGTGCGACGGCTTGGCGAGCGGTTGCGAATTGGTAAGTTGTAGGATTGCAAGCCAAGGACAAATAGTCTGTACGTGTCTGACCTCTCCAACAGTTCTGAATCAAAAGTTACCGACTGCTGAATATATGGGTGTGGATTTTTTTTTTTTTTTTTTAGTTAGGTCTCACAGCTTCCGACTTCAGCTTGATATCTTGAGGACAGACATTGAAGAGAAAAAAATTCTCAGAGAGAAAACAACAGAAACAATTAGTCAGAGAAAGATGTAAAGGGGCTGGAGAAAGATGGAGATGAAGAGAGAAAGGGAGGAAACTGAGGGTATAGAACCAGCCTGGGACAGAGAAGGGGAGAGCGAAGAAAAGAGCTATAGGGAAAGAGAAGCAGAGAAAGAGACTGGAAATGACTCCCTTCCACAAGGGAAAAAAACCCATGATAATATTATAATCGTTGCCCTATTGCTTTTTCTCTACTAGCATTTGGGAATGGTTGGCCTTGGAGGTTGAAGGTTAAATTTGCCTAAAGTTTTCTTGCACTAGTTTCGGTTTTATCGAGCCGTTTATGCAGAAATTAAGTAACCGAGTAATGTCGCACATTTATTTTGTCAGCTATTAAATAGTCTGACGTCATTACTGGCCGCTGACTGATTCTTTAGCGTCGAAAGTCTGTTTCTGTAAGCAATTCACTCACAGTTAAAACATCTTACAGTCATTCTGTAGCAGTCTGCTTTAATCGGCTTTGAATTCAAATCCTCAACAACTGCCAAATGAAACAACTAACATCGAGGCACGTAATTTCCACCAACCTGTTTGTCAACGTCAAGCGCCCGAAACAGCAGTTCGAATTAGACAGATAAGCATCAAGCCTTTAGCACGAACTGACCACACAAAATATGTCTAAGGACGTGGGAGAAAGCTAATGTCAGTTTAGGTTTTCATTCATGTATTGTTTGGGCGAAACTCGCTTTAAGAATGAGGTAATGCAGGCAAACCGAGCCCATTTTTCGAAGCGGGATAACTCAATCGGCGACTGTCACTGTACGTTTCACGGAAGTGAGTTCTCGGCTTCAATAATAGCCTACTATTCTTTCTAGCGTATATTTCTTTCTTCATGTTGAGAGTAAAAAAAAAAAATTTTAAAAAAGTAATAAATACCGAAGTAATATATTTCACTTTAAAAATTCATTTATTGCTAATATAGTAGTTATGGTCACCATCTGTTTTTATTATTCTGTTGTGGTATTAAGAGACTGTCCATCGCCAGAAAATCAACGTAAAATGAAATTAGATCCAATTATACAGAGTTTCTCCGCCCTGCCACCCACGCCCACCCCAACAGTCTAGCCATTCATTTGCTGCCTTAAAAATAAATTTACGAAAAGCTTTGTGTGTGTATGTTATAAATATAATTGAAAACATGAACAAGTGTAGTGAGCCAATTTGAGACGGGTGGTTGTCTGATTAGACTTCTCTAGCACTGAGACTATAAAAACCAACTTAAGAATCATGGATCATGAATTGGACTGGAAATTGTAACTGATGACAATAAGAGAGCGGTGTGATTGTGTGAAAACCTGCACACATACTATTAGTCAACCTGTGAATGCCGACTCCCCGAGTGAAACAGTATGGAACTATTCAAACAGCTCATCCAATCAGAATGATCGGGACAACGAAACGGAAATGCTAATTATAAGTGTAAACTACAACTGTCCAACTAACCAATTCAGCCTGGGGGGCGAAATGGCGACATGTTCTGTGTTGTTTTTTTTCAGGAGACCCGTACTGACCTCTTCTAATGCCAACAAGTTCTAGAACTTCAGCGAACGCTGACTTTTGTATATAGTCCAGTAACGTAATCATTTGTTATCTCACCTATTATTTTTAATTTAATTGTTCTTTCCGTATTCCATTGTATTGTTTGACGAGTGACTAGTTTGTATGGAGCAGCAAACTGAAGGAACTTACGCATGCATTTGTTGTACGTCGATGTGTTGTCCTGTCCGTTGTGTAAGTGTTATCATGTGTGGAAATATGTAATGGGTGACCATAAAGTCTAGAAACAGGCGAATATAAATAAGAAATGGTTTATTGATTTTACATTACAGTACAGGATATTTTTAGCGTGTTGTCACTCACTAGCAATGCATAGTTCAATGCGTAGTGCAATTTTGCAATGAGCGCGGTGCATTATAATATGTCATCTGTTTCCAGACTTCATAACCACCATGTAATGTATGTAAATTGATATAATTTGAGCTAAGAGTGTCGTCAATCTGAAAAGGGTGATTAATGAAATATCTTATCAGGGAATGATTGAGTAGGAGTTATTTTAAATTTAACACATGTTAATTAGCACTTTGAAAATATATGGACTTTCCTACTTTCCACTCAGAAAATGAATATCTATTACGTCTTAGGCATAACTCAGTTCAACAAAAAGATGGCATCTTTGGCTCACTGAGCTCGCTATCTGGCTCTCTTTTTTTTTCTATCACTTTCTCTGCTTCTCTTTCTCTCTCTCTCTTTCTCTCTCTTTCTCTCTCTCTCTGTCTTTCTCTCTCTCTCTCTTTATTTTTATATAGAGAGAGCGTTCAGTGGTTTAGCTGTACTCACAGGATTTCAAGACAGAATGGATTCCTGCTACAAAAGAACTAACAGAAAAATCTACGACTGAAACCATAACCTCTGAAAATGACAAAGCAATAGAAAACTATACGAAGACACGTGATCTTCCTCCACCTCTGTCTCCTATATCAGAATTGCCACATACCCAAATGTCACCGGGAAAAAAGTTACTCCAGAAAAGAGCGCAATCCTCCGAAAGGAAAAGACACAATGATGACATCTGACCCAACATGCCCTCAAGACACAAGACAGAAAGATAAAAACACAATGATGATATCTGACCCAACACGGCCCTCAAGACACAAGACAGAAGAGAAAAACACAATGATGACATCTGACCCAACACGGCCCTCAAGACACAAGACAGAAAGATAAAAACACAATGATGACATCTGACCCAACACGGCCCTCAAGACACAAGACAGAAAGATAAAAACACAATGATGACATCTGACCCAACACGGCCCTCAAGACACAAGACAGAAGTAAAAGAAAAAGACCACCGCCGCACATAAGAAGAGCCCAAAGAGGCACCAACCTACAAAAATAATCCGAGATGGAAAAGATTTTTTTTTTAAAAACCAGATAAAAGAATCAGCACCAACCATAGCATAGTCAGCAACAACAACTAAAGTAAACAGATAAAAAGAGGACAATTGAGCTCTGTGTGTGTGTGGAGGGGAGGATAATAATCCACTACTACCGGATTTACCGCAGAATAAACCTACCACACTTAACAAAAATGCAAAATCGGACAGCAATCTAATCATCATTCTTTCTTCTGTACTCTATTCCACTCTACACATCTTCGTCTGAAACTGACCCTACATTGGCACACCTCGCGCCAGGCAGCGATATTGGCGTCAGATGGAAGCTGCTATCACCCCAAATAAATAAATAAAAGCTATATTGTCACAGCAATACTTCCTGTCACGTGATTAAATGACGTAAGTACGCATGCGCTCTACATGTTTCCACATTAGCCTTTTTAACAAGAATGAAGAATACACAGGAACAAATCAATATTAATGCAATGTGACACTTCTTTCACTTATTTTATATTAAGAATTTTGTAAATAACTACACTTAATATTATTAATTGCGATTCCTTGCACGATCCATCAAGACACACTCTGAAAACAAAATATTTTATTAATTTTGCAATTCTTATCTCCCTTAGTCTTGCATAATGTTCGCAGACCAATGTCGAATTTGGCAATCGCTAAGGACTTGAGAAAAGCTGCCTGCGTCGCTACATTTTTGTCCGTTCCATCATTCTTTTGGCCTCTCTAGACCGATTGAGTCGTTATGCATTTGTTTGCTTTATTTTCTAATATGTCTCCTTGAATGCTAATCATTATATTTAAATAAGTAATTGTGAAGGCTAATCATTATATTTAAATAAGTCATTGTGAAGGCTAATCATTATATTTAAATAAGTCATTGTGAAGGCTAATCATTATATTTAAATAAGTCATTGTGAAGGCTAATCATTATATTTAAATAAGTCATTGTGAAGGCTAATCATTATATTTAAATAAGTCATTGTGAAGGCTAATCATTATATTTAAATAAGTCATTGTGAAGGCTAATCATTATATTTAAATAAGTCATTGTGAAGGCTAATCATTATATTTAAATAAGTCTCTGTGAAGGCTAATCATTATATTTAAATAAGTCTCTGTGAAGGCTAATCATTATATTTAAATCACTTTTGATAGCTTGGTGCCATGTTTTTAATTAGTGCTGCGCATCAGATCATTTAGAATAGGGTTACATTATTTCGCGTTTTAGACAATTACTTCTTGTTAACGTTGGCCTCTCCTGACTCTCTTTTCAAATTGTGAGTTGGATACTGACTATGATGTTCGATTATAAAGTTAATGCTTTTGACAGTAGTTGTGTGCTGAATTCAGAGTGGCTTTTATAATGTGGCTCCTTGATAATAGTTTAAGCAGCTCTTCAGCGTTCATTATTAAAGTTGCGTCATATGTACTTTTATGATTGATTTGTAATTCAATATTATATTTGGCAGCTCCACAATGAAACATAGGAATCTGGGTGGCCCTCAAGTCTTATTTTGTACAGAGGTTTCTGTGACATGTGATAGATAGCGACTTAGTTAATGAAGATTATTATTATTATTAATTAATCTTTCATGCCTAATTTCAAGTGATGAGAATATTAATTTTATTTTATTAATGATCCTCCAACAGACACCACTCGTCTCTCACTCGGCGGATATTTTGGCGTTGTAAACGTTTTGACAGTTCCACAATATAAAACAACATTTACAGTCGTGTACGGTTTCTGCAGGTGGAAAACTTCTTACTAAGGAGAAGACAAATCCGACTTTAAACTATATTTAGTGAGCTACATCCACCCACTTTCTTCTCCAACATAAGTGCTTTGTTCACATCACAGACCATAGGCAGAAAATAGGCAAACAGAAGTTTCGAATTGAATAATACTTTCGCTATCGTAAAGCCATGGTTCCAGCTTTTAGGCTCAGGTGATGGGGGGATGGCACCTGAGAGAAGTGGGCTTTGAGAGGGTAGATGTTGTCATCCCAGTACACGAAACACCTGCAAAGTATATATACATACATCCGTGTGCATATGTTGTAATAGATTCTAAGATTCTACACCCATATTCAGAGCAGTTCAGTTGTAATAAAGTCAGTAGTAATAAACATTTATTATCAACACTAACAGTTAACAAGCCATCCAAATGCATATTATTAACTCTTTCACAAATGCTGGGGAAATAAAGAATAACAAACAACATAAATAACACATGACAAAATTAACTACCAGTAATATAACTCTGTTCTATGTGCCAAAAATATAAATAGAACAATAAGCAAACGTCCCGCATTAAAATAACTGTTCTCAAAATGAACGAGTCTTAAAATAAATCTAAATAACACTAACCAAAGGGCGATGGTTAAATTAAGAATGGTGTTACATGTCTCTCATGTGTAGTGTGCATGGCGCTGATGGAGAGTAAATGCCTACAGAAAAAATGTCCTCGCGAATGAGTGTCGCTGTACATAAATCTACCACACGAAAAAGTGTCCTCGCGAATGAGTATGAGTATTGCTTTTTGTACATAAATCTATACAAGAAAAAATTAGTATGTCAGTGTGGGGATGAACACCATGCACTAAGAATCAAAACGACACTTTTCTCTAGTCATCACATTTTACTTATTATTTTTATTCCATTTGTTAAGTCGTTATTTTATTTTGGTAATAGAGTCAACTTGACACGGGATGACAATTGAAACATGACTGTGTGTATCAGAGACAGGAAGTAAAGCTAAGTACGTTACTACAGTCGGGTTAAACGAAATCACTTTGAATATGTGTATAACTGGAAATAAGATTTACCTTGTGAATGAGTTTATGCATGCTTACAAAGGTGTACATAAGTGGAGTGAGGATTTGTATTGAATTAATTTGGAAATTTTATCTGTACGAAAATACATTAGCAATCTTGAACCGTCTTTAATAAACTACCAAGAACATAACAATGGTATTACCAAGAACATTACAATGGCGTTACAAAAGTTCAGCACAAAATCTCCTTTCAATCCCTTACTGCAGTTTAAAACAGTTTTGAGACAGAACGAATACTTTTTACAACATGATAGGACTTTACACACCATGAAGAAAGCGTAACACAGTACAAAATAGGACTTTACACACCATGAAGAAAGCGTAACACAGTACAAAATAGGACTTTACACACCATGAAGAAAGCGTAACACAGTACAAAATAGGACTTTACACACCATGAAGGGAGCTTAACACAGTACAAAATAGGACTTAAAACACTATGAAAGGAACTTAACACAGTACAAAATAAGGTTTAAAACACTTTGAAGGAAGCTTAACAGTTCGAATGTGGGCTTAAAGCACTAAAGAAAAAAAATGGTTTATAAAACAGCAAGAAAGTTTAAGAAAATAGTTCAATAAAGCACTTAAGACGGTGCCAAAGGAGATTTAAAATAGTATAACAAGACTAATAAATGTACCTAATTGCTCTTTAAAATATGGCTTGAGACAGTCTGTAAAGGACATAAATGAAGAAAAATTTAGGGCTAAAGACAGCAACAAACAAAATAAGACAAAATCAGAAAAAATCTTAAAACATAACAATTCTCCAGACAGTCCAAGAGGGGAGTTTAAAGACATATGGAAGTGTAAATTATTTATATTTTTCAGATCAAATTTCCTTTACAAAGTCATAAAATTAAACCATAATAATTTATGTGACAATCGTGTATTAATAATGTACATAATTCTTTTACTGA
Organism: Sinotaia quadrata; assembly: GCA_028829895.1. Classification (NCBI taxonomy): domain Eukaryota; kingdom Metazoa; phylum Mollusca; class Gastropoda; order Architaenioglossa; family Viviparidae; genus Sinotaia; species Sinotaia quadrata. The sequence goes on along the minus strand of CM054180.1, from coordinate 32,775,414 downwards.
AATTCAAACGTTACCCATGCAACGGAATAACAAGCCTCCTGTTAACAGTTGAATCTGGGGAGGTTTGGATGGGGGGAGAAGTAAGCTTTCAGTCGTTGCATAGTACAAAGTGCACAAAACACACCATTTGAAATTCCACCCATATGTAGTTAACCTACTAATAAAACTATATCTTCTTTCTCCAGAACTTAAATCCCTCAGGGAAACCAGCGAAAGATGGGAGCAGACGTGCCACTAAATCAAACAAAAATCTAGATTTAAACCTAACTGCTCAGACAAAATGTCTGCTTCGAAAATGCACTCACGCCCATCTCATAACACAGGATCAGGGTCAGGGTCGCCCGCGTCCGCAGTCTGCGCTAGATGCTGCCTCTCCACAATACTCGGGAGGAAAATGGGTCAAACAAAACTGGACAGAAGAGTACTCCAAGGCTGGATTGTTTCTAAAAGAGCCCACCATTAGTCAGAGGATACAGAAAGAAATGCATGAAATACTGCTTGTGCGGAAAAGCCAACGACATAAAAGTGCATAATGAAAATGTATCTTTTTGACCAGAAAAAGTTCTCTCATGAAAAATATTTTTTCTACATGTCAAGGGGCAAAAATGAATAAGCAGCAAAGCGAAAGAAAGATATCCAAACATAGCATAATATAAGATAACATTAATGGTCGAAAAGAAATATATCCAAACATAACATAACATAACATTAATGGTCAAAAAGAAAGATATCCAAACATAACATAACACAACACAACATTAATGGTCAAAAACTCAATTGTTGAATCAGTTACTTAACCTGACAACTGATAGAGGATGACCTAGGTCACAGACGTAAACAAAGAACAGTAAAGATCTGTTTTGAAGTTTGCTATATTTCCTTTCGGTAACTGTCTAGAATATATTTTAATTTTAATTTGTGTTCCCTCCCACTTGGAAACACTCAGTCTTTCATCAAAATAATTTCTTCATTTCTTTTCAGCAATAAATCTCTAACTGCCCGCTATGGGTATACCGATCGAGCCCGTATGCAGTCTGCATTAATGGCCGGACGAAAGAGGATGACAACAGGTGCTTAGTGCCAAATACCGGAAAATCATGCAACATGATGAAGAGCAATTAGCCCACAACTGCATGCAATTGTCACGTTTCGCGCGGAGACAAGTTCGAGGTAGACATGCGATGTATGCGTTTCGAATGTTGATGGCTGAGGATCGCGAGGACTAATTGGGCCTTCCCGAGACACATAACGAGCCCACCAACTCTCCGTCCGACTCTTAATGCTGAGTCTGAGCTCACCTTAATCTCACTAGCCGTACTCTAAAGTCATTTACCAAGCCCTAAATTCAATGTCTTTGTTCTAAAGTCACCTACCTTGCCTAAACGCACTAGTCGTGTTAAGTCACTGACCTTATTTAGCATGCTAAGTCACTGACCTTACTCTAAAGTCACCCACCTAGCCTAAACGCACTAGCCATGTAAAGTCACTGACCTTACTCTAAAGTCACCCACCTAGCCTAAACGCACTAGCCATGTAAAGTCACTGACCTTATTTAGCGTGCTAAGCCACTGACCTTACTCTAAAGTCACCTATCTAGCCTAAATGCACTAGCCGTGCTAAGTCGCTGATCTTTCTCTAAAATCACTTACCTAGCCCTAAACTGACCTAAAGTAACTGACCTTGCTCTAAAGTCACCTAAATAATTTTTGCAATAACAATTTACAAAAATGTATACAGAATCTCTGCTGTTCAAGGAGTACAAATGTTACATAGATATTTGGCTGAACTCTTTATCTATTACTAAAGATTATGTCTAAGAAGAAGAGTAAGAAATAACAGGAGTCATTTAAAAGGGATGTAGATTTAAGAAGCCAATCACCTGATGAAGCTGCATAGATGAGTTGTCTCTCTTGGTGTGTCAGCATTATCACGTGTAGAGGCGGCTCTCAGTAGTACTGACGTGTTGACAGCTACACACAGTGTTTCAGGAACTGCTGCCACATGACTGGCTTGAAAATGTGAAACTTGTTCAAAGTTTTAATGAAGCTCGACACAATTTATTTCTGAAGGATCCAGCATGTAGAAATACAGGCGGCAGAATGTACATTACAGTCTGTGAAAAATTGCAGAGAAAAATAGATGGCAGCTCACTGAAGTTGAGATAGGTGGAAATGAATTCAGTAGACTTAGTCTGCATGTCATCAAAAATAGGACCAAACTGGAACAAAATCACAGAACAACTCAGGTTGCTGGGCTGATGAGAGGAAATGGGTTGGAAGAAGAATGGTGGCTGGTTTGTGCCTCTGTGGAGGCAAATGATGCAGGTTTTGAGCCCTCATTTATAGGAAATAATTAGGCTTCTCTCCCCTTCATATCTCTCTCAGATACATCCGTGTACACATCATATCCATAAACCAATACATATTTCAGCCACAACAAATAGGCAGAAATATATAATTGCTAGATTACACTAAATGATGAAAAACAAATACAGTTAGAATCTTTCATAAGGAGCTGAAACGAAAATGCCTATACATGATAAATACACAATTTTGTCAGAGAAGTTTCTCCTTACAAATTTAGAGTTTGGAGGATTTCCTAAAAATGGAAAATATAATTATACAACTTAACAAATTTTAATTACAGTAAGATCCTTAGAACATCACTGTTAAGAAAAAGTTTAGTTCTATAATTTTCTAAGTACACAAAAAATATTAACTATTCCAAACATACCCAAATGTGCTGTTAACTGATCCAAACCACAAAATTGGGATGTGTATTCTCAGACAAGTGTCTGTTCACTAGCTTTTGTCCATGGCTTCACTCACAAAATATCAGTTTTCAGAATATGTTGCTCAAAGTTAAATTATTCTATAGTACATTTTTATCACCAGGTAAGAACCATAACACAGCATACCAAACAATGAAAAATAGAGGGAAGGGAGAATGAAAAAAATTGACTTAAATACAGGGGAGGGGGGAAGTAAATGAATGAAACAAGGGACTGAAGAAATGATAGATTGATAATAAAGGGAAAAAGAGAATGTGACAGTGGGAAAGAGATAGAGAACATGATCAAAAGAAAGATAAACAGATTAAAGAAGTAAGGAAGAATTATAGAAAGAAAATGTGGGTTGAACTCAGGCAGATAGATAGATAGATAGATAGATAGATAGATAGATAGATAGATAGATAGATAGATAGATAGATAGATAGATAGATAGATAGATAGATAGATAGATAGATAGATAGATAGATTTGTTGTGTGATACGTGTGAGTAGTGGTACATTAGTCCTTAGCTCAATCGACGTCACAAGGGGCTTAAGCAATTGCTTCAAGTCACTCACTAGTAAAACTTGAACATAATATTCGTGTTGGCCGTCTCAACATCATTATAGGCCCCAAGGGCAAAGTAATGCACAGGGTCCCTGGTACCAAGAAAATCAGTCTACATTAAAAAAAAAATCTTGTAAAGCTCGTGAGACCCAGGTAGCTCAGCATGTCCATGCTTTAAGACTGCACTGATTGTACCCCTAATAACACACTTCACTTCTACACTCGTGCCGCATGACTTAATATGAGGTCCTGTTAACCGGCTCCTAACAGAGTGAATCAACGGTTCTGAGGGCTCATTTTCAGCTATTGTGTACGAGTGGTAGGGTTTAAAAGTGCAAATGTACTCGGGTAGGACTAAGAACTGGTCTAATCTTTCCTAGCTGTGCAGAGTTAGGCCGGAGTTGTCCGCCCATTTATTTACAAGACGAAGAGGAAAGGTGTATCGCTAATATTGCTTTTTCTCTTTTAAAGTTGTAAGATTTAGATTATGGTTTGTCCGTCCATTATTTACATGCTAACGAATTGTCAGAGCAAAGATTTGTGAATAATACTATTTCCCTCTTCTGAAAGCGTTCAACGGGTAAAATGTTCTTATGTTTATCTTCATCCGGCATGAAACAAAAATGAGGAAGGGGAAAACTGAAACTCGCTTTTAGTGAATGGTCCCGGCAGGAGACAATAACTCTTTTACAAAAACCAAAAATATGCACTCAGAAAGCTTAAAGAATTAGAAAGAAGAAATAATCTTGACGACAAACGTCTCACTAAAAAGAATGGTATATATAGACGACCTGTGAGCTCGAAGTAAGTAATCACACATTTGTTGAGGTCATTGTTCGCTCTACTAAAGTCTCCGTTCTGTTAATTGCACAAGGAAACTAGCATGCATAAAACTTTTGAAGTGGGTTTATGAAAATTAATTTAAAGGATTTAAAAATTCGACATATCCTGAAGATAACAATTAGATAAATGCAAAATATATGTGCACAAATAAATATATGCAAACTCATGCACGAACACACACATATATGCATGCACACACAAACAAAGACAAACATACACAATAAAAATGTTGTCCTTTTAACTCCTAGAAATAAGATAGAGTTATCCGTGCTTTGGGGGAATATATTATGAATGTTCCTTGACTGATAGTTCAAAGATCACATAAAGCTTCTTCTTTTTGGCTTGATGAACATGTATAGTCCACACCATTCCTGTGAATAGCTAGGTCTTGTAAGACATAGAGAATAGTTCACAATAATCCGGTAAACGACTGTCTTGTATACTCGGTATTCACATGAAAGGCTACGTCTTGTGCAAAGTCCACACTGTTCATGTGAAAGGCTACGTCTTGTGTAAAGTCCACACTGTTCTTGTGAACGGCTACGTCTTGTGTAAAGTCCACACTATTCATGTGAATGACTACGTCTTGTGTAAAGTCCACACTATTCATGTGAATGGCTACGTCTTGTGTAAAGAAAACACTATTCGTGTGAATGGCTACGTCCTGTGGGGTTTGTGTAAAGTCCACACTATTCATATGAAAGAATACGTTTTGCATAAAGCCCACAACATTTTCCGTCTTGTACTTTACCACAAACATAATCTCTTTTAGAACACTGGGAGTGGTCCATACCATTTCTGTGAATGCCTGAATTCCCTATATTTCCTGTAAATGGTTATGTCTTGGAGAACAACAGTAAGAGTATAAACGTTTTTTCACATCATGTTTGAAAACAGCAAAAGAGATGTTATTCATTATCCAGACTTTTGTACAATCCATCTTTTACAGCGTTTCCGCCCTTAGCCTATTTGGAGTCTTTCAGTGCTGACCCAGCCCAAAATTAACCCCTTTAACGTCAATGAAGCACAAGCAAACTTTTATTTACATGTGGGGAGGGTGTGTGTAAGAATTAAAAATAAACCTTTCTTCAATTCTTTATTTTGATACAGATATATATATATATTTAATAGTTCAATATAAACATTTTTCATAAAAAGACATTACTGAAAAAAGCAAATGAACAATAAATTTTTATATACATGGGGAAGGGGGGGGGTGTAAGAATTAAATATAGTTTTCTTCAATTCTTTATTTTGATACAGATATTCAAAAGTTCAATATAAACATTTTTCATTTTAAAAAAGACATTACTGAAAAAAGCAAATGAAAACAATAACATTATTTTTTTAAATAAAACAATTTTTAAAAATTCTTAAAGTGCGACCATTTCTCAACTTCGCTGTAATATGCAAGTATAATAATAATAATTATTATTATTATAATTAAATCCTTTGCTTATTCACACAATTTATAATTGGAATGAATGAGTTTTCTCATTCTCAGTTCAAGCTACTAATCAGTCATACTGGGTTTCACTTCCTAATTTGTTCCAAGCAGCTGCTTCATTTCAACAATGTCCACCATTTTCTGCAGCAGCTTCACTTTGGAAGCCTCGTTTCCATTATGCATTTGCCAGTTTTATGACCTGGTGGAGTCTTTGGTCATGAGTATGTGCTGCATAGTGGTGATCAAAGGCAGTGTTCCGGTCCCGCAAGCGCCATCTATATCATCGATGTGCATGGCCCACACGCCCACACCACCCAAACCATTTCTCATGGCCCATAAGCACTGTAACAGAGTAAACCAAAATGGTTGCGAAATCATATCTGCAGTTAGTGTAAAGTTTTCCCAAAACCAACAATACAAACTTTTTACAAGCTTAACAATTAGACTTATGTCAATGTTTTCCAAACACCAACAATAAGAACTTTGTTCATGCTTAGCAATTAGGCTAATATCAACGTTTTCCAAACACCAACAATACGGATTTTGTACAATTTTAGTGTAACAAATGAAATGCAAATGACATAAGTAATAATTAATTATTATATTTTTATTAATTATTTAATCTTCCAATGTGCCTGTCACATTCGTTTTTTAGATTTCTTTCTGACCCATTTATTAAGATAGGTTACAAAAGACCTGTTAAAGTGCTACTTGTTAGTTAAGATTTGGGCATTCTGGTCTGGCGATGTCTACACGATTACATAATCAACTCTCCATAGCATGGTCATCCAGCATAAATTCTATAGGTCCTCAGATATGCATGAGTAGATAGCAATTGTCAACAACCATTTTCTCTGCCATCTCTCCACTCGTACAAACTGAAGTTTTGCTTTGTGAAAAACTGAAGTATAAACAGGCTGACAAACAGTGTGCGCAAGGAATTTTAAGAGATATCATACCATTCACTTGTCTCTTCATGTGGGCAAGTGTCCCCACTGGAGAAAAATATGAGAAATGACAGGACTCTATATATCAATCTTGGAAGACTTAGCAGCGACAGAACTCTCTGCCTGACAGTCTTAGTAAACTTACCTTAGCAGTGACTGAAGTGGCGTCATCGTACGCTACCCACGAGCTACCGCGGTATAGGTAAACGGCACCCGCCTGATTGTCCCATACGCGCGTGGCACCTTGGGTTAACGCCATGCATGCCTGAACACAACAAATTAAAGTGTGTCGTGTCCATCAAACTAATCAGCATCCACAAGCTACTACCATCGCCTTCCCTTCCCTTCCCTTCCCTCTTTTTCTTTCTTTTTCAGACGGCCTCTATCCTCGCTTATAATTATTTTCCTCTTTCGTAGTGGCCTACCTGGCTGGCCAGCAGACACTAAAGAAAGAAAGAAAGAAAGAAAGAAAGAAAGAAAGAAAGAAAGAAAGAAAGGAAGGAAGGTTCAAAGAAAAAAAAAGAAAGAAAAAGGAAGGAAGAAAGAAAGAAAGAAAGGTTGAATGAAAGAAAGAAAGGTTGAAAAAAAGAAACAAAAAACAAAGAGAAAGAAAGGTTGAAAGAAAGAAAGAAAGAAAGAAAGAATATATGTAAATACAGAAAAACAAATCAGTAATTAATATAAATGGGACAAACGTCAGGAACTGTGTAGACGCCGGACACATTTCTATACGGTCCAGGGTCTCCCTTGCCAACAGCAGGGGCATGCAACTCATGTTTACTAGGGCTGGCAAGTTTCCAAGAACGACCATATGTAGGAATTCCCAGCAACAATTTGCCTCCCGGCAAACCACTGGACAGATAGAACTGAGCCAAAGCTGACTAAACAATTAGAAATAAAAAATGTCAAAATTTCAATATTTAAATTGCACAATACAAATACCAAGGCAGTTAAGTTTTGATTGGGTTGAAATGTTAAAATGTTACCACACTTTCGGTAATTTAAGGATATTTAATCTAGTTGGATTCGATTCGCTATTATTTGAAACGCCATGAGCACTTAGCAAAAAGCATAAGCAAACTTACCTGTAATATATTTACAAACAGGACAATAAGCATGCTAGAGCATGCACTTAAATTGAATTTTTAATACTTACAGAGTCTGCAATTATACTGAACATGTGTTAGACTTAACTAGGTAGTTTAAGTGACCTATGTAATAGTTACAAAGTCCACAATTATACAGTATTAGTTTAACTAGGAAGTTTAATTGATCTTTCTAATATTTACAGAGTCCACAGTTATACAGTACATTTATTAGGCTTACTTCACAAGGCAATTTAATTGATCTGTCCAATATTTACACAATCATACAGTATTAGACTTAAGTAGGCAGTTTAACTGTTTTTTCTGTTTACAAAGTCTACAATTATACATTGCCTGCATTACACCTTACTAGGGTTTAACTGATCTATGTAATATTTACAAAGTCCACAATTATACAATATTAGGCTTAACTAGGCAGTTTAACTGATACTAGGCAGTTTAACTCATCTATTTAATATTTACAAAGTCCACAATCATACAATATTCAAATTAACTAGGCAGTTTAACTGCTCTATTTAATATTTACAAAGTCCACAATTACAGAGTATTTGGCTTAACTAGCTAGTTTAACTGCTCTATTTAATATTTACAAAGTCCACAATAATACAGTATTTGGCTTAACTAGCTAGTTTAACTGTTCTATTTAATATTTACAAAGTCCACAATAATACAGTATTTGGCTTAACTAGCTAGTTTAACTGCTCTATTTTACAAAGTCCACAATAATACAGTATTTGGCTTAACTAGCTAGTTTAACTGCTCTATTTAATATTTACAAAGTCCACAATAATACAGCATTTGGCTTAACTAGGCAGTTTACTAATCTAATATTTACAAAAATGTCTAAATTGTGCAAAACAGCTATTTCGTAAAAACAAGTTTAATTTATTTAGAAAAGACATACAATACAAACAAATTACTACGAATTAAGCTTCACAAATCCATTCAGAAGCATGACAGTTTAATTAAAACACTCTGCATATTCATCCTTAAAAATGGACGGCATGAAATAGCATAAAACTCACCAAACTCTAACTTCAATCTTCCAAAGTACATAGAACATTTGATTAAAAAAAAATAAATAAATAAAAGTATGGCGTTTATTGTTATCAGTCTAATCAAACTATACTAACAAAGCAATAATACAAAATAATGAAACCGATGTGATAATAAATTTCTTTAAATAAGTAAAACTCGCGATTAAATACGTCAGAACACATGTTGAAAGCTCGTGGTTGTGACGTCACTAATCCAAGTACATTGTAGTGGATCACTGTACACTAGGGTCGTTTGGCTGTTAAAATATATATATATATGTCTAGCTAGTTCACTGTCGTTGAATTGCAGAAGTGATATCGTTTTGACGAATTGTATAAATCTCCAGACAAACCTGCTTTATTTTCAGAAAGATAATTTGCTTAAAGGAATTATGTATATGAACGCGTACTTATTTGAAAATAAAGAAATAAATGGGGGGGGGGACGGTGGTCGTACGAACAGAGGGGTGGTTTAAAGCTAGGGCAGACAGACAGATAGAAAGATGGATGGAAGGAAGGACAGACGGAGACAGACAGTTAGTTAGCCATACACAGAGAGGCATACTTTTAACAGACCACTGGCAAGAGTAATAATTTATTAAATTTACATAAATTATTTATAAGGTGTAGTAATGCTTCACTGTAAGTAGATATTCTATAATTTGTTTTGCCGCCGATCAAAGATTTTTTTCAAAAATATCGCAAGGGATATATTTCAACTCTTTACGTATAGCGTCCGACATTGAAGTATAAGTTTGTAATCAGAAAATGTGACACCTATAAAACTCATAGATCAGTGTTTCCCGAAGTGTACGCGCAGCGCCCCATGGATATTTTTTTCACCTAACATAAAAGCAGTTGGTAGGTGTTTTTCGACTTTGGGAGCTGTGGAATATCCTGATACACTAAAGGCGCTGTGAACCGAGAAAGTTTGGGGAACCATTAATTTATGCAAGAGGAATCTCGCCATTTTACTACACGTCGTTACAGTACGACAAAAAACTCTCAAGATGAACTAAAGTGAAGTCAAATTTAATTTTAAGAATGAGCCACACCTAGCTATAAAACTGAATTACTGAACTGCTTATCTACAATTTAAAAACAGAGCTCTATGAGTGATCTATCAGAGATGAAAATTTCTTGTCTAACTCCGAACTACTTAGTTATACAAGTGATCTATCAGAAATGAAAATTTCTTGTCTAACTCTGAACTACTAAATATACAAATGAAATCCAACACGCAACTGTTAAACTGAAGTGACACTAGAGGCCAGACATAAGAACTGAAGTGCATGAATATATATTTTTTTAACACAATGCAACCATAAAAAGTAGCCCCAAGAGTGGACAACGTCTCATGCACTTATGAAACTGACTTGAAGAAATGTCCATTTTCAACAAAAACACTGCACACCTATACATTTTTAAGTACAGCACAATCTATAACTGGGCTTCCAAACTACCCACCGACGCAACAAGGAAAGGCGGCTTCGGACACACACACACACCCCGACGGAGGGCGGTTGAGGGTGTGCGCCAAATAGGTGCGACCTGTTTCACCCCCTTCTGCCAGCCCTCCTACCCTTCAACTCAGACGCACCGCGAGGCTGTGGGGATACCCCCGCCCCCCCCCCCCCCCGAAGCAGTCCAAGACTGAGAACATCGTGAAGATGAAAGGTCTGTTGCGGCTTCTGGGGTGAGTCGGCGAAAGAGAGAGAGCCACAACTAACTCTTAAATACATTTCGATACGAAGTCACGGTCATTGTTCGTTCGGAAACTAGTAGAGTTTATTTTCCCCGTATTTCATTTTACAACAGCGTTATAGCACTTTACAGCAGTGTTATAGCATTTTACAGAAGTGTTATAACATTTTACAGCAATATTAAAACACTTTACAGCAGTGCTATAGCATTTTACAGAAGTGTTATAACATTTTATAGCACTTTACAGCAGTGTTATAGCATAAGCGAGAGCAGGAAGCAGCTCTGACTTACAGCTGAGAAGCCGGCAGGGTCTCCGGAAGTAGTGTTCAGTGGGCTGTTATAACCTGTGACAGAGTCGTGTCCGGCTATGTGAAAGTCATAGGCCATGGCCATCGCAAAGTCCACCGTGCTTTCAGCAATCAGAAATTGTATGTTATCAATTTGCGTATTTGCACAAATACGAATTCACTTACAGACGCACATTCATACAATTAGAGAATAAGTACAGATAAAGACAGTAACCTATTTTCCTGTCACCCACTTCTCTTATACCTAAATATAATACTGAGGGGTTTTTTTTAATTAATATTTTATTCCTTTTTGTGGCGGCCATTGAAGTTTCTTTGGGGGGCTTTTGTTATCATTGTTTGTTGTTTGCTTGTATTGTTTTTCTGGGAGATCATCTACAAATTTGTTGGAACTAATTGAAAAAATAATTATTAAAATATGTATATGAATGTATGGGCATATGCGTCTGTTTACACTTGTGTATAATGTGTAATAATGTGCATTATGGGCATGTGTTAACGTGTATCTATGTGTATGTGGGGGTGGGGGTGGGGGTGGGGGGAGAGTGAGAGAGAGAAGAAAAAGTACAAAAATGCACACGTGCGAAGTGAGCTGTACAAACCTAGCAATTGTGGGAATATCATATCCGCGCTGAGCCCTAATTTGATTATTAGGTAGAGCAAGAGTTAAAAGTAGGGGCTGGCTTCTGGTTTTCTCTGCCTCGATTAAAATCTCCTGGCGAACAATCTGTCAAAGATTATAATAGCTTTACTAATAATTATACAAAAAAACGTGAAAGTATATATTAATATTCATACCTTAATTTTTTTATTTTAAATAAATCATGATACTAAATATATAGTTCTGACTCACCAATTCTTCTTTATTATTATACTATTGCATATGTGCATAAATATTCTATACTTAATATTTTCCAATAACATTGCCAATATTACAGAAGTAATAAATAGCTTTGTTAACAAACACAGATGTATTACCATTACACAGAAACTCTGTCATTTTAAAGTATTATAATTATCAGTCACGGGTCGAACATTAATCACTGTAAATTAATATCACTGGAACTTGTAGCTCAGTAACTCATCAGTCAATATTACCAGTACTACATATGTCAAGAATCAGACACTCTAAAATCTAAATGAAACACTATTTACTGAAATGTCTCAGTAACACGTTAGTCAATATTACCAGTACTACATATGTCAAGAATCAGACACCCTAAATGAAACACTATTTACTGAAATGTCTCAGTAACACGCTACCAGTATTACATGTGAAAAATCAAACACTCTAAATGAAATCAGCAAATACTACCAGTAGTACGTGTCAAAAATATGCATGATAAAATTTATGTTACATTGTTAAAAATAAATTTTATTTTATATATTGTTCATCCACAACTTCTTAGTTATATTTTGGAAGATTTATAATGCTGTGTGAGATGTATGAGATATAAATGAAATCTTATGTGGATACCTCACAGCATCTGATGGTTCATATAGAAGGTCAGTTTTAGATGTGAAGCATATATTTATAATACAATTGCTAACATTGGTGGGGGGGGGGGCACTCTATCAATGAGTGGGAAAATAATATATTTCAAAGGGCACTTCTTAGAAGAGAAAATACGTGTCACACTTACCATGACACAACTCTGTCATCTGAATATTACCAATACACGTACCGCAAAGGTAATGAACGCATTACAAATTTATTTCCCGACACTGAAATGTATTACATGACATATTAAACTAAACTCAAACAATAAGCTAAATAACGTTGAATAGCAACACCATACACATCTTAAGTACAAATCGATCTCCAAGGCAAATCATACCGTTAGAAAATTGGAAAAGTGTATTTTCATAGTGCTGTTCGGGAATTCCCAATCCATATCCACACCATCAAAACCATATTTACGAAGATAAGCAACTGCATTCGTAGCAAATCTGCACGCATAAAAATTAAGAACACACATTAGTGTCTCTACTTTTGTACATCAATGGTCAACGTGAAGAAATCATTTCTCCTGCTCTGATGGCAAAGAAACATAATTCAGTCTCCTGTTGTTTTTTTCGCACGTCACCTGATGAAGGAACATTCACTGTTTTCTATTTGTGTTTGTTATATGACAAAGGAACAAAACTCATTGCCTTCTATGTTCGCTCCTCACAAGACAATGGAATATCACTGATTTTCTCCTGTTCTGCAAACCACAGAGAAGCTCAAATAAATGTCTCTTGATTTACTTCACTTGACAAAGGAAATTACTGCCATGATAGCTCAAGAACTTAAGACACCGTCAGTCCAAAAAATAAACACTAATTCTAGAGACTGAAGAATTTACATCCCTATATGGGTTTCGAGAGGGGGGGAGACTAAAAAATATGCTATTAAACTCCTCCATTTTCAACTACTGTATAAAACACCAGGCTTGAACCAATATTACATAGGCACGAAACAACAGCAAGAACCACAATTATCACCACCCAAAACAACAGCTTGAACCACAATTATCACCGCCCAAAACAACAGCAAGAACCACAATTATCACCGCCCAAAACAAAAGCACGAACCACAATTATCACCGCCCATAACAACAGCACAAGTCACAATTATCACCGCCCAAAACAACAGCTTGAACCACAATTATCACCGCCCAAAACAACAGCATGAACCACAATTATCACCGCCCAAAACAACAGCATAAACCACAATTATCACCGCCCAAAACAACAGTTTGAACCACAATTATCACCGCCCAAAATAACAGCATGAACCACAATTATCACCGCCCAAAACAACAGCATGAACCGCAATTATCACCGCCCAAAACAACAGCATTGAACATATTTTTCAAGCCACGAAACAACACATGATCTATATTTCTCTATCTCATAAACAATATAATCGTTTTATCGACGCAAAAAAAAAAAAAAACCATCATGAACTACATTTCTCCACACCATAAAATAACATCATCATGAACCACATTTATTTACGCTATAAAACACACCACCAACAAAACCATTTTATCAACTCGTGGGACCAGCTTATGCACAATTTTACTACAATAATAATACTTTATTTCACACATTCAAGCAATTCTGATATTAAACTGATTTTGTAGTATCTAAATTACTTCTACGATATGAGAAATTCATTTTATGATTTGATAAATTCAAATTAAAAAATGACAATTTAATCTTTAATATATTAAATTCAATTGTTCTGAATGGCTGATTTCATGTTAGTTCAAACTCTTAAGATTTTACAAATTCAATCATTCTGATTGATTAATTTTTTACTTCACAAATTATTTTCTAAGGCGGACCATTCATTAAATGATATAATTTCGAATATGTTATATCATAAAATGAACTTGTGGCATAAATTGTGAATAAAATTTAAACAGCCTCTCAGAAATCGATGCCATTAAAAAGAAATACAAAAGCCCATTTTGTCCACACCATAAAACACCAGCATTAACAAGCGTCACAAACTAACTTTTCCATCTGACTTATATCGGCGCCCACAACAGTTAGAAAACCATTCTGTAAAGACAAAAGGATCTTCAGGCCCGGATTCTTAGTCCTCAAAGCCGTCAACGTGTTCCAGTCATTGATCATATCGGTGGTCGGCGGGGTGATTACTGGCCCCATGGTGCCAGCATTCGTTATACTGCCAAACGCATACATGATGTGAGTGCAGACGTCCCCAGGAACTCGGGTAGATGGGAAGTACTTCATGGGTGTGTAGTAGCAAACAAGAAGCTTCCCGTCCAGAGGTGTCAGAAAGAACGGCGCACTCCACGCTGTCAGAGAGGAAGAAGAGACGGCATCACCAGACAGACAGACAGACAAACAGATAGGCAGGCAGGCAGACAGACAAACAGACAGACAGAAAGACAGACAGACAGACAGACAGAAAGACAGAAAGACAGACAGACAGACAGATAGATAGATAGATAGGTACGGTAGGTAGGTAGATAGATAGATAGATAGATAGATAGATAGATAGATAGATAGATAGATAGATAGATAGATAGATAGATAGATAGATAGATAGATAGATAGATAGATAGATAGATAGATAGATAGATAGATAGATAGATAGATAGGCTTCCATTAACCCGACATTTCTCAAACTGAATTATAAATTATAATCGAATTTAATCAAGAAATTTGTTTCCAAACGTACTTTAAATGAATAGTTAATATGTGTCTTAATTATTAAGCTTCGTTTTTACAAAAAATAATAATAATAACAAGCGAACCAACTTTTAATCAATTTTGCATGTCAATACAAAAGAAAGGTCATGTATTGAAAACTTTGCGGAAAATTAAACAATATGGGCTCCGGCACTCTTTACATCTTTTAACAATTTGAGAGCGTTCTGACATTGCAGCTTGAACTTTCGCTGGGCAGGTTTAAGGTGCACTACTTCCGCTCTATCAGTAAAACCTTAAGAGTTCTTCCGAGACGGGTTGCGTGAGCAGCATGCATCTTTAGTATTGATGATGTTCATATTATCGCTACTCACCTTCAGTGACGTAGTGAGACACAAACGTCATCCCAACACTGATTGCAATGACGATCAATATACATCTGTAGACAGTCAAAATTGACCATGATTATGATAATCGGTTGAATTGCTAGGTTTTTCCATTAATGATGACATCAGTCAGAGCACATATATGTCTACAGGTTCTTTTTGTGGTGACAGGTCACATATATGTCTACAGGTTCTGTTTGTGGTGACAGGTCACATATATGTCTACAGGTTCTGTTTGTGGTGACAGGTCACATATATGTCTACAGGTTCTTTTTGTATCCTAACTCAGAGAAAGTATCATTCTCGGCTGGGCCTAAGGGATCTAAGTGGTGATAATAATGACAATAAAACTAGTTTTAAAAAAAAAAACAGTATGGGTTGAGTCAAAAGACTAAGTCTCAATAATAATGAAAAGAAAACTAGTTAACAAAACAATATGGGTTGAGTCAAAAGGGGCTAGGTAACAATAATAATGACAAGAAAATCAGTCAACAAACAATATGGGTTGAGTCAAAAGGGACTAGGTAACGATAATAATGACACAAAAACTATTTAACAAAACAATATGGGTTGAGTCAAAAGGAAGTAAGTAACGATAATAATGATAAGATAGTAAGATAATATAATATAATGATAAGATAATAAGATAAACTAGTTTTGACAAAACAATATGGGTTGAGTCATAAAAGACTAAGACGATAATAATGACAAGAAAACTGGTTTAAAAAAAAAACAGCAATGAATCGAATCAAAAGAGACTAAGTGAAGATAATGATAAGAAAACTAGTTGTTGTTTTTTTTAAAACCAATATGGTTTGAGTCAAAAGGGACTAAGAGACGATAATAATGATAAGAAAACTAGTTGGCAAAACAATATGCGCCAAGTCAAAAGGGACTAAGAGACGATAATAATGATAAGAAAACTAGTTGGCAAAACAATATGCGCCAAGTCAAAAGGGACTAAGAGACGATAATAATGATAAGAAAACTAGTTGGCAAAACAATATGCGCCAAGTCAAAAGGGACTAAGAGACGATAATAATGATAAGAAAACTAGTTGGCAAAACAATATGCGCCAAGTCAAAAGGGACTAAGAGACGATAATAATGATAAGAAAACTAGTTGGCAAAACAATATGCGCCAAGTCAAAAGGGACTAAGAGACGATAATAATGATAAGAAAACTAGTTGGCAAAACAATATGCGCCAGGTCAAAAGGGACTAACTGATAATAATGATAAGAAAACTAGTTGGCAAAACAATATGCGCCAAGTCAAAAGGACTAACTGATAATAATAATTACAAAGAAAACCAGTTACAGTGTGCGTTACTGATTGTTGAAAGTAGACATTTTTTTTTCTTTATTCGATTCGAACAGATTTGGTTGCCATCAGGACTAATCTCCGCGTCCCGAAATAATAAGAGAATATGCAGTTTATAATTTCAAAACGATGGTACAGATGAAACCTTCGTTGGATTACACCACAATAAGTACACCTTTATCACAGATACAAACAATAAGTACACCTTTATCACAGATACAAACAATAAGTACACCTTTATCACAGATACAAACAATAAGTACACCTTTAATCACAGATACAAACAATAAGTACACCTTTAATCACAGATACAAACAATAAGTACACCTTTATCACAGATACAAACAATAAGTACACCTTTATCTCATATACAATTCACTCATTTTGCAAGCGGGTATTTTCAGCCGGTAGATTTGAGGGGTTCTAAATAAAATAATAATAGTTGAGTAATAACAATCAGTGCATATAGTGGGTGTGGTGATAACTGTCTAATTGCTATTTGTTCTTTTATCAAATGCAGAATAAGAGTTCCCGGTTACAGGCAACAATCGTGCGACTCTGATGAACAATGCTGTTCAAATTGTTCTTACATTGTAGGTTTTGCACTCTTAAACGAGGTGACCGTTACTAAAATAAAAACACTGTATATGTTGTATTGTACACTGCTCTGTGGACATTTTAATGCAGTTTAAACTGTCCCATGATCAAATGAACTTGTTCTACTGCCAAAAGTGTAAAAATGATTTTTAAGACATGACTAACATTCATTAACAGCGTAGTAAGAATGAGATCAACACATTTTAATCAATAAAAACAAGAAATGTACACACACGATAATTTAGTATATACTTTATTAAATGAAACATTTCTTACTGTACACAGCTAAACTGTCTTGCGTCTGAAACCTACATGTGATTGCTTAACACAATAGTCTTGACCTCAATAGGCAATACATAAGTTGTTGTAATGATTGATTTATATACATTTTAAAGTGTTTTGCCACTTGTTTGGGGAGAGGGGGACCTTATTATTTCGAAGAATAAATAATTAATTTGACACTATACATAAAACATTCATATTATGGTTTATCTATTTAATTGCTGGACACATTATTGGTTGCCTAAATAAACATAAAGTAAATGATAACATGTGACAAATATTTTTACCCTGTCCTCTATTTGTCATTAGGTGTGTAATTTAGTGCGTTTCTATTCTTGTTATTAAGCAAATGTAGCTATTCTAAAGCAGACGTCGTAATTTAGCAAGAGTTAGTTCTAGACTTTTTCTTGTAATCAAACGACCCATTGAGGCGACATAGAAAAAAGATTAATGCCGTGTCGCCAACGCCACCTAGTTAATGGTTTTGATTATTATTAATTAATTAATCACCCATAACTAATTACAAGTGATGAGAATGCTAATTTATGTTATTAATAATTCTCCAGCAGATACCATCGTCTCTCTCATTTGGCGGATATACGGGCTGTAAACGTTTTCTCTCTTCCACAGCATTAAAGACAAATATTTACCGTCACACAATATTTCGGTAGGTGGAAAACGTTTTGCTAAAGAAGACAAATCTGTCTTTAATTAATATTTAGCGAGCGCCCATCAACCCACTTTCTTCTCCAACATAAGGTTATCAATATGTGTAAGGTCAATAAACTTAACAATAAATTTATTAAATCAACAATCAAATATACATATAACAAATAGAATGATACATCAATATTTCCATGAAACCATGTATGAATAATTTTCATATGACACAGTCTTAAATCTTAAAATAAAATTCCAACAATTTAATGTCAATACAAATCACAGGTTAGTTCTTATCAAACAGCAGAAATGGACTTATTAGATATAAGCTATAATAGTTTTAACATAGTCTGAATTAGGTGCTGTCTTTCGCATGCTTTTTTGCAACAAAGCGAACAAGATCTTGTTCAGTTAATACTGTCAATTCCACAAGATTCTCTCGGTTAACTGTGATTGTCACCAAACTAGAAAAATCTAACACTGCTTCCATTAAAACTGACTTACAATCTGTGATGTCAATGCTTCTGAATGTATCCTGATTTGCTTTTTTCATCAAACTAATTGATGAAGAGTGAATCCATTTCTATATTAAATAGATCTGAGATATCTCCAGTTATTCATTTTCACTTACACTTAAGCACTGACGAGAAGCCATCTGAAGATGCTAGAAACCGCAGGCAAGATCCGTTAATCCTTCATTCACAACAGATCGACTAAGTTTTATTGAAATAGTAATCTTAAAATTTTAAATTTTAAATTTTAGTAATTTTAAAATTTTACAAAGAAATGTCTGAAATTAATACTAAACTTTTAACCAAAACTTTCTCACCAGACCAATTATGTCAGTGTAGTCAGGAATCGAGGTTCAAAGTCGTTCAAAATTATAACCACCGTTTAAAAGTTCCTTTTGGTTTCCGATATTTTCAAGAAACATATCTTTAAAAAGCCCTTATATTATAGTAATAAAGTTGCATGGTGATAATAATCACAAAACAAAGATTGGTGGTATCAAGGACACGTAGGTCTATCGAGGTCGTCCTTGGTGTCATATACAGCGCAAATTCACAAACTGGCTGCACAGCATAAGTCAGACATACCGCCATTTGTACTTAATATTAAGGACCTGGTAAGATAGAAACTAAACTTTTTCAGAGTTGAAGAAATGCCAAGTTTTATTCATATATTTATTTTTCGGAGAGGGATACTGCATTTTTATTAAACTTATTTTTAGCAGAAATACTCCCAATATTAGAACCTTAAACAACTGAATTTGATGTTTGGACAATTATAGTCCTACATATTTATATTAGCCAATTCATCTACTTCAAGCCAAGTCGATCACGATCAATTGAAATGGGAATTAGTTTATGTGAGAACAATGGTTGGACTACCCGACCCCAGATTCACCATTTCTAAAAGGTCATGTTTATTTCTCAAGAAATGTCGTTTGAGTGTAAATGACTTCATCCAATTTTTGTTTGCTTTTTTGTTGTTGTTGTTGTTATTTTTGGTGGTTATTTTTATTGTTAAATGTTAAATGGCTTCAAAATAAAAGGTGATAACCAGTATAGATAATTAGCCTATAGCCCTATACAAATAAATCAGGTAAAATAACGTATAGGCTTACGACCGTAGAGTTAAGAGCGTATTTCAAGTCAATACTATGATTACTTTTTACATTAAAATAAAAATAAAACCAGAGATCATCATATGTGACGTTATTTTATTTGTGCTGTGTGGGTTTTGTGATGAAATGGTGATCAAAAAGTTATCGCAATTGCGTTTCGTCATACATGTACATGGACGGCCCCTAGTCACTGATTCAAATTTCAAAGCAAATATTTATTGGATGCTAAGTGTTATGTCAGAGGCGAACTTTATTTTGTAAAGCATGTGTGACATACAATAAGTGGACACCTTTTTTTTAAAATACATTTTTACGAGGACCAATGTAAAGGGATACCACTCGTTTCAAAGTTATTTATCTTTAAAAATTTGTAGTCTGCCCTGCAATCATGAAACCTTCCTTTAAAAAACTCTTTGCTGCTGTCTTTAAATATGCAACTACTAAGTAAATCGAGTAAGAACTTGCTGTCATACTATAATCTGTTTAATAACTGATTTGGGGATGTATTTTTAGTGCTGGAAGATATTCAGTATAGCAACATTACCGCACGCTCGGAGACCAACACTGAAAAATATGACTGTGCAAATCGTTCTATAGGCCGAATTGTTATTCATAAAATAATCTATATCGGTAAACATACCTCCCCATTGTCAAAGAATGATCACATTAATAAGACACTGTCCGTGGCACTGGCAAAGTATGTTAGCGGCTTCAGCGTCACTGTTCAAGCAGTTGCTGGTTCAATTCTGGGTCCACGTAGTGTATACTGACTCACGACTGCCGCATAAGTAGTGCCACAAGTAAAGAGTAATCTCAGAAAATCTTCCTGGTTGTTAATAACAAATCCTATCTGCACTCAGGCACAATGCCGTACGCTGCTGCGTTAGCTGTAGGCCCTACGTTGCTATTGAAACATTGAACCTGGAAATTTTTCTTTAAAACTAATTTAAGTTGAGGAAGGGCATTGTCAATTTTGCTGTTGCTTCCTTTTCAAAATGCATTCTCTTGAGACAGTTCATCGCTTCCTTTGTATGAATGCGATTCATGGCGGATAGGGAAAACATGATAGCACAATAATAGAATTAGATACCTCTTTTGCACTTACAAATTCTCTCCCTTAGATTACTCTTAGATTTTGGAGAGTGAATAGGCATATCTGCAACCAAGAGTTATCTCCGAAGAGTTTGTTTATGTTCGGTAAAACTTTTATTTATATGTATAACTTTTTAATTATATCTTAAAGAAACTATATTTTGTTAATTTAAGTTAATTCATAAAGGTGTCAAAGAAACAAAAATGGAGAGAGTATTTGAGGATTTTCTTTTGACGTGTTAGTGATATAGGCCTACCAAGTACCAGCTGGTGATATCTTTGGCGTTTAATTAATTAGCTTTGAAATGTATTACACTTCAGATTTACTTGTAAGCCAACCTATATTATGTCACGTCAGATATAGTAAGTGACATGTGTCTAATGGATGGTGGTAGCGTGTTTTTAAGTATGTTAAAAAGTCTGTTTTTGTATGCTCGTTATGATAATATTTTTTTTTTTTTCGTAAACGGCGCCAACACGGCATAGGTTTGGCGGGGAGTATCGGGGGGGGGGGGGTATTTGTTATACAACGAAGTGTTTATGAGTACAGATCTTGCGTATGCAAAATAATATAGGTTATTACTTATTTTTTCAAATCCAAGTAGAGGCATCTGTATAGTGAGATACTTTTTTCGTTTTTAACAGTATAACACAGTCAAAATTCTGTGTCACGATATTTTCGCAGCGGAAACCGGAAAAGCCCACCCCCGTACATGAACAATATTTTCACAATATTTTTTTACAATATTTTCACAATTTTTTTACAATATTTTCACAACTATTTAAGCATACTGCAAAATGTATTAGTACCATACTAGCTTATGTAGGCCTAAAGTATTCAACTGATGCACAAATGCCTTTAGGATAATCCTGAAAGCTGGAGTTCAAAGTATTAGTATATGAGGATTTGATTACTAAATGATAATACTAGTTCCAGTTGATTATCACAGGAATTAACATCGGCTTGGAGTTTAGAAGTATATTGATTTAGCACTGTAAATATTTGTAGCCTTAGTAAGCTGCGATATAGTACAATATATAAAATAAAACTATGGTTGTTGCCAAAGTTAATAGAGATAGTGTGACAATACCATAGTGACAAATGCATCAATACTGATTAATACTATACTCTTTGCATATAATGATTTGAAATATTATCTTCATTTGGCACTAGAATTTTAGTTTGGTTTATTTTCATATTCCAGGATTTTTCAGGTCTGGGTATGAATACTGCCTTATCTCAAAGATAAGTTTGTTTAATGCAAACAGGAAGGTTGCCATATTCTCACAAACATTGAATGATCACAACAGAAGTTTTAATCATCTAATTTATTTTTTAAAATTCCTTTTATTTAAGCCATTGTGCAGTTTTGTAGCATTGTTCATTTGGATACATCGTATATATAATATATTAAACTAAAGCGATAGCAAAATGTACATGTTGCCAAACTCCATGATTTGCCAGTTATTGGAACTTTGTGCTATATTTGTATTGAAGAGCATTTTTTTTATTAATTTATAAAATTGTAAGATATGTAATAAAATTACCAATATAAATTATAATTGACTAACAGTTTATAAGCAACTTTAATTAGTTGTTTTAAGACTGTGTGATTACAAGAACACTATTTGAAAAACAACATTCTTAATGAGAATTTGCAATAAAATTTTCTTAATTCTTCAGAAAAAAATAGTTATTTAATATCATTAAGCTAAGTGAGGAAAGAAACAGTTTAGTGTTTTCCCCTTGCAAATTACAGACAACTGACTCAAAAAATTTAATCTGAAGAACTTAGGGATAACTGAATCTGAAAATAAATATGCATACCATTACTTTTCCTCTGATTATTCTAGTTTTGAATATTCCACCAATCAAACACCAAATTTACAGGT
This sequence comes from Sinotaia quadrata, assembly GCA_028829895.1. Lineage (NCBI taxonomy): Eukaryota > Metazoa > Mollusca > Gastropoda > Architaenioglossa > Viviparidae > Sinotaia > Sinotaia quadrata. Next base: position 32,752,657 of record CM054180.1, on the reverse strand, counting down.
AAATCAAGACACATATTTACTGTGTAGAATGAACAAATATACAGAATATTAGTAGAATAAAAGTCTAAATCTTGGACAATATAAACAATGCAATATCTAATGTAATTAAAGAGAAGTCAGTACAGCATGTAAAATCAAACACTTTAATAACAAAACTACAGTCATTGGTATTACAGCTCAGCACACACAAAATCAGAAGCTGCCAATAACCCAGAAGCTACTTCCTAATTAGATAGGTCAACCATTTATCAGTAGACTTACTCATTTCATTGTTTTATAATTGTCTTGATGATGGCTAATTAGCTGAAGCATTAATTCTTGTAGTTATAATTGTATTATAATTATATAATTCTAAAGCATTCTGAATTTTTATATTGGTTTCTAATGTTGAATTTCAAAGTAGAAACAGAATTGCAAAAATATACTTTGTATAATTAATTATTTATTTTTGCATTCAAATTACTTCAGAAAAGCAAAACAAAAGTTATTGGGCAAATTTGTTTTCACAAATTATAACTATTGATTTGTGAAAGTGGTTCTGATCTTTTGGAGAGCATATATTGTGTGTAATGTGTGCTTTTGATTTTGCAGGTAACAGTATTACTTAAAATTACAACAGATTATGTCATAGCTCAACAATAAGAACTACTACACCAAAATGTATTTGTTTAAAACTGTAAAGTAAATATAGTTTTATTCTTTAGGAATATTGTCTATTATTGAACATTTAATACAGTAGAAAAATCAGATTCATAAAACATTGTTTTCGGATGATTTCCTAACTTTAACTGATGTATTTGAAAATTGTCTGTTTTAATGTTTGTTTTTAATCTAGGACTGCGAAGGGCCTTTGAATAATGAAGATGGAAAATCTAGCCATCACCAAATTGTGAACCTTTCTTCACTTTGGTTCATATATGTACATTCAAATTATGGGATAACTTCAAACTTTAAATCACCAATTATGAAATAATTAAAACATTAAAACGTCACTCATGCTTGAACTATTACCTTTTCAAATTTAAAATCTAAGACATTGTTATAGTTTATGTGTAGTCAGACTAAATACATGTATCATAATGGATACATTTTATGATCTGAGTTTACATAAATCTTTGCAAAATATTCGAGCAAGTGTGGACAGAATTTTAGAATGCCTTGATAAGGACAGGACATCCAGTACTGCTGTGGAAATCAGTGAAATAAATCAGCTTGCTTCAAGTGCCCAAAGTTCTTTAGATTTGATGCAAGATAAAATTACAAAGGCATTTAAGAAAAATACCTTTCAGTTAGAAAACTTAGAATTTGAGGGCAATCATGCTCATGATAATGATACTGACCTTGATTCAGATGAAACTGTGGACATGGATGACATCAAAGTCAGTGATCTTTGGGACTCAGATACTGATAAAAGTGCAGTACATTTAACCAACTCACCTGTCTCTGAACAGCAAACAAAATCTGAAAATACACCTGCTGAGAAACCAGTGGGTGATGTTGAAGATAATTTTGCTGATATTAATTTTGATGACAATGGGTTTTCTGATGAAAATGACATGGCAAGTGATGATGATGACCGAGAATTCCTACTAATGTCATCTACATCACAAGTGGATGTAATTGTAAGTAACTCATTCAGTCATTGCATATGAAATAATTCAAGAGTGAAAAACATTTATGAAGCAAAATATATTTGTTGTAAAATATCACTACCTCAGAGGCTGTGTTACTGTACTGTGTATTTTATAATTTATTTCTGTTTGCGCACAATTGTTTTGATTTGCGATTTATTTATTGCTTTTAATTGTTCCATTCAGGAATTACAAGATGAGGATGATTGTTTAATTCTTGACAAAACTGGAGATGATCAAATTCTTAAAGATGAAGATGATGGTAATGTTGAATGTTTTTTTAGATAATATTAATAACTAATAAACATCCAGGTGTAAGAGTGTCACTCCTTTTCTGTTTTATTAAGTTAATAAGTATGAAAATTTCCATTTCATGTATATAATATCAACATATTCAGCATTCGGTGCATCATTAAGGAGCTATATAATGCTCTTATGGATTAAATAAGTTTCTGATTGTTTAAATCTATACATTTGTTTATAGATAAATTATTGACCATGCTGATGTTAACTTTTATTTAATTTCTTTGATTATATTTATAGTAACATGATAAGATCTTTGTTTCTTGTAACAATTTTCAGCTGCGTGTCTCAATAAACTTTTATGTGAATCAAACAGAGCAATAAACATGGCACATTTATATGAATAAATTTGAAAAACATTAGCTTATGAATATTTCGATTACATTGTTTAAATAGCACATGGCATTTATTAAATGACATGTCGATGTTTGGTTAAAAAAAAAAAAGTTTTGGATCCGATTTATGTGGGAAGGAAATGTGACCCAAAAAAATGCCTTTTAAAAATATTACTTTTTCATAAAATTGACCATTTTAGGATAAAAGGATCTAGAATGTTGCTTTAATGTATTATCATTTCTAAGAAAACCTTGAAACAGGAGGCTTGTAGCAATATTTATAACAGTGAAAATTAAATAAAATATCTATATGTAAGCATATCACAGAGGTACCATTTTCAGTTCAAAACAAATTTGTATTAAAAATAATTACAAAATAAATAAACACAAATTCACACAACTACCTTATGTATCTCTCGTATTAATTCTGAATATAAAGAATATAGACATGATATTTCAATGCTTTATTTTTAAGCAATACAGTTCAATGGACCCACCCAGTATGATACACTTGCCCAGAGACAGATCATAAATCGCCTCTTGGTGTCACTACGTCTCACTATTTTTTAATCAGTAATAACAAAATTAAAATGTTTTACCTCTTAATTTTCACATGAGAAAGGAAGCACTTTATTGTAATATTTCTTTTATTTGTATTTTTAAAGTTATAAATATCCATTACTCAAACACAACACTAAAATAAGTGTGCATTTTTTTTTTTTGTTTGTGGGTGGTTGGTTGGTTGTGTATATAATTTTGCTTTTTGTTAGTTTTGATTAAATATGGTTTGTTGAACTACTTTGCTATGAATTTTCTTGTACTCTGTCATATTAGCTTTCTTATTTGCACCCTTTGTTATGAGCTGATTCAGAACTAGTTCTTTATAATTAGACCTGCTTTGCTTATTGCTGTTCATAAAATAATTCTAATAAGTATTGCAGGTAAAGGTTGATAAATAGCTTATCTTATGCAAGTTATAGAAATAATTTTTTCCCTCTTAGATGCTGAAAATCAACCAACTGATCCAGTCTATTCTCAAGTCTTAAAAAAGTATTTTGGTTATTCCAAATTCAGGCCGTAAGTTTGCAGAGACACTGCATATTTATTTATTTTACTCACTGCATTCTAGTTATAGTTTAGAATATATATTTATATATAATTCTCTTTGCATTCACAATTAAATATTGATTACTAGAACAGAACATAAAAGCATATTTTGAGATATTTTTTACATAGATTTATATGCAATTTATGCTTATATTATGTAAAACAAAAATTCCAGATATATAGCTTGAGCATACTCCGCAGTTTTAGGCAATGAAAATAGTCTTAAACTGGCTAAGTGTGCTCTGCTAAACTTTAAACTATTTACAATTTAACATAATCTAGACAAAATAAAATTCAAACAAAACAAAGTCTCTTTGCCTTCTATAATTATCAAAAGTATGCTGTTGATAATTATTGTTATCACAAACTTCTCTGCGTTTTTAATAATCATGCTAATTTTAATAATACTTTAAGGCACATGTCTTATTTGTATAACATTTCTTTTTTTTAAGGCATGTGTCTTATTTGGATAACATTTCATTTTTTTAAGGCATGTCTTATTTGGATAACATTTCATTTTTTTAAGGGCATGTCTTATTTGTATAACATTTCTTTTTTTTTAAGGCACGTGTCTTATTTGGATAACATTTCATTTTTTTAAGGCACGTCTTATTTGGATAACATTTCATTTTTTTAAGCCAAGTCTTATTTGGATAACATTTCAATTTTTTTAAGACACATGTCTTATTTGGATAATATCTTTTATCATTGAATCATTGAGCATGACCATGACCTTGTACTTAGATTTTAAATCAGCACTTTTGATCTGAATCATTTTGGAAAATTTTTATTTCAAACATTCATTTAAAATTTAGTAAGGCATAAGTCCATTTTTGTTTTCCTGTGAGCTGTTCCATTCACATTACAAACCCTGCTCACATAAAGCAGTATAAATTACTGTTTATGTTCTCATTTGTTGGACCCTTGACAACCCAACGTACTGTTTGTGTTCTTGAATGTCATGCCCTTGACAACCCAATGTACTGTTTGTGTTCTTGTATGTCATGCCCTTGACAACCCGGTGTACTGCTAGTGTTCTTGTATGTCATGCCCTTAACAACCTTATGTACTATTTATGCTCTTGTGTGTCGTGCCCTCAACAATCCAATGTACTGTTATGGGACTCAAATTTCTTTTTTTTTTTTAAAGTATTGATTATTTTATCATTATCTTTTTCTGTCCAGTTCAGTATATATAAAGCATTGTTGCTTAATCATGTTGTAGTTTCTAATCTAATTTTAGGATAATTATCTTTAAAAGTAGAACGTGAATTTTAGTTTTTTAGAACTGTGATTAATGTATTCTTTAATAATATGTTGATTTTTTTTTTAATTACATTTTTTTCCTTTGTTTTGTCTTTTTTCGGGGGGTGCAGTTTGCAGTGGAAAATTATCAACAGTGTCCTGAATGAAAAGAGAGATAATTGTGTTATCATGGCAACAGGTTAGATGTATTTTCTTTTGCTATGAAATAATTTAGACTGTATTATAAGACAGTATGAGGATTAAATATTTAGATGATTAGAGATCACCTTGACAGCATCTGACCTTATGATCCTCACAGCCATGATACAGACTTTCAGCAATTATCTTTAATTATCTATAGTATTATTATTATATTTCAGCAACATGTTAAAAGTCTTAAAATATATGCCCAAAGTTACATTAACTTGACCCTTTATCAACATCACTGCTGTGAAGTGTTTAGATGCTATACTAATAACTCTGATTAACATCATAATATTCTTTTCTTTGGATTTTCCCATCATTTTGTAAAATGTGAAATGTAAAGCATTGACTTTAATGATATGAAAAACTATTGCTGAGTTTTTCATCTTTCATGTATGTCAGAAGACCTGGAAAAGGCTGGATTTTGGTCTTAACTAATACTAGCATCTTACCTAAATTGCTAATCTTTTCAGTCATTTTATCATCCCAGTCATAGCACTGAAACTTTCCTTTAAAAGTTGTTCTTGGTCAGGCCTCTCTGCTTTAGAAGATAGAAAGATTTCAGTTGTAACATTTTTTAATTTATCCACAGCCTAAGGACACTTTTGCCCATTATGTTTTACTGTATCATCTCCAGCTTTTATGTGGTAACCATGCTACTACTTTTACTTTGTTCAGATTAAATCTGCCCAAAAGGGAAGAAAAAGTATGTCAGTAAACAGTAAACATTCCAACCCAGACAATCTTTCATGTCCCACATGGCTCTTTTTTAGGATCACTTCTTTTATTCTATATACACAGTCCCTATTCATTGTTATGTTGCCATCCTGCCACAACTTATATGCTGATGATACTGAACTATACAAATGTAGTTGCCTGTTTAAAATTGATACCACTATCTAAAGAGGAGAAATGTGCTCCTGTTGCTTTCTTGGATGATGAGTAAAAAGTTACAAATGTATGATGATAAAACTGCAGTCATTTGTGTTGCTCCTAAGGGTTTCAAAACCTTACCTCTGCCAGAATCAATGAATTTTGCTGACATTCTAAATTTAACTAGTCACCCCACTTCTCCACAGTTTTCACCTGCCCACAGTGGAGGACAGCACAAGATCTCTGTTTTTGTTATGCTGTTTCTAGAAAGTTGCTTTGTCATCAGATGCACACAATTGTGCAGTCAATATTCATTTTATTATCAAGGTCCATCTACCTATAGCAGGAAACCAAGCAGATTAAAAATATTGGGCACGATATCATCTTTTGTTCAGTATCATCTATTGTGCACGATTTTAGAACAGTATCATTTAGAAGATAGAAAATGTCCATTTCCTTTCTTCTCTTCTTCAATGAATCTTGCAATCGATGTAGCTATTTTTGTTTCCTCTAATTGGCAAGTAAAAGTAAGGTAACCACTGGATTAATGATGATGAACTGGAAATCTCTTTATAAATTGGTCCAGAGAACTTTGAATGTGGATAACCAGTAGAAGAAATCACCATCACATACCATTTTCTTCATACTTGGGAAATGTACAAGGGACTTCATCGTCATATGCAACATCTTCTTTGAAGAATCTAAAGTGAGTGATGAGAGATTGGGTAAAACAGCCTACAGTGATTTGACAAAACCTAAAATGAGTGAAGATAAGTTGGATGGAACAACCTACAACAATTTTATAGAGCTTAAAATGAGTGCCAAGAGGTTGGATGAAACACTTTACATCTGCACTGCTTTTCAAACTTCGTTGCAGGTGCCTCAAATAACTCAGCGGGCACCACATTAGGGACCACTGACCTACAATGTATCGTCTTATAAACTGGGATACAAAGAGTTCATGGTCATTTTTAAGGGGACTCTGAATATATTTTTTTCATTGGCAAAAATAGGTAATTTCTGTATCATTGTTTATTCAAACTAAACATTTGTAAATCTTTTCTAATTTTGTTTTTTCATAAATACATTTATTTGTTATAAATTTGTCATTTTGCAATTGGACTCATTTTGATTTGTTTTTAAGTAATAAATACCTTACTGTGCATTGTGTAATTATTATAAAGTGCTTAGAACATTTACAAGAATAAGTTATCATTATTAATATTATCATTTATTTCTTTTTGTTATTATTAAAAGTTTATTATTATAAGCAGTAATTCATATTCTCTATATAAGATATCTAAGCCGATTTCAGCACTTCCATGCTTTGAGCTAAAAATTATAATTAGGATGCTTCATCTTCTTTTTATTTCAACTGAAGTAGCCCACAGGACCTGATATAAAAGAAAAAAACTTTCTTTTGGCAATCTTTAACTTTCAATAAAGTCTTTTTGAACAATATCTTTTATCTACATAACTAGGATGCTTTATCTTGCTTTTATTTCAACTGAAAGTAGCTCACAGGATTTAATGCATAAATTTTCTTTTGGCAGTGTTGAAACTTTCCACAATGTCTTTTCGAACAATGATACATTTATGCACATAAATGTCACTGGAATGAACTGCCTTTAGAACTCTAAGTCACACCAAAACACTTTCAACACAAGTCACACCAAATCACTTTCAGCAAAGAGTCTTAAAACATCTTTTTAACATACAACTCAAGTCTTTACTTTCACAATCTTCTCTTGTTATTTCTCTGTATCTCTTGATTGGTCTGTATTTGAGTGTATTCTTTGTTATTGCATGTAAATGTATTTTGTTTCAATTTTTTTTTTTTGGTATGTGTTTATTATTGTTTGCTACTGTACATTTTTTATTTATAAATAATGAATCTGTGTGTCACTGTTGTGTGGTACTTGTATATGTTTTGTGTGTTTATTACTATGTGTTACTGTTGCTAATTATAAAAATTTGCCAATTTGTACTTAATATAGAGTACAGGTAGAAAGTGGGTTGCATTTGTGAACAAATGCCTGGCAATAATATTGTCAGTTACTGAGTTTATTGGTCATAGAAAGCTAGGTTGGTTTCTTATGAATAGAAAGTATTTTTGATTATTTATTTTTTAATTATCATTTTCATTCAAACAGGATATGGCAAGAGTCTTTGCTACCAGTTTCCCTCTGTCTTCACGGGAAATATCACAGTGGTTATCTCCCCACTGATCTCCCTCATGGAAGATCAAGTATTGGGACTTAAGTGAGGACTTAATTTCTTATTAGTATCTTGCATTTTAATATATAAATATTTTTATAAGCATCTTTGTGGCATTTAAGTTTCTAATATTTGTATACTCTGGCTGTTTATATAGTTCAGGGGGCCTCAACAGTACCCACAGATACCTGTCAGGCCTTTAGTGTTTGTCCACAGATGACTGTTCATTCGATTTATAATATGGTAAAGATCAGGGGTCTAGTCAGTTCAGGGGTTTTCCTTGGTGGCTGCCACTTTCTCCTGACCTCTTGGGCACAAAAGGGTTGAGGTCATTATTATGAGTGCAGTTTTTTTGCAATATATGTCTGTGGGTGACAATTTTTCAGTAGCATTTAGGTGTATTTTCACTTTCACATTTGTGACAGAAATTCCTGTGGGTGCTCTCACTCCTTTGCTGCATTTTTGATACTCCTTTAAACTCCAAACTGTTTTATTTACATGGGGGGGGAGAGGGGGTGTTGATTTTATAGTAGAGAAACGGGAGAAGGAAATATAATCGCAATTGACAGAAATTGCAGATTGCAGTAGACCAAAACATGCATTCTGTCTTCTAAATTAGCAGGACAAAACTCAACATGGCACATACAGGCAAGACATTCAAATTTACAATCATAAGAAATAGAAACATTAAACTTGATTTTGAATGTTTGAATTAATCAATGCTTTGGTTGTTGAGAAATCAGTGACTGAAAAGTAATGAAAATGTGCCGCTACCTACTGACAGCAATATTTCAATAGAAAACAGTGATCAGGAGCAAGATTTGATTTTCCAAAGTTCACTTTTACAAGAACAGGCCAGATGATTACCATTTACTTTGATGAGGATTTTTTATATTGACGAAGTCACTGAAGATAATTCTGATGATAAAGGCATAGTCAATTTTATGGAGAAATAAGTAGATGAGCTAACATTTTTCAGATGGCCATCTTGCCCAGACAAATGCACAGTTAGCTCTGAATGTGTGTTCGAAAAAGACTTCTTGTCCAGGATGAGTGTGTCAGTAGAGGACATGCTGTCTTCAAGGAACTCTTATACAGATGGTGCACACCCTCATTTGGATTTCCTTACCCTCAAACCCCATTTTTGTCCCATAATAATATCAACTTTTGTAAGTGAAACATGACAGTATCTAATTTTATTTGGTATAGAGCAAATAAAGAGATTAAAACAATTTTTTAATACATTTTTACTATATAAATTTACTATTAGTGCACTAAAGGTGTTGACATTTTTCATAAATAATGAGCAAAGTAATATTTATCACACTGCAAAATTTCAAGATGATCATGCAAATGGTTCATATGTTATGGCCAGTTTTGTGCAAAAACATGTATAAAGGCTCTGTCGTCAGTCATTTTGATGATTTTGATCTGGATAAATATTCATTTAATATGGGGTTTAAAACTATAATTTCATCATGTAAGTTTGGGCCAATCTGTACATGAATCAAATGAACATAACATCCTGAAAAAATGGGCATATTCTTTATATACATATTAACATAACTGAACAGTTTCAGTGATATATTTTAAATAATGAAACAGATATTCTGTGACGAACTTCATCAATCATATTATTTCTAACTATCTAGATCAGGGGACACCAACCTTTTTGATACTGAGAGCTACTTTATGGGTACTGAGTCATACAAAGGGCTACCATCTTCTGAAATATAACAAATTTACTTAGTTTGCAGCTGAGTTGTGCTATTTTTAGAAAGGCCTGCGGGTGATTCATGTGGTCCTTTCGGGTGCCCATGGGCACCGTGTTGGTGACCCCTGATCTAGATGATTTTTTTTTATTTCTGCAACTAGGCATTTTGTTATTTCATCATATTGAAAGTTAAAACTTTGCATTTGTTATCTACAAGTAGAAAGGAATAAAGTATTAAACTTTCATAACTGCATTTTAGATTTTAGTTAGTCATTAGCAAGTCTAAACGTGGTTGAAATAACCATTTTTTTTCATTGCCAACACTGTTTAAAATTTAAAAGCAGCATATCTCTGGAACAAATTGAGATCGCTTCAAATTTTTATTTTTTTATTTTTCATATTTTAAAAAGTTTTAAATGAAAATAATGAAAATGAACTCTTGATTTTATTTGTGTGTGTGTGTGTGTGTGTATGTACCACTACTAATAACATATGCTTCATTCTTTATTCTTAGTTTGGGGTTTGTCCCATTAAATAGATATTTTTTCCTTCTTTGTATAATTATGCTTGCTTTGTATATAATATGTACTTTTTGTTTTTTTAGTATATTCCATTAGCAAGTGGCTTTAGAAAATTTGGAAAGGAAGATACAGTAAGCTCAGAAATGATTTACTCTGAATATTAGTTAATGCACATATTAGAATTAAATGTGTTAATGCACATATTAGTATAACTGGTATGATTTGTGAACAGAGCTGCCAATATTCCTGCTTGCCTTTTGGGATCTGCTCAAGAGGACTCTAAATCAGTCAAGGATGGTCTTATCATGTAGGTATATAAATTAGAAAGATTAACTGAAGGATTGAATGTAAATATAATACATACATACATATAGTCTTACATGGATACTTAATCAGTGAAATGTGAATCTCCACAACCACTCATTAAAAATATACATATTAATGGTGTACTATCCATGTACACATACATATAAAGCTGTGAATGCATATACTACCCAAGTCGACAAGAAAGTTTAAGGTTTATATAGTAGAATATTAGATTTAAAGATGAAAATAATATTCTCCAAAATAAACTATGAGCACTGTTTCATTGACCCCCATAAGATGTGATATGTGAATAGAAATGTTGACTGTATGTATGGATTAATATACAATAATAATAATTTCAGGCACCATTACCGTTTGCTGTACATAACTCCTGAATATGCCATACCCAATCTGCCTTTCCTCTTGAAACTGCACTCCAGCATAGGCAAGTAAAATTGTTTTTAAAATTTTCCACAATCCATCCTACTACACAATTTTTCTCCATCTTTCTCACACTTGCTTTCTTTGTCTCTATCTGCACAGTGTTTAATTATTCACTTATTTTCATCCTGCAGTGGGAAAAAGGGAGAAAAAATTAATACAAAATCAGGTCTTTTTGCTGTTTATTTTTGTTGGAATCAGCTGCTCACATTTCTGTTTTTAACATTTTAATTTTGAAAGTTTTGTATTGTATTATTTATTTGTGCATAGTATTATTTAACATTAATTGTAGACTGGTGTAAAATGCTGTTTTATTTTAGTTTGCTTTGAGCTAGATACAAAAATATCTAATGTTCATTTGCTATACAGTATGACAAAACATGCAAACAGCTGCACTTTTCTCCATCATGCATCATGATACGCAGAATATCAATTTATTTTGTTGGCTAATTAAAATGACCATCCATTGATGAGTGTGGATTATATTATTGAATTATAGTATGCAAATCATAATTAGATGACCTTTAAGACAGCAAGAAAGAAGAAACATTCCTCTTTCCAGTCTGTATCGGGAAATTTTTGTGAAGTAACATTTTTATTTATATTTATTGTGTTTTGTTTAATTTCATTTTGTAAAAATCATAATTTAAATTACTTTTTCAGGTAGCATGTATTTATTTGCAATAGAACTATAGAAAGTAATTCACTAAACCAGAAATTGTACATTTTAACAGACTTAATATCCTCCTCAATTTCTCTTTAAAAGTTCAAATTTCAACACTTATTTTTTAAATCCTTAAACATGGTCCTTTTCCCCAGATTTTGTTTTAAATAATTAAATTTACTATATCATTTATGTCACAGCATCTTTGTGACCGGACTCGAGTTATGCTTAGATTCAGAGTGATTAGAATAGAGTACTTCTTCAACAAAGAAACTTTTGGTCCATCCCCATTGGATTTGTCATGAACAAGTGTGATACAAGTAGTCAGAAAAATTACTCATCCAGTTGGAACTGGTTTGGATCGCATCAGCAGTTTCTATAACATTCTCAATCCAAGTTGTTTACTCCAGCTCTGACACACAAAAAATACCATCATAAGGAGTGCCCAAGATCGGGTCACTTTGACAATTTAACAATTTATTTATAACAATTAAGTTTAATAATAGGGGTAGGCAAATTTACTCTGCCACACAAACATATATAAAAAATAAAATAAATGGCAATGATACAAGTTTTACCACTCTTATAAATTTAGCCAACTTCACAAATACCTCAAACAATATAGCAGTCAAATTAAGCTTTCATCACAAATACCTCAGACAGTTCTATACAGAACTAAATCATTCTGAAACTTAAAATTCTTGAGCCAAAATTTTTATTACTTGTTCCGCATCTGAGATAGTGAGATTGTTTAAATAATTATAGATAAAACTGCCAGGATAGCTGCAAGCACCACTGAAATACAAATTTTAAAGAAAAAACTAAATAACAAGAACCACCCCAGCACAAGTGAAGCAAAGGGCAGAAAACAAAACAATGGGCAGAAAACAAGCTGTTTAGATTTGTCAGGGTACATGATGATATGAAGTTTGTATGAACCACCACAGGAATAAGTAAAACAAGAGGGAGAGAACAAAAGAACAACTAGAAAACAAGCTGTTTAGATTTGTTGTGGTGCATGACAGTGTAAATTGTGTATGAACCACCACAGCATAAGTAAAACAAGAAGCAGAGAACAAAAGTATGGTCATAAACCAAGCTGTTTAGATCTGGTTATGGTACAGGTTGGCATGAAGTGTGGCCATAAAACAAGCTGTTTAGATCTGGTTATGGTACAGGTTGGCATGAAGTGTGGCCATAAAACTTTGGATCGGTCATGGTACAGGATGGCATGAAGTGTGGCCATAAAACTTTGAATCTGTCATGGTACAGGATGGCTTGAAGTGTGGCCATTAACAAGCTCTTTGGATCTGTCATGGGTACATAATGGCATGAAGTGTGGCAGTTTATAAATTCATGGAATTTTTTTTCTCTATGTTCTTCTTTAATGTTGTCAGGGAGACCTGGACTATCAGTTAATGACACAACTCTGGTAATAAAAGCACTTGTTTGCAAGTATGGAAAATAGTGAAGCATATTCATCAATGTTCTTGTCTTATTTTACAGAACACACACCAACAAAGTAAAAAGAAAACTGACATTTTCTTTTAATAGGTATTGATCTGATTGCCATTGACGAAGCCCACTGTGTATCCCAGTGGGGAAATGACTTTCGAATTGCTTACCGGGAACTTGGCAGTTTAAAGAATGCCTTTGCAACTGTAAGTTGTTTTATTTTTTTAGTTGTCAACGATTTTGATTTCCTGAACCATTCTTTTCAAACAATTTTTTTTTTTAGTTTTGACAGTTAAATTTAAAGATAGGATTCAAGAAAATGAAAGTAATCCTTCACTATTATAAGAAAATTTTTTAATTTATAATTTAGTTTTTAATTTAAAGAAGACAGTTTACTTGTGAATAGTATATGAGACATATTTTTCAAATGGTGCCAGGTGATATTTTAGCTATTAAGGAATAAAATATAGTACTACTTTTATTTCTTATATACATTGAAAGACTTGCAATACAAATACAGATGTTATTTGTATTTCTTTTTATACATTTGTAAATTTAAAATATTTTATATTATTATCATTTGTGCAGCATTTTTTGTTCCTGTGCACTAGATGTAGAATGAATTTGTGTTAATAATAATAGTAGCAATAGTCACATTATACTTCTAAAAGACTTCAATCATCACACACAAACATTAGAAACAGACATTTCTTTCCTCCTCCTTTTGCTCTGTCCCAACTTTTGCACTTTTCTGATACTCATGTCCTTAGAGTATTTGTCATGAAATTAAAAGTATTGACCATGTATCAAGCTCCTGTCACTTAACAAACTGTCTGTAGAACTTTGCAATAGTCACATCACAACATCTTAGAACTTTGACACAATCACATCACAACATCTTAGAACTTGGACATAGTCACATCACAACATCTTAGGACTTGGAGATAGTCACATCACAGTATCTTTGACATAGTCACATCACAGAATATTAGAGCTTTGTCATAGTCATGACAACATCTTTAAAATTGGACAGGTAGCTTTGTTATCACCCTGTTTATGCCAGCTCTATATTTAAAATTTCTAAAGTATCCTATGATTCACATGTTTTTAAGCAGTCACACAAAAACGGCCTGAACATCTGATTTCTTTCAACTTTTTAATAGGTACATGTATTTTAAAAGATGGGTTTATTTGATTTTTTTTTTTTTTATTGGTCACAGGGTTTAATTAAAATTGATCGATAAAGGCTTTAAGAAAATAATACTTACACTATCTTTTTGGTAGATTCCTGTTATGGCTCTCACTGCCACAGCTACCATTGAAGTACGCCGTGACATCTGCCACAGTCTGCGACTGCAAAATCCCAACATCATTAGTACAGGATTTGACAGGTCAGTGTTGTTTTCTGTCCATTATAAAAAATGTATCTTTATTGCCCAGTGTATCTTTCTCATCTAATTAAAAAATATGTCTTCCATCTAAAAATTAATTCTACCCTTATTTCGCTCCCTATTCCACCTGCTTGGCTTGTATCATTGGGGTGGGTGAGTGGGGAAATTGGGTACATAAGCTAAAATGTTGTAAAATATATCTATACCTATTTGTCAGACGTAAATTATATTTATTTCACTTTTTATATTATTTATATTCATGTTGTATATCACTTATTGGATAATATTGTGACTTTTTTTTTAAAGTTTAATTTAAATTACAAAATAAAATTTGCACATATTTATGTGACAAATAGAAGTGTTTTATCCAGAATACTGCAAGGGAGGTGGGGGGGAGAGAAAGAATGCTATTTCTAAGTAAATCTTTCAAATTTTAGCAAAGTTAATAATTATAACTATTTTAACTATAATTATAATTGTGCATTTTATTAATTATAGTCATTATTTATTGAGTATTATTGAAATAAAACATTGATTATTTTGTGTAAATGTGATTAACCTTCTGCTGTATGCAACAGCTAGTAGTGTTGGGTCAGTTTGAATCAGTTCACTATAATACTCCAACTTCTATCTTCCGTTGAAAATTCAAGGGAGGTAATTGCAAATAACCATGAAGAGTGTGAAACCTGTTTTGTGAGCAATAATTTAATCAGTCTGGGTTATGGATCATATTCAGATCTTATACTATAAAAAAGGTTAAGTGATACTGTTATAATTGTCATGTTTTATTTGTACTATGGGGCTGTGAAGTTTATTTATAAAACTGAAATATTAAAGCAGTATTATTTATTGTTTTTGATTATTAGCATTTCTATAAGTCATTATACTAACCCACAGAGGGAGGGCAGTTGAGGGTGTGTGCCAGACTGATGCAACCTTTTTCACCCCCTTCCACCAGCCTTCCTGCCCTCCATTGTGAGGCTGTGGGGTCACACTGGGGCACTCCAGATCAGAGAACGTCTGATGACAAAATGATCACTGCAAGCTCCAGTTGTGACATAAAACTGCTGTTGATTCTCCCCCCCTCCACATGTCATTTTACTCAAAGATAGCTTTAGTTATGAACATAAATTTTTCTATATAAAGCAAGTTTTTCCTATGTAAAACTCCCTCTCTCTCCATAAAAATCAGAATTGCTATAAGGGTAGACAAAGTTAAAAGTTCCTACCAACAGAGAACAGCCCCCCCTTTTTTCCTTAAACCTGTACAGAAATCATGGATCCTCAAATATTGTGTCTGTCTGGTTGTATGATGGAAAAGTAGATTTTAACATCCGAAAATTCCTCTCTCTGTATATATTACATTAATTCTGGAATTAAAATGTTTTTTTACAGTTGCCGTGCTACTTTTGTTAACCCCTGGTAACTAAACTGAAATTAATGACATTCATTAAAGTTTGCATATGACCTTGTTTGCAGACCTAACCTTTTCCTGTCAGTGTCCAGCAAGACTAATCCTGCACAAGATCTGAAGAGTCAAATGGTGCTAAAAGGAAATAACTTTGAGTTTAGTGGTCCGACCATCATCTATTGTCTCACTAAGAAAGTCACCATGGAAGTGACCAACATTCTGAAAAGTATGGAAAATTTTTTTCTTTCTCAGCTGTGAATTACTTCCCCTTTCTTTACCCTAACCATATTTCATGTGTTTTCTCCCTATTTGATAAAATTTTATTCAAATGAAGTAACAACAATGATTTCAAAATTTCAAGTTTTTAATTGATTACTGTGGCTTGAATTTTAAAGTTATGCTAATAAAAATGGATCAGGAGAAAGCTTAGAGTTGCACCTTTTCTTTTGTTCTTACTGATATAAAAATGTCATATGTGCTCGTGCGCAAAAAGAAATTCAGACCAAAGTAAATTTTTCAATCACATCGACAATACGGCTGCAAGGCTCATTATTAGCAAAAATGTGCTGAACACTTAGTAAGTGTAATTATTTTTTTCTAACATGGTTTAAGTCACATTAAATAAAATACAACAGCTAAAGATAAAGAAATAATCTTTAATTTTATACAAGTTGCATCAATAAACAATTGTATTAAAGTATCACACTTCACTACAGAATATCTCCAAATTTGTGCACTAAATGCTACTTGTTCCTGCAATACATCAACGTTGGGACTACCTACTGCTAGTAAATGTGCATAAAACTTCTTCACAGCTCTCATTTTAATACCACTATTTCAAATGGGTGAGTTTTTTATCTGGTTTGTCCATCAGTATTTCTTTATGGATTATCATCAGTTTTTTTTATCTAGCTGTTATCTCTGTCTAACTACTGCCATCTACATTTCTATCCATCTGTCTGTTTGTTTAGTTTTATTATCTAGCTGTTTATCTCTCTATCTGTCATCTCCATTTCTATCCATCTGTCTATTTGTTTACCCATCTGTCTATATATTTATCTGTCTATTTGTTTATCTTCAATTTAAATGTGTATGTGCAGTGATGGGTGTAGAATGCCACCCTTATCATGCTGGACTTGCTCTCAAGATCCGAAAACAAACCCATAAGATGTTTGTGAATGATAAAGTACAGGTAAGATACATATATAGCATTTACCTAAATAATTAATTAATGCAATAATATTTAATAGACACATCAAAAATTGAGAGAATAATTTTGCAAAAGACGACAGTCTCTTGTACTGGCATTGAGATAACAACAAAATACCATGCAAGATAAATCATTTCAGAATATTTTGATCTGCTTCACTGTAAATAAAAGTAAAACATAACAATTCCATTGTGTTTAATTAGTTTGTAGTAGATGTTACATTATCATTGTGTGTCTGGGTTTAGATTCTTTGTTGGCTTCTGTTGTGGTAAATAACATTTGTGATACTGCCTTAAACAGATTTTAATAAATTTATAAATGACATTTTAAATTTATTCCTTATTTATCAAGTATAACCCTATAATTAAATAGTCAAGTGACCTGTGGAGATCATGTCCTCAGGTTATAGTTGCCACAGTAGCATTTGGAATGGGTATTGACAAGCCAGATGTCCGCACCATTATTCATTATGGAGGTATGTACTTATTCTGAATTACTTAGAACACTTTCTTATTCAGTCATTAAAAATTTTTAATTACTTGGAATACTTCTTTTTTCAATGTTAGGAGTGTCCAATTCAATTAGCCCTTCCTCACCCCAACTTTTTCCAGTTTAGCCTGTGCTTCCTGAACAGTGTACTGAGGGAAGACCGACAGCTCCTGCTGTTTCTAAAACTAGATAATCCTTGCAAACATATACACATGGACTTTGGTTTTCTTTCTTTAGCTCACAAAACAGGATTGTTCATGTTCAAGGTAAAGTGAGACATTTTTTACTGCTTTTAGCATGGGGAAGTGGGCATTTTCAAGGTAAAGTGTGCCATTTTTTACTGCTTGTTGCATAGGGGATTGTTTATGTTCAAGGTAAAGTGGATCATTTGGGACTGCTTGTTGCATAGGGAATTGTTCATTTTCAGCTTGTTGATTAATTAAGGAATTGTTTATTTTCAAGGTAATGTGTATTATTTTTTACTGCTTGTTGCATAGGGAATTGTTCATTTTCAGCTTGTTGATTAATTAAGGAATTGTTTATTTTCAAGGTAATGTGTATTATTTTTTACTGCTTGTTGCATAGGGAATTGTTCATTTTCAGCTTGTTGATTAATTAAGGAATTGTTTATTTTCAAGGTAATGTGTATTATTTTTTACTGCTTGTTGCATAGGGAATTGTTCATTTTCTGAATTTCAGCTCGTTGATTAAGGAATTGTTTATTTTCAAGGTAATGTGCATTACTATTTTTGACTGTTTGTTGCATAGGGAGATGGGCATTTGAAAGAATCATGTTAGAATTAATGTGGAGTCACTCTTACATGCATTTAACTAATGTGAATTCCACTACATGCACTCAACAAAAACAAAAACAAAATATACATCGTTCAGATGATCCTACATGCCTTCTGAAATGAGCAATGAGCTTCTATTCCCTCAGTTGGACTCAGCTCCATCTTGCCTGTCAGAGTGTCAGTGAGTGTAGTGCTTTTATCTCTAGATCAGAATGTATTTTTTTAGTACAACATGATGATGATTATGACAAACAAGAAGAACCAACAAATTGGAATTAAAGTGTTTTAACAGCAAAACACTTCAATGATTTAATTTCTTAATATGACCCCTCTATGGAACAAAGTCTCTATAACACACAGAGCAGTGCAGATGATTTGAGACTGTTTAAAGAAATGTTTGAGCAGCGGGTTTTTTTCAAGAAAATACACCCAGCAGAAGATGAGCCTATGCAATCAATTTCTCAAACTAAACCAGACTTAACCATATCATGTAAGACTCATATTCTTTCACCCAAGCCTGGCTGTCATCTCCTGGATTGGTACTATCCCCTGACAACACCCCAGTAGTGTTTTTGATTGGAGGAGGAAGCCTCACCATCACAGTGCATTCAGCATCCATCTTCATCAGCTCATCATTCATGATATACATAGGCAATGGCTATACTACAAAATTCACTTTGCTCATTTATATCCAAAAATAACCACCACATAAATATGACTCTTTTCTTGTTTTATGTCAGCTGATGTTTTTATCTTTATTTTTTGTTTCTATTTCTGTCTACATCTGACTTTCTGAATGTCTGCTTCTGTCTTCCTGCATATCTACTTCAGTCTACCAGCATGTCTACTTTTTTCAAGGTGCATGTCTACTTCTGTCATGGTACATATCTACTTCTGTTTACCAACATGTCTACTTCTGTCTGCCTGCATGTCTAATTCTGTCATCTTCAATGTCTACTTCTGTCTTCCTGTATGTCTTCTTTTCTATCTATCTGCAGCTTGTGAATTGGCGTCTAGTTTGCTGTAGCTTGAGAACTTTTCATCTGTAGTTTTGTTGTGAGGTTTTGTTATTTTGTAAATTTAGAAATTTTATAAATGTTTTTGGACTCTGAAATTTGAGATGGGGGAGATAGAAAATGGAGAGGGGGGGGGGGGAGAGAGAGAGAGAATGGTAAGTTTATAGAGAGGGGTTCCTGTGTTTTGTATCTATGTTAATTCTCAACACCTTCATAATATATTGACTCCTATTTCCTATAGATATGTTATATTCTTTTCCACATGCAATGGCAAAGAATTCTTTCCTTTTGCATTTTTTTTTTTTATTGTAAGGGAGCCATTTCTTTTTTTTACTAAATGTATTGCTGTTTATATAGGTGTTACACTGTACTTGGGGTTTCTTCTGCTTATTTTTTTTATTATTAAGAAGCAGGTTTTTAAACTGAATTTATTTTTCTTTATGTAGTTGATACATGGTAACTGGGATTTTTGCTGCATAATAATGCTTTATACCCAGGAAATTAATTTTATAGCTGTTCCCAAAGGTCTCTGACTTTTCAGTAATTATTCATTCTTTTTTTCTTTAAAGATCCAAGCATTCTTGTGAAGAAGTGATGAAGCCAATAATTTTGTCCTGCATCTGTTAATTGTTGTCTAAGCTTACTCGACTCGTGCCAGAGTGATTGATATATTTGATTGCCCCACATTTCTTACAGTTTAAAATATTTATTGGAGCATAAGCTTATTAAACATAAGGATTATGATTTTTATGGCATTTGACAGAATACAATGTCATTCTATTTGTGCAGCTCCAAAGGACATTGAGTCATACTATCAGGAGATTGGACGGGCTGGCAGAGATGGTTTGCCCAGTACTTGCCATGTTTTCTACTCCAACAGTGATTTTTGTATCCCCAGGTATTGCTAGACCCATATTGGCCAAATTGCTTTATTTGTTCCAGAGTATTTCAGAATTAAATACCTGGAAGTCTCTTCTTGAAACATGCACTTATAGTTAACAAGTGTTCTTGAAACATGCACTTATTTTTAACAAGTGTTCTTGAAACATGCACTTATAATTAACAAGTGTTCTTGAAACATGCACTTATAGTTAACAAGTGTTCTTGAAACATGCACTTATGGTTAACAAGTGTTCTTGAAACATGCACTTATAGTTAACAAGTGTTCTTGAAACGTGCACTTATAATTAACAAGTGTTCTGAAAATACTGTCATTTTGAACTGCTTACAATTCGAAGAAATCCTATATAAAAATTTAAACTATACTAAATTATCAGGCCATCCTCATTTGTCTATTTAATGTCTGCACAAGGTGGATTAAATTGTTCTGCACTGGTTTGGCTCAATCATTGCACAGTGAAAGTCTACTTTCACTCAAAAGAAACATGGGTCCAAGTTTATTTCTAAAAATAGTTCTGGTCATTACCCATTATTAAGAGCAAACCGTACCATATACAACACAATAAGAATTTATCTATAAGTAAACAGTTATACCGGCATGTAAATTGTCTCTGAAAAATCCCAGAAATCGCTTTTGTACTTTGCTGATAGCAGAATTTAGCAGACAACTCTGGCTAGAATTAACCATTTTGGAAGGTTATAGAAATGTGTGGAGTTTCTTTATCTGACTTCTGACTTTTATTACTGCCATTCTTTTATGACCATTTTTAAGTATAACACTGCTGAAACCGAAATCTACAATTCACATTTACTACAGTACATAACACTAATTTTCAGTGTACTTTTCTTCATTTTCTTATTGGATGTGTTTAGTTATTAATTTAATGAATTATTCATTCATTAGTTTAATTACTAATTAATATGTGTACAGACATTTGTATATTTTTTCTCCATTTGCACTATCAGAACCTCAGTTGTTATATAACTGTATAAAAGATTGACATAGCAGCATACACATTACAGTTATATATCTATATAAAAGATTTTAAGTTCTTGCTTTTCAGAATCACTTAGCAGAACTTTTCCTTAATGTCTCATGTACTTTTATTTCAAGTTTGCTGAACAGCACATCCTTATTTGTTCAGACACAGCAGTAGTCAGTATTGTCTCTCTGTTTCTCTCTCTCTCTCTCTCTCTCTCTATATATATATATATATATATATATATATATAATTTGTATGAAATTGTTATTAAATTTGTGATGTTGCAGACATTTCATTAGTGAAATCAAAGATGCAAAGTTCCGAATCCATAAAATGCGAATGATGGACAAAATGTCACAATACCTATCTTCACCATCCTGTCGCCGCAGGTGACTTTTTATCTCAAACACATTAATTTTTCAGCTCACTTATTTCATCTACAGCTTTTAAAGTAATTGATAGAGTTTTTGGCAGTAAGATTTCTACCTTGAGATATGAGCCTGTTCATTCATTGATTTCTTTTAGTGTGACACTTTGAAGTTAACTTTCATTCATTTCTGATCATCAAAGGTTATAGGTCATAGTTGGTTGAAATGTACAGGATTATTCTTTTTGGACCTAATTTCTATTCTAAAGAGGCCTAAATTATTTTTGTTAATTTCCATGTAATTGTATCTGAATTCATATCAACTTGAGCATCTACTTTCAGTCTGAAATTAAAGCAGTTTCTTTAAAGACTGCGATTTAATTGCTTTAATTTGGGAGTGTAAGTTTTTAAGTTGGTGAAATATTTTCCTTATCTGAGGATATGCATGCCTTGGACTGGAGTGGTCCTGTAGTTCAGGTAATATTTCTTGGAAACAAATAATTTCATTTTACATTTTAATAAACACTGTCTTAAATGATTAAACTCATAAAATTTGTGTCTTGCTGTTCTTTAATTGTTTGGCTGGTTACAATTACTACAGATTGTTATTAGCCCATTTTGATGGTCAGATGAGGATGGACATCGGAGGAACCCAAAATTGTTGTGACAACTGTCGAAGAAAGTGAGTTTACAAGTAAAATAAGAATAACAATTCATTATAAATTTTGAATATACAGCAGTAATTCCCATTTGTACCACCATTGCTAAGAGCACAAGTCTGGGTGTGCTGTTGGTTTAACTGCATCCCCCCTATATTTATTTTTAAAACTGATCTAGCATTTAATATGGTATTTTGTTATAGTACTATTCATAAATTTATTTAGTTAACTGTTTAAACAATTTAATAATTTATGTTACTATAAATGTATTTTAGTAAATTTTGTGTTTTTTTTAATGAGTAAAGGAAAACATAAATACATGAACAAGAAAATCACTTATCCTAATGAAAATGGTAAATGACTTTTAGGGATAAAATTCAAAGATTGGTGTACTTGCTGAACCATTTATAAGACTTAATTTGAAATCATAGTAAGCCTCATTTCACAGGATATTACATACAAAGTGGTCAGGAGTATGATGTAGGCAAGGTGTTAAGAAGTATGATGATGTAGGCAAGGTGTTAAAGACTCTGATGTAGGCAAGGTGTTATGGAGTTTGATGTATGCAAGTTGGTATGGAGTTGGATGTATGCAAGGTGAACTGGAGTATGAGGTAGTCAAAGTGGTCAGGAGTATCATGTAGGCAAGGTGTTAAGGAGTATGATGATGTATGCAAGGCAATCTGGAGTGTAATGTAGGCAAAGTGATCAGGAGTGAGATTTAGGCAAGGTGATGTGGTTTGTGAGTAGGCAAGGTGATCCTGACTATGATGTAGGCAAGATGATCTGGAGTATGGCTGCTTTAGCCTTCTGTATTTTTTTCTGTTTCAAATAGAGATTGATCATGAAGTTCTTGATTGACACAGCTTATTGAACACTGTTCATTGAGTTCAGTTAACTCTCTACCTTAAAGCTAAAGAGCAGCCAAGTTAAACAATTTTACAGACTGTAACAAGGCTTTTGCCAGCAGACTTAATAATGAATGATTAAACTAAGAGCATTTAAATATTTCACTTCATTTTAAGGTTCTGTTGAAGCAATGCTTTTTAAGCTGATGGGGAGTAAATGCTTGCAGAATTGTTTAAACTAAAAATGTTTTACTTTACTATAAGGATAGAGAGCAGTCAGCGACAGGCTTTTAACACTGACAAGGATTGTAAGCTGGCCGACACACTGGTACCTGCTGACCAAACTGTAGATCTTGGCAAAGAAGTTTCTCACCTTTTGTCCATGATTAAAGTAAGCAAATCTGCAGGGTTTAGGTGAAATTCACTGCCTTGTTTTTTCTGCATTTATATTTTGATTACTCTTCCACAACTATTTACAGGTACTTTTTTTAAAATTTCTTTTTATTAAATATTACAGTTATGGCGAATGTTTCATTATTTAGTTCTCATTTCAAATCTCTTTAATGTTTGACTCTCTTACTATTTTGAAAACATTGTTTTTTCAAAGTTGGATGTTAGTAACATTCCCATACCTTAATACACATACACACACGCACGCATGCACGCACACACACACACACACAATATATATATCAACTTTAAATTGAATCCATTCCAAAACGTCTTTTGAAATATAATTAATGAACTGAACACAACTGAATTTGACCAATAGATTACTTTCTCTCTTTTTGACTCACACCATATGACATGTATAAAAATAATAAATAGCTAAAATGGAGTTATATCTATAAAAGTATATTTTTTGCTAGTAAAATATAACTTGATTTCGTTATTGCATGCATGTAAGCATGTGATGAGAGAACACTCATACATATAATGCTATAATTGTACAGTATGATTTGATTTTTTTTTTTAAATAGAAGACTGATACATATAATGCTATAATTGTACAGTATAATTTGATTTTTTTTTTTTTAAATAGAACACTGATACATATAATGCTATAATTGTACAGTATAATTTGATTTTTTTTAAAATAGAACCAAAATAGACCTGACTGCATAATTCATTGTTTTATAATTCTAAATGTTTTCATCAGTTTGATATATTTTACTCCTGACACGTTGAAAATTTAGCCTGTATACATATTATAGAAACTGCCTTAATTGTTGATTTTTAAAATACAGTTAATTTGTGTGCTTGTTGCTGTTAGTTTAGAAAGACAAAATAAAAATAACAGTCTAAAACAGTTTATTGACTGCTGTTGAGTTTTAATTATTTAACAGCTGTTTTATTAAAGCTGCTGGTATCCTTTGTGTGATAAATGTATTATTAATTTACTTGCTCACTTCAAATCATTTTTACAGGTGACTGGTGGCCGGTTTGGATTGATGATTCCTGTGATGATTTTATATGGTGCTAATAATCAGAAAACTAGAAAATTTAAAGATCTGATTGACCATGAAATGTTTGGTGCTGGAAAGTAATTGTTTTTAATTGTCTTTTATTGTTTACTTTTTCTTAGAGAGTACATTTAAAGTTTGGGGTAACTTTTAAACTTGGAGTAATGTTTAAACTTAATTCATTTAATTTTTGCTCTTACTACTTAAATTTTTTATAATTATTAATGATGGTAAATCAGTAGTTAGATACAGATTTGTTGGATTACACATTTAAAAGAATTATTGTTGGAGTAGTAGATGAGAAATGTTAGCTCTTAACAGATCTTCTTTAGAATATTAAAATAAGATCTTTTTGAAAAAAAATTGTGATTGTATGGAAATTTTGGGTGACAAATATTACAGTTAAAAATTACTCAAAAAGACATTTCTTTTCCCTGTCACGAAGAAAACAGCATATTTATGTTTCTTAGTTTAAAAATAAATAGATAAAATCCACTGTTTGAACACTTCACATTTAACAAGGACATCTTAAAGAATACACTAGTTGTGCAACGATCCTCTTTGGGGATGGATTTTAACATGGGATGTAGTGCAGAATACAAGACCTGTACATAGATCCTCTATCCCTGATGGATTTTAACATGGGATGTAGTGCAGAATACAAGACCTGTACATAGATCCTCTTTCGTGATGGGTTTTAACATGGGACATCAACAGAATATCCCACCTATATATACATGATTCCTAGAACACAGGAAAACAGAATATTTACCTATGGATACATTATTCCTAAAACACTGGAAAACAGAATATTCCACTAATAATATATATATATATATGATTCCTAGAACACAAAAAAACAAAAATTCTACCTGTATATAGATTTTCTGGGGATGGGTGAAAGCCTTGATATGGTCTGGGACTAGACTAGCCATTAATTCTGAAGCTTAGAAAATCTGACACTGCTTGACATGCGCTATCCTTTGTTAAATGCTCAAGTATTTTGACTGTATGAGTTTTTGGTTGGG
This sequence comes from Sinotaia quadrata, assembly GCA_028829895.1. Lineage (NCBI taxonomy): Eukaryota > Metazoa > Mollusca > Gastropoda > Architaenioglossa > Viviparidae > Sinotaia > Sinotaia quadrata. Next base: position 32,727,085 of record CM054180.1, on the reverse strand, counting down.
TGAGTTGGGGTGGGTGGGATTTGTCTTGGTAATAATTATATGTTGTAAATATTATGCAATCACTGTTATTATTTTAACATATTTAATTACAAACCATAAAAGACTGAGTCATTCATTCCTGCCAATTGTGTGTCCCCCAAAATGAAGACTGTTTATATATTAGTTTTCTGTATATTTTATTTATTTGCTTTTTATCACCTGTATTTTGCTGTGGTCCCCATTTTAACTTGGATGTTCTAAAACTTTGTCATTATTTCCTGTTTCTAAGCAGTTGTTTATTCTGTTAGTTCTAGATTTTAATGTTTGCTTATAATTTTGTGTACCATGTCATTTCAGGTACAGGAGTCAGAAATTCTGGGAATCACTTGGTAATTATATATACAGTTGTGATGTAAAAATCATTTGGTAGCTGTGCATACTGTGGTATTGTGATGTTTTGTAAAAATCATTTGGAAATTATGTTATCCATTGTATTGTGTTATTTTGTGAAAATCAGTTGGTAAATTAATATGCATACCATTCTTGTATTGTTATGAAAATCATGTGGTAATTGTGCATACTATTCTTGTATTGTTATGAAAATCATGTGGTAATTGTGCATACCATTGTACTGTGTTGTGCTGCAAAAATCATTTGGTAATTATGGTTATAGTTGTACTATGTTCTAAGTATCATTTGGTAATTATGGTTATAGTTGTACTATGCTAGGTATCATTTGGTAATTATGCGTTCAGTTATACTGTATTGTATTTGTGTTCTGGAAATCAGATAATCAGATAAGTTGTGCAAATAGTTATTTCATGTTTTGGAAAATAATTGGGAATTATGCATAGCAGTGGATAGTGTTGTGTGATAAAAAAAATTGATAGGTAAAATATTGACACATATTTATTCATACATTTGACTGACTTTAGCATATTCCACCATTGTTTTGATTAGAGTTTGTATTCTCTGCACCTTTTATTCCTTTCTAGACCATTAAGTTTTCTCAAATATATTTTTGCAAAATTTAATGTATGCTTCATGTAAACTATAAATTATATGCCCATAAATAAATGTGTGCTTTCTGTAAACTATAAAGTATATGCCCACAGATAAATAAATATATGCTTCATGACAAATGTGTGTGTGTGTGTGTGTGCAACTTGCAAAAATAACTTCCTATTAATTTTGTTTTGCCAGGTAACTTAATTGTCTGCAGTGTTATATGAACCACCAACAATTGTCTGCATTGTTATTCGATTATAGTCTGCAGTGTTATCTGACCACAGGTAAATGTCTGCTGTATGAGGGTTACCTGCAGCATCAAAGTGTGCAGAATAGCTTTGTAACTACAGTGGGTCTGAGCAAGAAAGGGGCAGAGTGGTTAGCTCAAAATTCAAGGTGCAAAAACGCTGCACCCTCATGCCAACTAGTGCCTAGTAATGACCTTCTTGCCGAGCTGCATACAGCTGCTGTTAAAGAAATTCCATCTACTAGCAGTGGGTTAGTCTGGTTAAATCTGTAATTCCCTATGCATAATTATATCTACCCACACCTCAGACACATGCATACTCATTAAATGTACAAACACACACACAACGACATATATATGCATACACTCTTACACAAACTTGCTGACAAGCTCCTATAATCTGTCATGACAAAAAGCAGTGAAACAAGCTTAATTTTTTATCAAAATTATTTTGATTATTATTATTTATTAAAAATTTTGCAAAAAAAAATCTAAATGTAATCAAATCCTTATTCAAAACATTCTATTTTGTAGCTTGAGGGTCCCACATTTTGAAGCTTTTAAAAGATGGACTTTGCCAACCACTGCAGTGTCAACAGCAGCAAGTTCACAGGCACATGACAGCTCTGACTTACTTTCATCAGCCAGATCTGCTGCTTCGAGTGTTGATCCACGTATCGCTAAGCTTGAGGTGAGGCCAAATGGTTATTTGTTGTTTTTTTTTTCATGAAATATCCATGCACTGCTTAAGTGAGATTGAGTTTTAGTTTTTAAAAATCTCAGATATTGTTTTTATCATAGTATTCATCCTCCCTGAAAACTGGGTTCTTGTTGGGTTTTCTCCTTAAATATTGTGTTTATCATAGTATTCATCCTCCCTGAAAACTGGGTTCTTGTTGGGTTTTCTTCTTAAATATTATGATTATCATAGTATTAGAGCTTCCTGAAGACTGGGTTCTTAAGGGATTTTTTTTCAAATTTTCAAACAGTCAGTGTAAATGGGGAATGCTTTTAATTCAGTGAAAATGTGAGCACATGACAAATACACTATAATTTTAAGTATCTGCTATAGCAGTGTTGAGAAACATTAGAAACTAGTGAATCAATAGTTCTGTGCAGGTTCACTCCATACAAAATTGATTATGTCTTTTATTGCTGTTTATCGTGACTTTAACTATTACCAAATGGCAATCAAGTTTTATTTTTCTTCTTGCCATCACTCATGATATTTACTTACATATGCAGCCATTTTAGTCACTACATGGATGACTATTTGCTTGTTTCAAGATTACTTGATTCTTCAGAAACACTTTATAATTTGTTTCACTGTGGATCTAGTATTTATGGATATCCGAGTTTTCTAAGTTTATATGCAGTCTGTTCAGATAGACTTGTAAGTACACCACAAAGACTCATAAGTACACCACAAAGACTCATAAGTATGCCACAAAGACTCGTGAGAACACTACCACAGTTATTAAAGAAATTGTAGAAACACATGAGTCAGCCATGTCTCAAAGACTGAATAGTCTGGGAAGTGACAGCAGATAAAAACATTTCACTCAAAAAAATTCCATTTAACTTCGAAAACAGTATGAACCAGGCATTGATTATATGATTTAATATTTATTACATGCCGATTGTGTAATTTAATGTTCATGTACTAATTATACAATTTAATCATTGAGAACTGATTAAATAATTTAACATTCAGCAGACACTGATTGTATAATTTAAATTTTACAATTCATTAAATACTGCTTGTGAAACTTTTAAATAACAAAATTACTTTAGAAATTGGTTAGATAATTTAACTAATATACAGAACTGTTTATGCTACACTTTCACTTACAAAATACAACTAACCTCTCCAAACTATAATGCTATGATCAGATATTCAGAACTAGGGTCTGGTCCCCGTTGTGACACAAATTGATGATGTGGCTGCTTGTTCACTTGAAACTGATTCATTAAATAATGTCTTATGACTCTTGGCAACTGCATTTAAGCATGTATCATTTAACTGAATGAATGAATGACGATTGCATGCATGCTCATCATGTTCATGACTATAGTCATGACCCTGTGCCTTCACTGCCACAACTTGAGCTATGAATATTCCCAGTGCATGAGCAGTTTCATTGTATACAAATGCCTGCTCATCTGCAAAAATTGTGGAAAATTTATTTCTAAATTTTACATAGTTTTAATGGTAGGGCTGTTCATCCACTAAATCAGGGGGGAGGGAAATGGTGAGTTTGATGTTTTGTTCTAGTTTAAAAAGAAGGTTTTTAAGTTGCTGCTGCTGAGAGGCACCTTAAAACTACTGATGGGTCTTGAATTTGCTACTAAAATAAATGTTACACTTGGTATGTGTGAATATATTGTATTTGGAACTAATCACAAAATTGTTTAAATAACATGCAATGGTTATATAATTTTGCACATACAGCTGAAACTTTTTAAATTGTTAAATCACAGAATTGCTCTAGGGTGTGGATACATTATTGAAAATATGTTACATGAAACTCTGAAACTGTCAAGACAACGTGAAATGACCACCATTAGTTAATTAATTTGATACATTTTTTACAGTCTGAACTCTATGGGAAGCTACTCAAACAACGTAATGAAATTGCTCAAGTCACTGGGTTCACTCCCCATAATATTGCAAGTAACAAAGTGTTGCTCGACATGGCACATATCAGGTAAGTATTGAGAGAGTAGATAGTTGCTCAAGCACTGGCAAAGATCATGAATATTTCTTGCTCTTTTTCTTTTTGTTCTTTCTATAAATCAGCTTTGTGTTGATCACACCAATGGGACTGAATGAATACTGTAAAAGTTTAATAACTCTTTTGTTTAAATTAATTACATTGGTTTTATTATCCCCCTTTCTTGAGAAGTATGTGGCTACTATATCACATCCTGCTTAATGTCATTTCATATCTGATGAAGTATACTTATTGAGAAAACAGATTTGAAATTAAGTCTGGCAAAAGGCACAGTTAATCTCTCTCATTAAAATATATAAATTGACATTGCAAAGCAGAGATGGCCACAGCTGTGTTTTAGTAGAGGAGACAAACGAAACTGACATCTGAAAAGAATCATTTTTCATACTACCCTGCAACCTGTTTACTTAAATCCAGGCTCTTTCAAAAGTTTTTTTGTATTAACATGCGGTTTTGAACCATTTACTGCAAATTACACATGAGGTTCATTCATTCAGATTTTTTCTTTTACAGTGGGTTTCAGATTTCTCATTTGATGATTTATGAGAGTATATATTCTTAATTACAGTAAGTGGATATTTTAATTAGTCCCTTTAATATAAACATTTGACACAAATAAATATTTTAAAAACAGGGAGTGACATAAAATTCTGGCAATGAATGGGTTAAATATGCTTTTGAATTTGCTTGGTGATATTGGTAGTATATTTTTCCTCTCATGTTGTTTTTGCTATTTCAGTTTTGGTTGTTGATATTTTTGCTTTTGGTATTGGTTTCGTCTTCTTTGTGTAGTGGTGATCTCTTTCTCTTCTCAGTGGTTCTATCTTTGGGAGTTTTCTCAAGGGATGGGAGATGCTTTCGTCATCTGTGTAGCATTGATTGGATTATCCACTGGTTCAGTAATTTTTTGGCTTGTTTCTCTATTGGTGTGGTTGATAATGGTGATAGTGGTATGGTGTTTTTGAATAATACTTAGTTTTGTTTTTGATCATCTGTGTATTTGTTATGGCAAAATTTTTGGTTCACCATATAGAGGTACTAGGTCGCAATTGTTTTCTTTGCTTGCATTTCAGAATTGTTTGATGGCTTCCTTTCTCATAGTTGTAGTTGTCTCCATAGAGTTTTGTTTCTGTTTTGGCTGGAATTGTCCACCAAATCATAGTACTTCCTTTACAGCTGTGTTAGGCTGTCATTTGTGAGAATTTAAATTTTGTTTGAGTATCCTTATCAGTATCTTTCATATGCTTTGTTACTTGGCTTATCATACCCACTTTTCTTCTATCCTCTAACAGTCTTAAGTTGCAAGAAACTGTTTTGTTTATTGATAAGATTGCCATATACATTTCCTATCTCTTGTCTCTGATATTGTCTGAAATATATAGAAATTATTGTGTGTTGCCTGAACTAATTTTTATAAAATTATGGTCCATCTATAATCATAGAATAATTTAATGTGTTTACATCAGGCCCAGCACTGGAGACAGCTTGCAGAAAATAGAAGATTTTCCTGCAGCCAAGGCAGATTGCTTTGGCCAACAATTTTTGGAAACAGTTGTCTCCTTCTGCAAAGAGAATGATTTAGTTACAGATCAGTTCCCAGTGACGATACTTCAGCAGGTCAGTCACATATTTTAGCCAGATAACCTGCTTACATTAGTATTTAGCCAGACAATCTGCCTTCAGCAGCACACATGACATATTGTAGACAAACAACCAGAATATAACAGCACACCTGACATATTGTAGACAGACAACCAGAATACAACAGCACACCTGACATATTGTAGACAGACAACCAGAATACAACAGGACATCTGACATATTGTAGACAAACAACCAGAATACAACAGCACACCTGACATATTGTAGACAGACAACCAGAATACAACAGCACACCTTACATATTGTAGACAGACAACCAGAATACAACAGCACACCTGACATATTGTAGACAAACAACCAGAATACAACAGCACACCTTACATATTGTAGACAGACAACCAGAATACAACAGCACACCTTACATATTGTATCCTGACATTTTAGCCAGACATCCAGCCTACAATAAAACACATGACACATTGTAGCTAGATAACCACCATACTAACATTTTAGCAGAACTAGCTATAACAGCAAACCGGACATATTTTAATTAGACAACCAACTTACAGCAGCAAATCTGGCATATTGTAGCTGGTCAAACAGCAGCAGCATACTTTAGCATTACTTAAGGCAGTATAGCCTGATAACCATCTAACAGTTGCACATATGGCTTTTATATTTTAACCAGATAACAAGCCAGATGAATACCAACCTACAGTAACAAACCTGACTTTTTATATTTTAACCACAAAAACCCCATACAACAGCAGACCTGATGTTTGAAGAAGATATCTGCAGCAAATGTGGTTGTTATTTTAGCCAGGCAATCAGCCTACAACAATTTAATATTAACATCAAACTTAACTAATATTACTTTAGCTAGGCATCCAGCCTACAACATCAAACTTAACTAATATTACTTTAGGCAGACAATCAGCATACTAGCAAGTCTGTTTAGGAGAAATCAAACAATAAAATAGAACTTTACTGCTAAAGTATGCTAGCTAGCTATCTAACAAAAATATTTAAGTCTGCTGTTTTTTATATCAATTTTGTTTTTAATTTTTTATCATTTTGAGTGCTTTGTGATAATTTACTTGACCCCAGATGGATACATTTGGGGATTCTTCAGAATCTCTTTTACTTGTCCACAGATTCAAAAAGTACTTAAACCAGGGAAATGGCCACTTATTTAAATACAGAAACTGGTAGAAAGTAAATGCATGCATTCTAAATATATATAGTTTATTAATTTAATTTTTTTTACCAAGAAAGCATGTGAGACGTATTTTTATGTATTAATCTACCATTAAAAATATTAGTATATGATTTCATAACTTGTGTTAGCAATGCTTCACTGCTATATTTAATTAAATGAAAATCAAATTAAAATTATCTGTCCACAAATGGCGGGTGTCTAGAAATTTTGTAAGACTATTTTGACTAGGTTTCACATAGAGAAAAACTATACAGCTGTAATGAAGAAGATATACACTTACCAATACAATTATTTATTTGTTTTTACTCTTGTAGGTAATTTACAAAGTATACATTTTGCTAATTTGAAATTCATGTAAAGCTTAATTGCTTTCAGCTTCTGGTCACAGGCAGTTCACATATTGATCTAATGAAGTTGTCACAGACTCAACAAATATCGTATGTCATGTTTGCTCAGCTAAATAAATCTCTGGTGAGTAAAAATAAATCTACAGCATGTTTACGCAGGTAAATGAAGTCTTTTGAGTAAAATCCTACCTGTTTGTCCTAATAAGTGAAATTTTTTTAGTAGAGTGTATTAAAGAGAAGGCTGCTCATGGGACCAGTTGGTGGCAAGCTCATTTTTCCATTTATCTTCCCCTTGATTGTGCAAGGGCCCTTAATTCTGGCTTGTATAAGACATAAGTTATCCATACTCTCCAGCTCATGCTTATCTGATAAGGATATATTTTACAGAAAACAATTCCTTTTATCAACTCTGTATCTGACTTTATGTATTTATTCACATTACATCTACAAATACATCGACAAGAACTACACTTACATCTTAAAGAACTATTACATCTACAAGAACCACAGTTACATGTACAAGAAGTACTCTTTCATCTACAAGAACTACTGTTTCTTCTACAAAAACTACAATTACATGTACAAGAACTACAGTTTACAGCTACAAGAACCCCTCTTATCTCTCACAAGAACTCCAGTTACATCTACAAGAACTACATTTACATCTACAGTTTCTACTCTTACATATACAAGTTCTACGTTTACATCTACAACACCTACTCTTAAAAGAACTACTCTTATATATACAAGAACTACAATTTATTTTGTACATACCTACAGTTACATCTATAAAAACTATACTTATACAAGAACTGCTCTTGAATTTACAAGAAGCACAGTTACATCTACAAGAACTACACTTACAACTACAAGAATTACTCTTACAAGTACATGGATCTTTCCACTCTTCAATGAACTGCACGTACAACATTTGGATACAACATCTATTGAGTTTTTCAAACCATCTATTTCAGACCTACACAAAAAAGAAATACTTTCAAATTGTGAACAACAACTAATATTGACAATTTTGTCCATCGCTAATTTATTACAGTTTATTTTCGAAAGCAATACCAACTTTAAAAGTCATTCGTCAGTGAAAAGAATTGATGACTGATAACTGTTGATGCATTGGTTCCATATTCTTACTGTGAAGCATTGAACCATGTAGTAGTTGCCAGAATGTGTTATCTGACACTGAAGTAAGGGAGAGCGAGGCTGCTCTTTTCTAAATTGCATCATGGAAACATCACAAACACTATCATCATAGCTAAGTTATAAGTACCTTCATAGCAAACCTATAAGCACCATCATCATGGCTAACCATTACCATCATCATGACTAACCAATAAACAACACATAGCTAACCGATAAACATCTTCATGACTACCCCAAAACTACCCCAAAACTGTCTTTTGGTTAACCAGTAAAAAGCACCATCATGGTTAACTAATAAATACTACCATCATGGCTAACCAATAAATGTCATCATGGCAAACCAATAAACTTCATCGTAGCTAATAAGCAACAATGCCATGCTAACCAACAAGTAAGATTGTCATGGCAGCAAACCCACAAAATGGCACCATCATCACATGGCAACAAACCCACTAAGCACTTTCATCTTGCTGTCCAACTCGCGAACATGCAAAGTCACAGTGAACTATTGAAAAATTGTGAATATGAATGATGAGCTTGAGAATGTGGACTTCACTGGTTAGGCCGATTATAGTACCTCCACTTGCCTGTATGGCAATGATATCTATAGTGAATGACAGATCCTCATTACTTCTGCAATCCTGTCTTCTTTTAACTAGTATCACTTTTTTGTTTATATTACTTGAAAAAAAATGTCACACTAAATTTTGTCAGTGTTTTTGTTTTTATTTTACAGGAAGAAATTGCATCTTTACGTGGCTTGAAAACATCCACCATTGTATCTCACTTGTGTGAGGCAATCCGAATTGGGCTTCCAGTTGACATCCGGGCACTTGGTGTGACCTATACTATTGAAAACCACATTGCTACTATCGTCCAGTCTTCCCCTATTAATTGTGGTCAGTTGTTAAAAAGTCATTACATTAGAAGCAGTGTATAATTGGATCTTGTTGACTTCCTAGCATTCATTATGAATATGATGACACAATTATTCCTTTCATCTCTCTCATACATGTATGATTCACTTTATCATTTGCCATATTGTAAGTGTAATTCTTGTAGTTGTAAGGATAGTTCTTCTAGATTAGTGTAGTTCTTCTAGAGGTAAAAGTACTTCATGAGGTTTAAGAGTAGTTCTTGTATTTGTAAGAGTACTTTAAATGTTTTAAATGTAGTTCTAGTGGTTGTAAGAGTAGTTCTAGTGGTTGTAAGAGTAGTTCTAGTGGTTGTAAGAGTAGTTCTTGTAGTTGTAAGAGTAGTTCTTGTAGTTGTAAGAGTAGTTCTTGTAGTTGTAAGAGTAGTTCTTGGGCGTAGTTGTAAGAGTAGTTCTTGGGCATAGTTGTAAGAGTAGTTCTTGGGCATAGTTGTAAGAGTAGTTCTTGTAGTTGTAAGAGTAGCCCTTGTAGTTGTAAGAGTAGTTCTTGTAGGTGTAAATGTAGCTCTTGTAGATGTAAATGTAGCTTTTGTAGATGTATCACCACCTTGTTCTAAGAAAGCCATATTATTGTATCAGCACCATTGCTGTATCAAAGGGATCATATTTATGTCATTTTCTTCAAAAACTTTAATCAGTAATTGTTCTGGAGCTTTCATTAAAAAAGGGTCTGTGGAATTATCAAGCAAAAGTGCTTCAGTTGCTTTAATTAATGTGCACCCAATATTTTGCACAAGGCATCAACACTCACCCATGCTCATGCATTTCCCATTGCTCAATTGTGAAACATTGGTATCAAATTTATTGCACCTCTTACGAAAGCCTGTATTTCTTTTTTCTGAAGCTAAACCTATTATATTATAAAGCAAAACGTTTTTTTATATGTATTGTATTTTCTTTGAAACCAACAGTATTTATTTGCTAAGTGTTGAAGAACTCTTTAAAAACGTCTTTGATTAATTTTGTCTTTATGAGTACCTTGCTGTGTCCTCTTAGCAGATATATTTAAATTTAAATTTTGTTAGTGTTTACAGAAACTGACATTCTTACTTGCATTAAAGATCACTTACCTTTTCACACATAGTATTTAACTTTGACATTAATCAACAGCATTACCCATATTAAAAGTCCTTACCATTTAATAAAGTACAGCCTAATGTGATGTTGAACTTTTGTCAATGTTTGCAGTAATTGACAGCCTTACCCGCATTAAAGATCACTTACCCTCTTACATAGAATACAACCACATCAAAATAGTGATTGCCAAGCTTGTGGCACGCTTTGGGCAGACAACTAATGCTGATGGAAATCTTGTACTTGCTAGAAGCACTGTTGGAAACACTGCACATTGTGATGAGAGTAAAAGTTGTGATGAGAGTAAAAGTCCAGGTGAACCTCTTTATCAAGATCTCACCAGTTTTAGTCCACACTTCCTTTCTTCTCAGAGCCAGGTAGGTGATTTTCTCATAGCCAGGTAAAGGTTATTTACTAAGCATGTTTTTTTTTATAGTGCTGGCATCTTGTTAATATACTTTTGTATTAGAAATTATAAAAAATTTGTGTTGAAAAGTTTTTAAGTAACTTGTAGCCATAAAAGCATGGTAATCTTTTAGCGGCATATATATATTTCACTGCACATGAAAAGTAGTATTTATCATTCTCATTTTACTGCGTTAATCTTCCTATTAGTAGTAGTAGCTAGGGAGAAAGAAGGTGCAGCAGCTATAGTTGTAGCTAGTAGTAGTTAGTTTTTTTTCACTGGGAACAATCAACATTTCAGATAAGGTCTCAGATAAAGTCTCATATGAAGTTTCAGATAAAGTGCCAATCTGCCAATAAAATATTCATGGGCTAAGATATCGTCCTTGTGTGTTCTCTGACAGAACACTCTTACTTACTCATCATACACTTAAATATCATAATCAAAATTTAACAATATAAAATATAGTTAATGTCAAGAGGTAAACATGAATATAATTTAGTTAGGCAAGCAAAAGAACATTCCTTCGGCAGTAATATATAAAGAGAATGATTTTCTGCTGTGTTGATAACCAGCGATAAGGTTATAGTATGATTATACTTTGTTAACACCGGGAGCCAAAATAGGTGTTGCATAGAAGGTCAGCTACATTTGACTAATGATTTACAGGTGAGTTTCTAGTATGTTTGTTCATGTGTTGTGCTTTGATTGGTTAATTTAGTGAGTAGTGTGGAACATTCAGGTATGTTTCCAGCCCAAGGATAAGAGTCAGCCTTTCTAGAAGGTAGGTTTATGTGTAGTCTATTTTCAGAGGAGGGGTGGATGTGGTCTACATAAACCATTATGTGACACATTTTGACGTTGACTTGACCTAGGTATTATCTCTTTTTCATTAGTAAACCCACTCTCTGTGCTTCTGAACCCAAAGTGGGCTTGTAATACAATTTACAGTCACTGGGAGAAACAAGATGGGCTTGTAATATGATTCTGTCACTGGGAGAAACAAGGTGGGCTTGTAATATAATTCTGTCAACAGGAACAAGATGGGCTTGTAATATGATTCTGTCACTGGGAGAAACAAGGTGGGCTTGTAATATGATTCTGTCACCAGGAAAAACAAGGTGGGCTTGTAATATGATTCTGACACTGGGAGAAACAAGGAAACTGAAATTTTGAATGGAGGCATGGTTGGCCTCCAGGACAGACAGCTTTGAGTTGTATTCCACCCCTGCCCATGGAGTAGGTTAAAGAATTTAATTATTTGTTAATTATTAAATATCTGTTGCTTTCTATTACACATAGGCAACTTTGAGTTTGTGTTAGAGAGATAACAGACATACAGGTGGCTCTGTTTTATGGGAAACAGACCAGTGTATTATTTTTTTTTAGCATATAATTTCTTAAACATAAACTATTTTTTTTTAAAGATTTTTATGAAAATTTACTTTTCCGGAAAGAACATATTGAACACTTAAATTTTTCATTGAAAAACTTTCATATATGAATATAGACATTTTAAAACATTGAATTTTTTTAATTTCTTGCATTTCAGAAACTGGAACCACCAGGACTAAAGACAGTTGGTGCATCATCACAAGAAAGTTCACTTTCCAGATTCATCCAAACTGCCTCCCAGTCTGAAACAGCAACAATTAGTCAACCAAAAGTCAGCACTTCAATGTCTGACACGTCTCATTTAGTTGACGAATCATTAAAACGCAAGCTTCCAGAGTGGATGTCTGCAACTAAAATGCCAAACACCTCTAAAAAGATTAAATTGACTAGTTTGCTCAAGTAGTTTTATCTGCTTGAAAGATTGTGCCAAAGTAAAGTGACATGTTAAGACCCTTTCTTCAAGAAAAAATTGCAAGAACAGAAATGCTGCCAAACGGTTATGCTTGAAATTTGTGTGCCTTACAGTCAGCAGCAACACTTTGTTCTGCAAGTGCAGAGAAAAGACAGAAATCTGTTTCTTATCCTTAAAAACCAGATTGCATTTATTAATTGTTTTTGCCATGTAGCTGGGAGTTTTGTTCTGCAAATGCAAGGAAATGGGGGAAAATCTGTTTCTTTTCCTTAAAAACCAGATTGCATTTATTAATTGTTTTTGCCATGTAACTGGGAGTTTTGTAATGCAAATTCAAGGAAATGGGGGAAATCTGTTTCTTATCCTTAAAAAACCAGATTGCATTTATTAATTGTTTTTGCCATGTAAGTGGGAGTTTTATTCTGCAAATGCAAGGAAAAGGGGGAAATCTGTTTCTTATCCTTAATAACCAGATTGCATTTATTAATTGATTTTGTAATGGGAGTTTTGCACTGCAAATGCAAGAAAAATGGAGAAATCTGTTTCTTATCCTTAAAAACCAGATTGCATTTATTAATTGTTTTTGCCATGTAACTGGGAGTTTTGTTCTGCAAATGCAAGGAAAAGGAGGGGGAAATCTGTTTCTTATCCTTAAAAACCAGATTGCATTTATTAATTGTTTTTGCCGTGTAAGTGGGAGTTTTATTCTGCAAATGCAAGGAAAAGGGGGAAATCTGTTTCTTATCCTTAATAACCAGATTGCATTTATTAATTGATTTTGCAATGGGAGTTTTGCACTGCAAATGCAAGAAAAATGGAGAAATCTGTTTCTTATCCTTCAAAAAAACCAGATTGCATTTATTAATTGTTTTTGCCATGGGAGTTTTGCACTGCAAATGCAAGAAAAATGAAGAAATCTGTTTCTTATCCTTCAAAAAAACCAGATTGCATTTATTAATTTTTTTTTGCCATGTAACTGGGAGTTTTGTTCTGCTAATGCAAGGAAAAGGAGGGGGAAATCTGTTTCTTATCCTTAAAAACCAGATTGCATTTATTAATTGTTTTTGCAATGTAAGTGGGAGTTTTATTCTGCAAATGTAAGGAAAAGTAAGCTTTGTTCTTATCCTTCAAAACTAGATTGCATTTATTGTTTTAACCATGTGAGAGGTTTACTCTGCACCTGTAAGGAAAAGAGAGAAGACCGTTTTATATCCTTCAAAACCAGATTGCATTTTGCAGTTGTTTGTCTGTAAATGGGAGTTTTGCAAATTTTTTCTTACTATATACTTTTAAGGAAGAGAGTTGTGTGTGAAATTTTGAACATTTTAGCTGTGTTTGAAAAGTCTGTGGCTTGCTAATATTTAAGTGAATTTATTGTTTCTTTATTAATTTCCAAACATGAAAAGGAAAATTGAAATAGGAATTTTTTCTTTGTTTGTGTGAAATAAATAATGAGTAAATGTAGAACTATCAATTACTTGTTAATTTCTACCGAAGAGTGTTCAAAATTTGATTCGCTTTAGTTCATATACCTATTAGTTTCTGCTGAGTGAATAAAAACAAGACTTGCTTTGGTTTATATGCCTGTTAGTTTTTGCTGAGTAATTAAAACAAGATTTGCTTTGGTTCATATACCTGTTACTTTCTGCTGAGTGATTAAAACAAGATTTGCTTTGGTTCATATACCTGTTACTTTCTGCTGAGTGATTAAAACAAGATTTGCTTTGGTTCATATACCTGTTAGTTTCTGCTGAGTGATTAAAACAAGATTTGCTTTGGTTCATATACCTGTTACTTTCTGCTGAGTGATTAAAACAAGACTTGCATTCATGCAGAGTTTTACTTAAATGCTAGTTTCCTGAGTAGACAAAACAAAATTTGCTTATAAGATTATCAATTTCTTGAAAAATCATTAAGATTTCTTTGATGCAGAACTATTTCATTACTGCTTTTAGTGTGTTATTGATCACATTCCTTGTTTAACATGTACATTAAATTTATATCTGTTGAATTTACAAGTATTGTTGTAGAAGTTTGTGGTGGAGTAAATTTGCCTCTCCCTATTTCTACTTACTTGTTATAAAAATTGTTAAAATGTCGAAGTGACCCGACCTTGGGCACTCCTTATGCTGGTATTTTTCTAAGTGTCAGAGTTGGAATAAACAACTCAATTGAGAATATGCTAGAAATTGCTGATGTAATCCAAACCAGTTCCAGTTGGATGAGTAGTTTTTATTATCCAATGATTAATATTTATAAGAATGGGACCAGCCAATGGGCTAAGATCAAAAGTTTACACGCTTTAGAAAATTCTCTTGTTAAATCAATTGAATGTGGTGTGACAAGAAGTCCAGTCATGAAAGGCGGCCATTAGCTTAGTGGTAAATTAACTGACTGATTGAGAGAGTATAGACTTAGAAATATTCATGCGTTTTGCTACTGACATTAAACTTGTGTTTTATGTACAGATGTATTGTATGAGTAGACTATTATTTTTACAAATTGTGAACTAAGACGCTCCATTATTAATAAAATAAATTAAGATTCTCATCACTTGTTATTAGTTTTGGATGATTAATAAATAATAAATTAAGATTCTCATCACTTGTTATTAGTTATGGATGATTAATTAATTAATAATAATCATAACTATTAACTAGTTGGCATTGGCGTCACAAAGTGATATGAATTCCAGTGTGTTCATAATTACTTGATTAAATATATACTTTGTTATTTATGTGTATATTATCCAAGGACTTATTTCAAATTTGTTGTTATTTTTGGTTCAATATGTATATTACTAAAATAATTATGCATTTAAATTTCTGCTGTTCATTGACAAGAATCTGGACAAAATGCAATGTCTGTAGAACTGCATTTCTCTTGCATATTATCCGCTTCATGCTTGTGATATATTTTGACAATTAAAATGCAAGAATGTCATTTTCTTTATTCATTGGTTTGTAACCAGAAAATAAAAATATTTGAACTGGGAAAAAGAGTTGCCTGGCTAAAACATTTGTTCACTTTTCGTTCTTACAAGTACGTACCATTGCTAATAGAATGAATGTCAAATAAGGATAAAGATTGGCACAGCCAATTAAAAGCAATGGGGCAAACGTAAGCATAAATTGTGATGACTTTCTGACAAAGCATTTACCTCCCATGGGGTTGGATTAGGGAGGGAAAAACATAAACTAGATCAGGCTTTCTCAACCTTTTCTTCCTGCAGGAACCCTTGGAATAATTTTCAGATATCATGGAGCTTTTACATAAAAATTATTGTTTCTACGATATTTATTTTTTTAATCACAATCTCTCGGAGAACTCCTAGCGACCTCTTGCGGAACTCTGGTTGAGAAACCCTGAACTAGATGGACGATTGTTCTGTAGCAAATTTATTAGATTTATCAAGTCTGGCATATATGATGAAAAAACATTACTAGTTTTGACTCGGTCAGACTATCTGCTGTTGCCTTGGAATCTGATAAGCACATCTGAATGAGTAAATGTTAGCATTTAAAATAAATACTCTTGCTCTCCAGACACAGAGGAGTATAAGTTACTACAAAAGTTGTTTTTTTAAATCATAGCAGATTGGCTCAAGATTCTGTTACCTTTGTACAGTTGACTGTGATAATCATTGTTCGTTAGCTCAAGATTCTGTTTTCGCTCTACAGTTGACTATGATAATTATTGATTGTTAGCTCAAGATTCTGTTACCACTGTAGAGTTTACTATAATAATCATTGCTCTTTGGCTCAAGATTCCATTGCCGGTGTATGTAAAATTACCTGTAATAATATTGAAAGTTTGGTTCGAGATTTTGTTCTACTGTATTTGGTTTGAATTATATAAGATTGGCTAGACATTCTGTTACGACTGTATTGATAATCATACCAGGTTGGCTCGAGATTCTGTTACCACTGTATTGTCCGTGATAACAGTTTGGCTCGAGATAAGGGAGGTTACTCTTTCAGTCCATTGCCCGCAAATTGAAAAGTGTGTATTTATCATAGACGATACAGTCGCATGATTAAAGAGATCCTCTAGTCTTTTAAAATAACTTGCCGCACAATTTATCTGTAATCATTGGCTTTCTGTGAGTGAAAGTGAGAAAAGGGGGAGGTAGCAAGGTAAAAAATGCCTCCTTTTACCACTTTGTCTTGTCACAATTTGAATTTGAGGTATATCTTTTGAAAAGACAATATTTCACAGATCAAGGTTGTGAATCATAAACGATATTTTACAGAGATCTAAATTTGTTACGCCAGACTCGATACATGGTTCCAACTATGGCTACCATATTAGTTTCAAATAAATCAACATTAATCGCATAGCATTTCTACTAAATAAAATAACAGTAGATATCTCGGGATTATAGGTGCCATGTAAGTTTATTCGCGAAAATTAAAATACATTATTACTTAGCTCAAAGAAAGACAAAAATTATATTTCTATTTAGCAGCACAGAAACATGAAAATTACAATTTTCGAACTTATAACTCTGTATTTGCTCATGGTGAGGCTTTGATGACGTGACTCAGATTGGAGATCGCGTGACTCTCAGATTGGAGACCTACTAGAGAAAACACACCTTACTGCGTATGGAACTCCCTGGACACTGATGAGCAAAAGGATAATTTTCCACTACAAGGGTTTCCCCAGTCTATTCCCTTAGCACCCTTTTGTCAGCTACAGTCAGCTATTAGCCTTAATTGGCTACCTTCTCAGGAATGCTTGCGTCATTCGATAAGTCGTAGTGGACTCGCGCATTCTATGGAACTGTTGAATTTCATCAGGAAGATCGTACTCACTCCCATAATATTTTGGCACAAGTTTATTTTCAATACAGATATGAATATACTTTGGATTTTATTTATATATCTCTTTGAGATGAACGGACAAACGAATAATCAAGCAAATCTGTTGTTTTATACATCAAGCAAATATGTTGATTTATACATCAAGCAAATATGTTGTTTTATACATCAATACCTAGGTGTATATTGGGGAATTGCTGGATAAACACGTTTGGGAGGTCATGCGTGAACAATCTTGAGAATCCATAAACAAGCTTTCTTTTGGAATCAATGACAGCCTCAGCTGTAATGCTTTTCTCTCATTCATCGTTTTACAAGTGACAACATTTTGCTCTGAAACACAATTATTAAACTTTTTCTTAACATTTCCTGGATGTCTATACACGGTCTACAAAGCTTTCAATGTCTGCATCATAATTTTTTTATACATTTTAACTTAACTCACAGTGTAACAAGACGGTTAGAACAAACATTATTATACTTCGCAAGACATCTAGATTAAACAGTATTATATCTATATTAATTCTTTACAAGACATCTAGATTAAACAGTATTAAATCTATATTAATTCTTCGCAAGACAACTAGAACAAACTGTATATTATATCTATTAATTCTCGGCAAGACAGCTTGAACAACCCAATACTGTAACTATTGATTCTCTGCACGACATAACAAATAGTAATCCTCGGCAAGACAGCTAGAACAAACCATATTATATCTGTATTTATCCTCGGCAAGACAGCTAGAACAAACTATATTATATCTGTATTTATCCTCGGCAAGACAGCTAGAACAAACTATATTATATCTGTATTTATCCTCGGCAAGACAGTTAAAACAAACAATATTGTATATGTATTAATTCTCAGCAAGACAGCTAGAACAAACTATATTATATCTGTATTTATCCTCGGCAAGACAGTTAAAACAAACAATATTATATCTGTATTTATCCTCGGCAAGACAGTTAAAACAAACAATATTGTATATGTATTAATTCTCAGCAAGACAGCTAGAACAAACTATATTATATCTGTATTTATCCTCGGCAAGACAGAATAAACAGTATTATATCTATATTAATTCTTGGCAAGACAGTTAAAACAAACAATATTGTATTTGTATTAATTCTCAGCAAGACAGAACAAACAGTATTATATTTATATTAATTCTCGGCAAGACAGCTAGAACAAACAGTATTATATCTATATTAATTCTCGGCAAGACAGCTATAACAAACAATATTAAATCTGTATATAATTAAAATTCTCGACCAAACAGCTACAATAACCCAATACTAAATCTGTATTACAAAACAGCTACAACAACCCAATACTGTATCTGTATTCTTTCTTCGACAAAACAACTACAACAACCCAATACTGTATCTGTATTCTTTCTCGACAAAACAACTACAACAACCCAATACTGTATCTGTATTCTTTCTCGACAAAACAACTACAACAACCCAATACTGTATCTGTATTCTTTCTCGACAAAACAACCCAATACTGTATCTGTATTCTTTCTCGACAAGACGACACGTACAACTTATCTTGACCATAATTTATTTCTAAATTAGTTCTCTAGTTATGTTTATTAAACACGACAATATACAGTTTATAACTCGATCTATTTTTCATATTATCTCTTTCTTAATTCTCTATTTAAGAAATCTGGTACAACACAGTTTGCTCAAAACTCTTTAAGTTAATTTTCTACTTAAAAAGACACGTCATATTTTGATCATTTTTCTAGTTTCATTCTCTTCTTAACAAGACACGTCATATCATGTTTCTAGTTTCATTCTCTACTTAACAAGACACGTCATATTTTGATCATTTATCTAGTTTCATTCTCTTCTTAGCAAGACAGTTCACAACATGCCTTAAACATAATTATCTCTTTTTAATTGTACACTTAACAGCCTGTACACTAATTGTTTGTTATATCTCCAGCTTAATTCTCTACTTACATACAAGCTCCGACAGTTCGTACAACATACTTGAATCACGTCCCTCACTGAATTGTCTAATTATGAACACGACAGTTTGAGGTATAAACATAATCATTATTAATTCTAACTCAACTTTTGTACATAACTTTGTGGTGTCGGCCCACTTTCTCAAGTTTTATCAAGTCACTCAAAAGATAAAATTATTTTAATTCATAATATTTTGAATTTAATAATAATAATTTAAAATAGTAATAATAGTTGCAACTTTGTAATTTTAAATTCTTAATACTAGTTTTCTAAGTTGAAGTTCTGACACTTTTAATAAACTTTGAGTTAACTCCCGAAATCATTGGTCACGCAATTCCTAGTCTAGCTTCTTGCCGCTCCAGCCACTGTAAGTTTGGCAAAATATCAGTCTGGGCGAGTGAACCTGCTATTGCTTGATCAGCGTCCACACTGACCAGAGGCTCGGTATGTAAGAAAGTAAACAAATTACTGTCAAGTCTGGTAGAACCTATATATAATATATATATAATTTCTCTAACTCACCTATATATATATATAGGTGAGTTAGAGAAATTCAAAATTACCTTTGACCCCGCATGAGTGTCTCCTATATAGAATCTCTTTTCCTATTTTTTTTTTAAAAATGTTAATATTTATGAGTCTATATACTTGTAGGATGATTTTCTTGGATTTTATCATTCAAGATTCATTGCAAGCAGCTCTAAAACCAAGCTGCTCATCCTCTTCTGATCCAGTTCGGTCAAACAAGAAAGTTTCAAAAGACATTTAGCATTGCTATACTTGTGCATTAGGACTCTCCACTGATTGTGTTGACTCAGAACATTTACTTCGTCGTGTACTTTTGTATTGAACTTTTATCTTTTATTAAATTTCTTTAAAGATTTCGTCTCTTTGTACATTGTCCCATGACGTCATATGTGTACTAGGTGTAGGGACTGTATCCACCACAGGAGTCTGGGGGACTCCAAGCTAGATATTAAATTTTAAGTATTTGCCCTAGAACTTGACTGTTCGTGACATGTCATCTCTGTTGTGTGTCTGTTCATTATTTGTGCGGCGTGTGACTGAGAAATGGGGTTTGTTTCCAGAAGTGGCCAGGGGAGAATTAAATCAACACTTTATTTTGCTCGTTTTTCTCTCCTCCTGCACTCAACACGTAACAATCCGCCACAATCTCTCCAAGGACTCCTGCACTCAACACGTAACAATCCGCCACAATCTCTCAGACGACAGTTCCAAGGACACAAGACAGTCCTGGTTGCATTTTCTTTCTGGAAGGAAAGTACATTCAACTAGCAAATGTATTAGCTGGAATAAATAGAACTATCTCAAGTGAAACTTTACTAAGGGGGTGAGTGTGCAGACTATTAAAATTAAAAATTAAAATTATTAGTGAGGAGGGAGGGGCAGAGAGTTAAAACTATTTTCAGTCACTTAGGAAAAATTCATATTTAATTGAGGCATTTGTAAACTTTCATTTTTCTGTATATTTTCTTTAATATATGTCAGATAATCAATGCACAAAGCAGAAAATTTTATCTGTAATTATCCTGAAAGAAAAAAATAATTGGACAGTTGTTTTTTTTAAAAATTAGTTCATGTCTGTCGAGCGAGAAAAATATACTTCAACAAAGGTGTAGTGTTTGACATCATTAAACAGTAAAACGTTATTAATCTATGAAGCATCATTTATTTCAGTGAAAAGCGAAGTGAGCTTAACGATTTACAAAAAACAAAAATCCATTATAAAGTTATTTGAAGTCAACAGTAATATTCTCAAACACACAAAACGAAACAAACTGTCGGACAATCAGAAGACATAAGTCTCATAATTGTCAGTTATTTTAATTTTGGAGACTGAATACTTGGCCAAGAAACAAAACATGCAGCAATTAAATGGTGTTAAATATTAAATATACATCTAAGTAAAAACAATATAAAACAAATATATTCAAAATAAATATTAAAAAATATGTCATTTAACAATTATTTTGCACGATTTTTAAAAATAATTTCATATATTTTTATTATTGTGGTTTCATGATTTTATCACCAATTATTTTAGTCATTTTATTTTATTTTATTAGTTTGCTGGTGACATTACAGAGAGTAAGTGGAATGTTTCGTGAGATGGGGGGGGGGGGGAGGGGGAGGATTTTTAATTTCAGCTGGCAGTTCATTCATTATACAAGCATTGGTAAGCCGGACATCAATGACTCGTCTCCTTCATCGTCATTTATAACCTCAATCGAAGATCGACTATATGTTGGGGTGTGGGTCTGTTAATGACGTGCTAATGCCAAGTCACGTGTCTGAAATAAAAGACCGAAAATAGAGGGAAACTATTTTGTAATCATTACTAAAGTCTTTTATGCGTAAAGCAAAGCTTTAAAAACCCGCAAACAACAGTAAAATACTCTGGGGAAAAATAAAACCAAAAAAAGTCAGTTTGACCGGGAAAAAAATAGGTTCCATAATGATTTTTTTAAAATTAAATCATTGCCAGCTGAATGTTCTTTGTACTAAAATAAGTAGAAAACTAAGCAAGGAATTATTTGAAGATTACCGAACGCTAAAATTTATTATCGGTATTCAATCGCAATTTAATTAGAAATTTATTTTCTTATTTTAATAAAGAACCATTCGTAACTTCAAATAATGTTCTTCAATAGTGTTCAATTCTGTCGCTTCACATATTGCCGTTAGACAGTGCAGACCACAAAAGAATGTCTGAGTGCTCAGTAAATGGTAAGTTTACGACAGGTTTGTAATGCTGTGGTATCACTGAAGGAAATGTGTAGAAAAGAACATTATAGAAAGTATTATTGCAGAAAATGTTGTATTTGAAATGACGTCGTAATGTGTAGGAAATGTGTAGAAAAGAACATTATAGAAAGTATTATTGCAGAAAATGTTGTATTTGAAATGACGTCGTAGGAAGCATCATTGTCGGACAAGATGTAAGAAGCGTCATTGTCAGACAAGATGTAAGAAGCGTCATTGTCGGACAAGATGTAAGAAGCGTCATTGTCAAAGAAGATGTAAGAAGCGTCATTGTCAGACAAGATGTAAGAAGCGTCATTGTCGGACAAGATGTAAGAAGCGTCATTGTCAGACAAGATGTAAGAAGCGTCATTGTCGGACAAGATGTAAGAAGCGTCATTGTCAGACAAGATGTAAGAAGCGTCATTGTCGGGCAAGATTCAAGAAGAGTCATTGTCAGACAAGATGTAAGAAGCGTCATTGTCGGGCAAGATTCAAGAAGAGTCATTGTAGAAGTATCATGGAAAGGATATAAGAAACGACATTGTATGAACACGAAATGTTAGAAACCTTAGAAGTGTTATAGAAGTGTCATTGTATGAAACTTTGTAGGAAGTTCATTGTAGAAAATGTTGCAAGAAATCTGTTGTAGAAAGTGTCATTATAGGAATGTTGAAAATGTCGTTATAGGAAATGTCATTGAAAGAAGTGTTGAAAATGTCTTTGTAGGAAATATAGGAAGTATCGTCCCTGGCAATGACATTTTACTGAGTGTTTTGTCAGAACTTTATAGAAATGTTATTGTATTGAAAAAGTATTGTAAGAACTGTATAGGAAATGTAAGAAGTGTAAGAAATGTATTTAGGAAATGATTTTAGAAATGTCATTGTAAGAAATGTTGTAAAAGTGTCATAGGGAATGTAGGAAATGTCTTCGTAGATATACATGCATGATGTGTCTTTGTAAGAGATGTCATTGTAAGAAATGTTGTAAAAAGTGTCATAGGGAATGTAGGAAATGTCTTCGTAGATATACATGCATGATGTGTCTTTGTAAGAGATGTCATTGTAAGAAATGTTGTAAAAAGTGTCATAGGGAATGTAGGAAATGTCTTCGTAGATATACATGCATGATGTGTCTTTTAAGAGATGTCATTGTAAGAAATGTCATTGTAAGAAATGTTGTAAAAAGTGTCATAGGGAATGACAATGGAGGAAATTTGGAAAGTATCTTAGGGAAGGTAGGAAGTATTGTAGGGAATGTAGGAAGTATCATTGCAGGGAATACTTGGGAATATAGGAAGTGTTGTAGGGAATGTTGGCGATGTCATTGGAGGAAATACTCTAGGGGACGGAGTTTCTCAACCGTGGTTCTGCGAGAGTTCGCTAAACGTCCCCCACCTCCAAGAGATCGTGACTTCACCACCAAAAATATCCTTTGTTGGACCTGCTAGCGCTCACAATGGTGGACAGAGCCAAACACCTTATTAGCAATCTCGTTAGAGTTTTCTGAACACCACTCAATAGGACCTTGTTCATTGGTTTGGGACCGTTCTCAGTCTTGACACGAGATAGAGGCCATTGATAATTATTGGTGATGGCTGCATTGCGTAGAGGATGGTAGATTGATGACGTCAGTCTCTCTCTCTCTCTCTCTCTCTCTCTCTCTCTCTCTCTCTCTCTCTCTCTCTCTCTCCTGAATTATCAACAGGTGTATAATAATTTTGTAACTGCTACGCCTGATCGTATCACTCCGTAAGAATATTTTTAAAAGTCTTAAAATTGTGTCTTAGCTATAAGAATAATTTTTTAAAATCTTATATAAAATTGTGTCTTAGACTATATTTTTATTCGTATTGCTTTGGCTTATAGTGTTAGTAACTTCTTACTCTACGCTGTCAATAAATTTTCATGTTGTAAATAGCATTAATTTTAAAATCAGTTTACAACTTCTATTTAAATGAAACCTACTGAGTGTTGTTTAAGAAATGCAGGGTGTCATTATAGGAAATATATAAAGCATCTCTGTAGAAAGTATTATAGAACTGGGTGGGAAGTTTCCACAATCACATTGTTTACACCAACAAAATGACATTGCTCCAAGCACTTAACAGCAAACTGAGTAATACTACAACAGATGTAATATTTCTTCTTTTCTTAATTTTTGTTTTCAGGCCCCTGCAACGCTTCTCTAAGTCTAACTGTTACAGGAGCAACCAGACACGACTTTCTTGAAAAAGCTGACCTGACTCACTTAGAAAGTGTGCACGACCTGGTCACTGTAGAGGTCTACATACAAGTTTCATCTTTCTGTGGCCTTGTCATCATCCCTATCATTTTCCTTGTCGGCATCCCAACAAATGTAGTCACGTGCCTCGTGTTCTATCGCCAAGGCTGGCGAGATCGAATGAACCTCTGTCTTTCGGTTCACGCGCTGGTGGACATTGCGTGCATTACTCTGGTCTCTCTACAGTCCGCAAAGAACTTCGTCGATTTGGTGGACGTGGCGCTTGGAATGGAGTATAACGCCAAGGTCTTGCTGTACCTTGGCTATCCAGTGCTGGCCACGAAAGCCATCTTGAGCTGCATCAACGTAGTCATCGCCGTGGAGAGGTGCGTGTGTGTTGTCCTCCCCTTGCGCGCCGGCACCATCATGCGGACCCGCACCATGGCGCTGCTGCTAGCGACAGTTGTCGTGTTCATGTTCCTCGCGCACGACTTTTTCCCGCTCAAGTACGACATCGCAGTCTTCAAGGACGAGTCGACCGGACTGCAATCCTGGATTGTAATCCCATCCAGATTGTTCCTTGAAAACGCCTTTGTCTTCTACATCATCGACGACATTATCTTCTCTACCCTGTTGCCAGTCTCGACCTTTCTGGTGGTCACTGCGGCCACGACCCTCACCGTGGTGCGATTACGATTGGCGCTGGCCTGGCGAGCGGAATTCCTACCAGCCAAAGAGCGGGAATCTCCGGAAGGCCGCGGCAACCTTGAACTGCCCTTGATCCGAATGCTCATTCTGCTGTCTTGCGTCTATATCGCGTGCTCCACCCCGTTCGTACTCGTGTCCCTGGCGCGGGTGTTAGTGCCAGGGTTTATAAGTGGTGGTCGCTACCACAACACGTTTTGGACCGCGCACTGCCTGGCGACGACAATGTTCGTTGTCAACTGCGCCGTTAGCTTCTTCCTGTACTGGACTCGCGCCCGGCGCTTTCGGAAAACTCTACGAGATATGTGGCTCGGCCACAAAGAGAGCCAGGCAACACATTGGGCCAGTTCTAGAACCCACGCCTCGCAGTCGGACACAATAGCCAAGAGCATGAACTCGGTGCAGACTGTGGCAATGAATGCGACATTTCTAAATGGCGTTGTAAGTTCAGCTGTCGAGCAATCAACGTGTTTGACGTAATTATGTTCAAAACACAAGATGACGCAGTTTGACTTCGTGAAAAAAGTTAAGAAAGAAACAAAGAATTGGTAAAGTTCGGGGAGAGTTGTGGGGGAGTTATAAGTGCGTATAATATCAAACCCAGCCTATCATCAAAATCTTTAAAATTCTGGTCCCTGCTTATTCATGATTTGTGTAAAGATTGACGTCCTATGACTGCCCATGCTTTTTAAATTTTACGTTTCATTTTCTTTTTTCTATAATTGCTATAAACTATGTGTTGCATACAGATAATTATTCGGTAGCTACGTAGTCAGCCATATTGAATGTGCACCTCGTGCGCAGCGTGAAACGAATTAATTTAAGAAGACCGTTGGGCTTGCCGAGCAAAGTCCAGAGGGATGGAGGAATGGTTTTGGTATAGAGTGAATGATATATCTAGGTGGCAAATTTCACCCCCTTAAATTCGACCCCAAGTTTGCCTACGTCTTGGGCGGAACTCAAATGCCCATACACAATTATGGTATATCCAGTCCACTTTACCCATCCCTCTGAGGTCACATCTGTGAATGCAAGAACATAAAAGGATTTAACATTTTCCAGAGAATTGTAACAGGTTTATGTTGACTTTATGAGAATAACTGAAATGTTTGATTAAGTAGAATATTAGATTTATTATTTCTCAAGGACAATTATTTTTAGAGATGTGTTGTGTAGCATTAGTGTTGGTTCTATTGTAAATGTAAGATGATGAAATAGTGGAGCATTAGCGATGGTTCTAATGTAAATGTAGGATGATGAAATAGTGGAGCATTAGCGATGGTTCTATTGTAAATGTAGGATGATGAAATTGTGGAGCACACGTATTGTGAGGCATTATTTTATTTATTTATTGTAAAGTCTATTTGAACTAAATTTTAACATGGAAATAATGTATTTTGTTTAAATGTAATTAAATGATGCAGTGAAACTTTTTATTGGATACTATAATAATAAACTTTTGATTTTATTTTACTTCTTGAGATAATTGTTGTCTTCTATTATATATTATATCTTCTAATAATTTTTGATGGAAATTCTTTTGGAATTTGTAAGTTAGCGTGTATGGTAATTTTTATTAATTTGGAGTAGCGTTATTGTTATTACCTGCTGTTGCCGCAACCTAATATTTATCATAATAATTATGTCAGCTATAAAGGGAAAATGTTATCTTTCTTCAGCTGGGTCCTTCTATCATCTTCTTGATCTGAAGATTGATTGGTCCAGAAATCTTATCTGTGACCCTGGAGAGCGGAGCTTCACAATCCTAGTAGAGATCTTGTAAACATAGATTTCAGCAGTATCACTTATCACTGTTCATCTCTGTTGTGGTAGAGAATTAAGCACTCAGACGGGAAGACACTCACCAATTAGATTTGTAAACTCAATTTGAGCTGATAAGAACGGGAGATGGGGGAGAGAGAGAAAGAGAGAGAGAGAGAGAGGACAATGCATGCGCTCAATCCGTATTCATTTGTAATTTGAAGTTATTTTCCTGTTATTGTTCTAATATTAAATCTTTTGTTATCTTATCCCTTATCGTAATTAATTCTTTTGGAATGACCGTTAACTGGGACCAGCTGGGGGCGAGCAGTAAATGGATGGATGATTGCTAATTTAGTTAAGAAGGGGAGATAACGTTGCCGATACTAGAATTCAACGTTAAATTTACTTGATGCTGTACTGAATGAGTTGTCTCATAAAATTTAAGCGGTAGATAGTGGCTGTACGGGTAAGTTAGGCCGTGGGACTGTTGACAGTATTAAAACTAGATTCCAAATTAAATAATCCGGATAATTTTAATGCTCTAATAGGATCGTTAAATTAACGCCACATGTAACAATGTCAGGAATAGAACAGTTTTAAACTGATTTGAATATTGTAAATCAGTGTGTTCCTGTCATCATGGAATTGAATTTTATTAATTTTTACTTTAATAAACGTGCGAGTCTACGCGGGTGAAGTACAAGTTAAGTGAGTTGTAGCCACCATGGGTGCGATTGTTGAAAAGTATGAAAATTGGACAAGTGGGATTAAATGCGAACTGTCTTGCACTGCCTAAAAGGGTATTATGTCAGGTCAACATTTACTCTGGAACACAAGTATCTAGGATAAATTACAGGATGGGTGGGTAGATTTGTTGATAAGCCACAACTCTTTGCGTTTCCCTTAAGTATTTAAAACCCTTCTGCAGGGAGATGATATTATATTAAATAGAAGTTAATAAAAAGACCTGTCACAAATTAGAATATGATTATTTTTTCCCATATTGCAGTAACACAGGCAAATACTCCCCTCTAGAGAAAGAAAAGTGAGTAAGGTTCTCTTCCGACAGTTTCTTACCTTCGCTCTTGCAAATAAATGGTGTTGCGTCAAGGTTTATTTTTCCTGCTTTTCGATCGACCAACTAAATCAAACATTTTTGCACGATTAACTAAATCAAATAATATAATGGAAACCCATAATCTTCACGGAAGTGCGAATAAATGGGAAACGTGTGTTCATGAACGATGTGTGCGACGGGTCAAAGATCACGTTTCAACGCTTTTTTGCTAAATACAATTACAATTCAATGAAAGATATCATCAATCTGGTTTATTCAATACAACGGGGTAGAGTTTACAGTTTTGCATTTCAGTAAACTTCATATCTTATACGACAATGTCCAATAGCGAATTCTTTCAGCTACTTTCATGTCTTATTCAATCGTGTCAGTGAGTTCTTTCAGTAACCTTCTTGTCTGTTACAACGGTGTCCAATAGCGAGTTCTTTCAGTAACCTTCTTGTCTGTTACAACAGTGTCCAATAGCGAGTTCTTTCAGTAACCTTCTTGTCTGTTACAACGGTGTCCAATAGCGAGTTCTTTCAGTAACCTTCTTGTCTGTTACAACGGTGTCCAATAGCGAGTTCTTTCAGTAACCTTCTTGTCTGTTACAACGGTGTCCAATAGCGAGTTCTTTCAGTAACCTTCTTGTCTGTTACAACGGTGTCCAATAGCGAGTTCTTTCAGTAACCTTCTTGTCTGTTACAACGGTGTCCAATAGCGAGTTCTTTCAGTAACCTTCTTGTCTGTTACAACGGTGTCCAATAGCGAGTTCTTTCAGTAACCTTCTTGTCTGTTACAACGGTGTCCAATAGCGAGTTCTTTCAGTAACTTTCTTGTCTGTTACAACGGTGTCCAATAGCGAGTTCTTTCAGTAACCTTCATGTCTGTTACAGCGGTGTCCAATAGCGAGTTCTTTCAGTAACTTCCATGTCTGTTACAGCGGTGTCCAATAGCAAGTTCTTTTAGTAACCTTCATTTCTGATAAGACAATCATTTCCAAGACTTTCCTCCAACACTCATACCTATGGCGAGCGTTGTTTATTTCTCTGCGATGAAGTTTCCTAGGATAACATTAAATTAATATCATGTATTTTTTATATGTATATTGATGCGCTGACGAGTCATCTTGGAAACGCTTGAATAAAAGCAAACACTTATCACAGCCGTATTGACTTAAGCCATGAGAGGCGCGATGTAAACGTCACTGCTCAATATACCGGAACATGCATTTTTATCAGAAAGAAACAAATGTGGAGATTTTTCCTGTTAATGATAATATTGAGTACTGTTTACACATAGGCTCACACGAACTACACAAACTGTAGATCTATAAAGAAATATAACAAAGAAATATCATTATTAAAATAGCTTAAAATATGATACTCATGGAATACTGCTTGTGCCATCCTACGTAACTGACATTTTAACGACTTTTGCATCGACTTTCGCACTATTTACTTTCATACATGCACACACACACACACACATGCACACGCACAAAATCTATGCACAAATTTTAATTTCAAACTTTCTTTTCTTTTCTTTTTCTTTATTCGACAAAGAATTGTTTCAGACTTTTATGCTATCTCGACTATAGAAAAGGTGGGGTGTGTTTTTTAAAAAAAATAAATGGTTTTTTTTGGTGATGTTAAAAGTTGTAGTGTTTACTTTTACTTTTTAAATTTTTTTGTTAAATAAAAAGATCTAATTAATTTAAATTGTTTATTGTACTAACACAATATTATTAGCAAATGCTACATTTTTTCTTCGTTTTGATATATTTTACATTCACAATTCTTGCAAAATGTTATTGTTTTATAGCATTTTATATTTTTTACCCTGTCTGTTTATTTTTTGAACAGATCAATATTAATTGCGTAATATAATCATGACGTGTTAAAATTGTTATTTTCCTGAAAGATTAAGATGTTTTAGGCTTTATACGTACGGTGACAACAGTCATGACATGTTTGCATATTGATAATAATTCTTTTTATTTGCTCAAGTTATTTGTTAGTGGTTGTAGTAAAAATAAAGAAGTAATAAAATAGTTAAGCTTATAAGAATTGACCAAATTTTTAATAAATTAAGTTATTTTAGCCATTTTTGAGATTTTTTAGTGTATTTTTTAAAAAATGTTTCAAGACGTGCGTAATTCGACCGGCTTCTTCAGGATTGTTTGTGATCATTAAGAAAATGTTATGTTGCCTGTTTATTAGCATCAAAAATACAATACTGACCTTTACATGTTTATTAGCGTCAAAAATACAATAGTGACCTTTACATGTTTATTAGCATCAAAAATACAATAGTGACCTTTACATGTTTATTAGCAACAAAAATACAATACAGTATACTGACATTTACTGTAGTTTCCGTTTAGTATTGCGGTTACAAATGTAGCAGAGGGATTCTGTGGATTATTACAATGGTCGCACTTCTTTATTTGTGGGGTGGACATATGGACTCTTCCCGAAAGCACAGGAATTTTCCTGATTATTGCAACGGTCGTACTACTTACTTGCAGGATAAACAAATTGATTAGAACCTGTCTAAAGGGACTGTACTGGTTATCGCAATGGCCGGTAAGTGTATATCCGCACACAAAAGAACAGACAATTTAAAATATACTTCATTTGCAGGATAAATAAACTGATTACAACCTGTCTAAAGGGACTGTACTGGTTATTGCAATGGCGGCAAATGTATGTCCGCACACAGAAGAACAGGCAATTTAAAATATGTTTGTATCAACATATCTCTATCAAATGCATGTCTTAAAAACCGGAACCAAAAGACAGGCATAAACCATTTTAATGCACGCACGCACGCACACACACACACCTACCTCGACCTTCGCCTTTAGATTTTAGGAGGATAGATATCAAAGCGCCAAGTGTACATAGCAATAGAGAGTTCAAGCATTAATAACTAAGCTAAGATTAGGCAGCGGAATGAGTAAATACAAATAAATAAGATGTCAGTGTAGTCACAGACTAAACTTAGAATATGACATTAGAGACTGTAACCTACTTAGTAACGAGAGCTAAAACATGACATTAGAGACTGTAACCTACTTAGTAACGAGAGCTAAAACATGTCATTAGAGACTGTAACCTACTTAGTAACGAGAGCTAAAACATGTCATTAGAGACTGTAACCTACTTAGTAACGAGAGCTAAAACATGTCATTAGAGACTGTAACCTACTTAGTAACGAGAGCTAAAACATGTCAATAGAGACTATAATCTACTTAGTAACGAGAGCTAAAACATGTCATTAGAGACTGTAACCTACTTAGTAACGAGAGCTAAAACATGTCATTAGAGACTGTGACCTACTTAGTAACGAGAGCTAAAACATGTCATTAGAGACTGTGACCTAGTAACGAGAGCTAAAACATGTCATTAGAGACTGTGACCTACTTAGTAACGAGAGCTAAAACATGTCATTAGAGACTGTGAACTACTTAGTAACGAGAGCTAAAACATGTCATTAGAGACTGTAACCTACTTAAACGAGAGCTAAAACTGCGCACTTTATCTAGTAGAAAATAATATACGTTAAATATAATGAGGATCCTAAACCCCGTAAAAATAAATGGCACCAGTGCCCTAAACAAACAAATTTTATAAATATTCACCCTCAGTCAGATCTAATATAATTAAGAATAAAAATAACAAAACACCAAACAACCGTTTCTACAACCACTACTGATGAGGACAAAAACTTTGCTGAAATTACCCTAACAGCAATCACAAAGAAACCAAGAGTGTCAGTAGGGTGCTTTTAACCATTTATGATATGTTAGACCTATATGCGCCTCCTCATGGCTACCTTGGAGCTACAACAACCGGCCCCATAGAATCAAATACAGGTTGAGGGAGACACAAACAGCAATAAATAAACATCAGCGACAACAATAACAGAATAGGAATCAGCAGTAATGGCCAAAAACATCCGGGGTGGGGATTACCTACTAAATCAGACTTGGCATGCTACTGGCTTGGGTCTGTAAAATACCTCCCACCCCCCTACATAGACTATCAGTTATTGTAAAGTGATTTTGAAGATAACAAAAAAAAGCATGTCAGCAGAGTCAGAGAGGGCGAAGCTCACCAGCACAATTCTATTAGAGTCCCACTTCCCATCCCCAAAGCCCCCACCCCACTTCCGCGTGAAATTGGCATAAGTAGGAAGCGATCCACCAAGTAAGTAAGTAATAACAGTGTTCCCGAATCAATATTTTTTAAATCTCTTATAAATCTCCACACATTTTCTCTTATCTAACATTCGAAGATACTTAGCCAGCATTATGATTTTTTTTTTTAACGTCCCCGTCCCCACTCCTAACATTAGAACTGCAGTTCAAATAAAGGAAAAGAACGAATGTGTTCCAACAGCACGTTGACATTATTGTTGATGGACAATGCAGATCCCCAGTGACTAAGTTATCCTATTGCTATTGTCCTCTCTCAGCTCATTGCCTCTTTCAGCAACATTCGATCTGTTAATTGCTTCACTAAATATCTCAAAGGAAATAATAACATCTTTCAACAATATTTTTAAAATAATATTTGCTCAGTCCAAATAATAATACACAAATCCAGAACTAAATATATACCAAAATTACTTTCAGGTTATCGACTCTAAAACCAAATGAAAGTGCCCCTGCTAGCCAAAGATATTTTTTTAAAATAGAAACTCTTAATTCTGATCAAAAAATCAAATTCCTGATTGACCGTGTACAGCTTTTTCAAAGACTTTCTTGATGAATCATCTTATGCAGGCATGCATTGAAAAGCCATTTAATTACAAATACGTCACGACTCTCAAAGCGCTCAGGACATGAATTGATGGAGCATTTGTTAAACTTGAAACCAAGTAGCTTGATTAGGAATATGTCACGACTGTAACACAGTTCTAGACATGCACTGATGGGTTTCTTCCAAACTTGAAACCAAGCGGTTTAATTACGAATATGTCACGACTGTAACACAGCTCTAGACATGAACTGATGGGTTTCTTCCAAAGTTGAAACCAAGAGGTTTAATTACGAATATGTCACGACTGTAACATAGTTCTAAACATGCACTGGTGGGTTTTTCCAGCTTGCTTAATTAGGAATATGTCACGACTGTAACATAGCTCTAAACATGCACTGGTGGGTTTTTCTAGCTTGCTTAATTAGGATTATGTCACGACTGTAACAGTGCTCTAGACTTACACTGGTGAACAACAGCAATCACGTATATATGAGTAAATGACTTACTCAAGCAGAGATCATTTTACGGGCCATGCTATCTTTCAACTACACCCGTAGTTTAGCTGGCCATATTAAATACAAACAAAAATTAAATACAGCATATATGTTTTACAAATTTTTAATGGAAATCTATCTATCTATCTGTAACACTACAAAAATGTATTGGCACTCATGTACACATTCCCTGTGTGCACTGGATAGAAGCATACGATCGCGCCAGTTATTTCTAAATGTTCTAAAAATAGGCATACATTCTACTTCTATCGAACACGAAAAGGTAAATACGGCGGACTTATTTTCGCAATCCCATAATGCGTACAAGTATACGGATTCATAAAAGTTCTTGTTATTAGAAAACGAGTAGCCTCTGACAATTAGAACATGATAGTAATACATATAGCAACCAGAGTACGAGTTACAATTAGATATAATGGAATAAAAACATAGCACTTAGAGTACGAGTTACAATTAGATATAATGGAATAAAAACATAGCACTTAGAGTACGAGTTACAATTAGATATAATGGAATAAAAAAAATAGCACTTAGAGTACGAGTTACAATTAGATATAATGGAATAAAAACGTAGTACAAATATTTCTTCAGATTCACCTACAAACACTACGCACCAACTTAACGCAACGCTAAAACTCATCTAACTTCCATTTCATTTCCAGAGAACAGGACTCAAATGGCAAATGACGACCTCAACAATACATACACCAACAGTGGAGAAATGAGTCTTGAGACATTCGAATACATAGTGACAATTTCTGACATAATTGTCATTCCTGTCATCTTTCTTATCGGCGTTCCAACAAACATCATCAATTGCTTTGTCCTAAGTCGTCAGGGTCTCCAGGATCGGATGAACCTGTGTCTCTTTGTTCTGGCACTTGCAGACATCGTCTACATTTGTTCGCTCCTTGCGCAATCCTCGAGCACCTTCGTCACAATGATAGACAAGGACCTGGGTGCTGAGTATGGCATCAAGATTACGTTTTACATTGGTTGTCCAGCGCTGGCACTCAAAGCCATCTTGAGCTGCATCAACGTGGTCATCGCCGTGGAGCGGTGCGTGTGTGTTGTCTTCCCTTTGCGCGCCGGCACCATCATGCAGACCCGCACCATGGCGCTGCTGCTAACGACAATCGTAGCGTCCATGTTCCTCGCGCACGTCTTTTTCCCGCTCAAGTACGACATCGCCAACTCATCGACAAGACTGCCCAAATGGTTTCTCCTCCCATCCAAGGCTTTCATGGAGAACGACTTTCTCTTTCATGTCATTGATGACGTACTTCTCTCAACGGCTTTTCCCATCCTCACCTTTATCGCCGTGCTGGTATCCACAGCCATTACGGTGCTAAAGCTCAGGGCTGCGTCCAAATGGCGAGTCAGCGCGACTTCCATCAGCAAGGACCAGTCCAGCGAGGTGTCACTGACTAAAATGCTCGTGCTACTCTCGATCATCTACATCGTGTGCGCCACCCCCTTCGTCCTCCTGGCTCTGGCGCGGCTGCTGGTGCCGGGGTTCCAGAGTAATGGTCAGTACCACACCACTTACTGGGGAACGCACTACATGGCTGCAGCGTGGTCCGCTGTCAATAGCGCCATCAACTTCTTCGTCTACTACTGGCGCTCGTCGCGCTTTCGACGCACGCTCACGGCCATGTGTAGTCGTCGCACAAAGACGTCACTTTTTCAAGTGACACTAAGCGTTGACACGGTCGTCTAGATTTGTATAATTTGTTTTTCTTTGTTTTTTTTATTTTTTTTAAAAGTCATACTCGTCTGTTATTATATTACCACATAACATTATCTTATTTGTTGGTATCTAAAGTGTAAATAAACATATGCTACTCACTATTAAAATCTCGATAAAACTGGAATGGGAGAGCGGGGAATGAAATCTATATGCTGAACTCTTTATCAAAGTAAACACTACCTACCTGACCTTATCAAAGCAAGCACTATC
This sequence comes from Sinotaia quadrata, assembly GCA_028829895.1. Lineage (NCBI taxonomy): Eukaryota > Metazoa > Mollusca > Gastropoda > Architaenioglossa > Viviparidae > Sinotaia > Sinotaia quadrata. The sequence goes on along the minus strand of CM054180.1, from coordinate 32,692,001 downwards.
TGACCTTATCAAAGCAAAATCCATCTGGCCTAATCAAAGCAAACACTACCTACCTGACCTTATCAAAGCAAGCACTATCTGGCCTTATCAAAGCAAAATCCATCTGGCCTAATCAAAGCAAACATTACCTACCTGACCTTATCAAAGCAAGCACTATCTGACCTTATCAAAGCAAGCACTACCTGACCTTATCAAAGCAAGCACTATCTGACCTTATCAAAGCAAGCACTACCTGACCTTATCAAAGCAAGCACTACCTGACCTTATCAAAGCAAGCACTATCTGACCTTATCAAAGCAAGCACTATCTGGCCTTATCAAAGCAAGCACTATCTGGCCTTATCAAAGCAAAATCCATCTGGCCTAATCAAAGCAAACATTACCTACCTGACCTTATCAAAGCAAGCACTATCTGACCTTATCAAAGCAAGCACCACCTGACCTTATCAAAGCAAGCACTATCTGACCTTATCAAAGCAAGCACTACCTGACCTTATCAAAGCAAGCACTACCTGACCTTATCAAAGCAAGCACTATCTGGCCTTATCAAAGCAAGCACTATCTGGCCTTATCAAAGCAAAATCTATCTGGCCTAACCAAAGCAAACACTACCTATCTGGCCAGCAAAAAACCACTTGACCTTATCAAAACGTATACCCCCTGAGTTTATGAAAGCAAAATTTCACAGCCTTATTAAAGCAAGTACCAAGTGGCTATTAAATAGTCTGCTGACAACAGCCATGCAACACTTTGTGTGTCTTGCCGCCCATTCTAAGGTGAACTCTTGAGAGTTTTTCGTTCTCTTACACACACAGAACGAAACGTTAACACATTTTTAATATATCACATCACCTAGAATGATTTAATGCGACCATTCTAAATCGCGTGTATCAAAGTGTTTTGCTTGATTGTGTACGTGTTGAGAAAGAAACATTTTGCCACAGAAATGGAACTGACAGTGACAGAATGCAGAGACGAAATGAAGACAATGACAAACAATACATATAGCGATGTGACGCTCCAATGCCACCTCGTTAATGGTTATTATTATTATTATTTATTACGTTCTGGGCATCCATTCCCCTTGAAAAAAACCAGTACGAAGACCAAGACGGAATCGCAAACGGAGTTGATTGCCCTTGTTTCTCAAATCGATTTGACCAGCGCTAAAGCAAGACTGGCCTATTCTAATCAATGCAACACTGTCTAGTAGGAACTATAAGCAAACTGCTTCATTCCTCCTTCTCCCTCTCCCCCCCCCCCCCATCCCAAGCCTCTTTTATAAAACATTACTCAGAATGCATTAATCAAATAAACCTAATTACAGTAATAACTGCAAAACAATTCAACACGAGTATAATTTTTTAATACACTTCATTACACATGTAAATTCAGGTATTAATTATTTTTTAAATAAATGTTGGTTACAAGAAATATTCTGGTATACACAGTGATAAATATATGTTTCTATTACTCACAAGACAATTCATTGTACTTTATCATATTATATGTATTAGGCATTTTAGTCAGTTTACCTGTGAGATTTTGATCCCTGAGAAAATGATTGGGCCACATCATCTTTTGTAAAACAATTATATTTACAAATATCACTGAAAGGGAAAAAATTATTATTTGATTTCGATTCCAAAATATATTTTGGAAATTTTTTTCTAGGGTGTCACTTTAACAGGTGTGAAAAACTGCTGTGTATATGGGTGTTGTTTTGTGTGCACTCATCTAATACTATTCTTTGATATGTATACATGTGTGTGTGCACGCATGTCTGTGTGACTATAAATGTACATTAGGTGTTGTGTACACTCGACTAATACTATTCTTTGACATGCATAAGTGTACATGTCTGTGTGACTATCAATGTATATGGGTGTTGTCTTGTGTGACTATCAATGTATATGGTTGTTGTGCAGGTGTTGTCTTGTGTGACTATCACTGTATATGGGTGTTGTCTTGTGTAACTATCAATGTATAGGTTGTTGTGCAGGTGTTGTCTTATGTTACTATCAATGTATATGGGAGTTGTCTTGTGTTACTATCAATGTATATGGTTGTTGTGCAGATGTTGTCTTGTGTGACTATCAATGTATATGGATGTTGTGCAAATGTCTGTCTGGTGCACATACCTAATAAGATCCTTTCACAGCTGTAAAAATATACTTTGGAACAATAAATTATATAGTTCAAAATGGGGAAAAAAGTACTTTCATGGTAACAAAATAATTAATCTACAATATGTATTTTTCTAAATGACATACAGCTAGGTCTCGATAGTGTGGATAATAAATCCTACAAAGTTGTTGCATTACTGGAATTGGCACTGTTCAAAGTTATACATGTAATTAGATGTTGAATATGGTCATTGGTCCAGCTCGACAGAAATAGGCAATTAAAAATGTTAAACATGTTTTTATAAATTACAGTAAAGGATAAGAAGAATGTGCTTATTATTTAGATTTATTGTAAACAAGTCACAGAGTAGTTATAGAGGGCAAATTAAAAACAATTCTAAATGTCATTCCTAAATGTAAGCTTACACCAGCGAAAACATCTTTATTATCTTGAAAAATATTTTAGCAGCGTAGACTGAACTTTCTCTTTCTTGAAATCTTCATACATGTGCTGGAAGATGCAGAGCGCTTTACCCACATTCAAGTTGTTCAATTACATCAAATATTTGCTGTAATGTAATAACAAGCCTTTTCTTTTCTTTGCTCGTAGAGTTTTTATCTGAACAATCTTTCTTTTGCCCTATTTTGTCAAGGTCACGTCTTACAACAATTAAAACAAATAAAAAAAAAAACTAACGTATAATATGGCAGGGACATGCAAACACACACACACACAACACTATTTATACACATGAAATAAATCAAATGCATAGATATACTTGTCAAAATATCACAGTTTATAATAAGTGACGTGACCATGCGTAATCAATTCTGTGTAATGGCCAGAAACCCTTTTAGTTTTAAAAGATAAATGTTGAAATTGGGGAGTGGGAGTGATTGTCAGTTGATTGGGTTGAACTTTTACTCTTGCTGTTTAGAATGCCAGTGCTTAATTAAATATTAAGTTCTAGCAGGAGGTAACAAGCACACTATATAGGAAAGATTTTCACTAAATGGTACTAGTAAATGAAATTTGAGTTTAAATGATTCATGAAGTGTAAATAGCAGATACATCATACATTCATAATGAAATGACGTATAGAAATAAATATAGATATAAAAATGTATCTTAATAGCAAACTGCTATTAAAGTATTAGATAATTAATAATTTTTTAAGTACCTGAGCATATCTAACATTTGCCAGAAGATCAGACTGGGGTGACTACTTGTGACTACATTTTCAATTTAGGAGAACATGCATTTGATACAAGAAATCAAGATGCTGCATGTATATTTTTATTTTTATTCCCCTAGACAATTTTGATCCCAGACCAGTAGGACTATTGTTATTATTAATTAATATTTTTTTCGTTGCTGTTGCATTATTTGCCCTCCAAAACAGTATATAAGATAAAGTCCCAGCTTCTGATAATGGACATAAAGAGTATTCTTCATTTTGTCCTTCAATCATTACCTTTTTCTAAATGCATTTTTTGCCTCTGTGAAAGTGTATAACACTATAGCCCCATCTTCCAAATATAGGCACAAAAAGTATTATTTTCCATTTCAAAATTAAATTTCTTTGCATGGTTTCCATCGCAAGATAAAGCACAGCATAAAGCTTAATCTAAATACCGACATAAAAATATTCTTTATTTGTACCATTACATTTTTGTATATTATTTGCCTCCCAAAAGTGTGCATAATAAATAAAAACTCACCTTACAAATAATGATATCAAAAATATTAATTATTTCAATTTAAATCATTATATTCTTTGCATGGTTTGCCTCCCACAACAGTGCATAACACAAAGCCCCATCTTCCAAATATGGGCATAAAAAGTATTCTTATTTACAATTACATTACATTTTTGCATGGTATGTCTCCTAGAATAGAGAATAACAAAATCCCATCTTCCAAATAAGGGCTTAAAAAGTATTCATTTTTTTAATTTAAATCATTATATTTTAGCATGGTTTGCCTCCCAAAACAGTGCATAACATAAAGCCCCATCTTCCAAATATGGGCATAAAAAGCGCAAGTAGACATTTGCTGCAGCAGCTTCAGCTAATGCTGGCAAAAGCCCATGTCTTGACACTCCCATGCGTTGGTAGCAATCAGCATGCTTACTAGGTGACCATACTCCACTGACAAAAGATTTCTCTTCCACATTGTAAAAATGGACATGCTTCAGGCTGCAGCCTCGGCGTGCCTGGCGACTAAGTTCTGCAAGAAAACTATCGGGTGACATCTGTAACCAGGTCAACGTTTTTAGAGGAGTGGTTGATCTATACTTTTTCCCACGCTTTATTAATTGATTTGCAAGGGATACTTGACCCAAGGTGTCTGATGTCAAGGATGGCAATTGATGTCTTGTAGTTGGTAGCAGTTGTGCGGAGTCACTCATCATAAATGGTGACAATGGAGATGACGGAAGAGAAGGCCAGTCATCATTTGGCAAACTTATAGTCGATGCTCGCATTGGAGAATTTGGCATGCCAAGTGACAATATTGCTGATGGACATAATAAGCCATCATTGTGAGGCGACTGTGATGGTGATGGACACAATGGGACATCATTGTGAAGTGACTGTGATGGTGTTGGTAACAAAGACTCATTCAAAGATTCTCTCATTGAAACTGCCTCCATCACAGCTGTGAAAAGTAATTTTGATTTCCAGTGGGTTGCACAGAGACTTACCACCTTAATACCAGATCTAACTTTGGACTTCAACTGACAAACAAAATCTTCATCCTTTACTGCTATGGCAACCTGGCGATTTGATCCAACAATCTTATTCCTAAAAAGCCCTAGTGCGAGGAACTGGTCCTCATTCTTGTAGGTGGTAATAACCTCTGGTTCAAATCTCCTTTCAGATAGACCATTTACCGTGGCTTCTAAATCAGAAACTCTAATATCAATCAATAAAATTCTGTCTTTCACTTCTGGAACTTTTGAGAAAATAACATTGAAAGTAATAATCTCAACTGATTTCATGTCAATGTCATTCACACCAATAAATGTGATTACATATCCCAAAGACTGCATTTCCGACTCACGCTGAACTAAGGCATGCCTTGGCACATACATCATCACATGTTGCAGGCCATCCGCTGTGTGTACTTGAATTCCTTCCACACCAAGAAGACTCAAGTGATTAGGAAACGGTGACAGGTCTGAGGCAGTGCTAAGGGCTAGTTTGACTACACCATCAAGGTCCATATCAGTGGCCCAAGCATTCAGTAGAAATGCCCAAGCCAGTCCACTATGATGATGCTGTACCGTGCAGCATGTGCCCTCCATTGCACCAGTGTGACCCCATGTTTGCCCTCCATCAAGTACATCCAGCCCCAAACCGTACCACTCTCTGCCTTGGTCGTAAGATGGCCGCTCGAACATTGCTCTTAAGCTGTGTGCATCCAGCAAACATCGACTTGATGTGTTGTTGAGCGGAGTTTTTTCTCTTAAGTCTTTCATAGTTCTGTTGAAGTGTGTTTCAACATACACAGAGTTGACATCTTGCTTACATTTGCATGTGTTTAGTTCTGCACCAAGAACAAGAGATTCCCTGCAATGGTAACATGGCTGAGATGTTTGAACATCTTCTCTGGCATCTTTCTTTTGATTAAATGTTACTGCTTCACACTGTTTTTGTACTTCATTTAATTCAGTTTGATAAGTACAATCTAGACTACTAGTTCTGAAACTGCTGGTATCACTGTTTACAAACGGTGTAAAATCTTCATCAAGTCTTGCATTCAAATTTGGGGTTTCACTGTGAGTGAGAGTTAACTCCCCTTGTTCACAATTATGGTGTGATTTTTCCAGGTTAAGAATGAGTGCCAGTACATCAAGAGCAGATGCAACCCATCCTCCATAAGCACCAGAGTTTGTCATTGGGAAAGAGCCATACTGAGGAAGTACACTGCTGTTTTCTTGACCAGGAAGTATGCTGGCAACAGTCACTGGCTCTCGGATGTTGAAGTACTCTGCCTTTGACAACAGGAGAAAAAAATGGAGAAAATGTATATTGTTTTTCTTATGATACAGAAATTAAATTAGTGATTTATCTACTCAAATAATACTTAAAATGTCAACTGCATTTATGTAAACAACAATGTTCAACTGTATAAATTATCGATATTTTAATTTGCAATTTTGTCATCTAGCAATAAACAGCATAAAGGCCTGCAACATTATCATCCAACCACAAACAAAATGGTGAAAGGGTCTGTGCTATCACAAAATTATATCTAATCATAAAGGGATGGAAACATCTTCCATATACAGGCAACTATTTTAAATCAGGATAAAGAATACATTAATTTATCTGAATAAATTATTTTTGTTTATTTAATTAAATTCACTAAATGTGAAATTAAAAGCAATTAAATTACCATTCACTTATTTAAATTATCTATTTTTCTTTCATTCATTACTTTTTATATCTAATAATTAATTGATTTTGTATAAGTACTTTTGTTGTTTTTCAAATTTTCTGTCCCTCTCCCTCACTGGTCAATACACTATCATTTGCTTATTTAATAAAACTTTGAATCTAATTGCAGTTTTCCAAGGACAAGATTTGTATCATTTTTAGTCAAATAATGCAAAAACCAATCTTTGTCACTATAATGCATTAGAACACTTGTTTCAACAATTTGGGGTAATATTTAAGAAAATATTCATAATAATTCTTTTCTTGTAGGTTGAATAAGATTTTTAAAATAGATTATTTCTTCTCTGTTAAAATTATATTAATGTCAAGTATATTTATGTACCTACAGGAAGTTAATGAAACTAGAGTTTTGTCTGCTAAACTACTTATGGTACAGGTAAGCTGTGTAAACAAACATCTCACTAAATTTTGCTTATCCCACCGAAAGTTTATTTCTACCATTAACTGTGTAGATAAAAAAAAAAATTGTTCATAAATGAAATTTATTTTGTCTGAAGAAAACCGGTTGCAGAAGTATTTACAAAGAGGTTGTTGCATTTTTGGGAAATTTTGCATGCAATCTGGATTTAAAGATGTTTTTCAAAAAGTCAAAGTTTCTCAAATAAAATTAATAACAAACTTAAAAATTTTATAATAATTATATTAAAAAATATATTTAAACGTAATACATTTTGTGGATAGTAACAAATTTGATTTATGTGTTGCATCATTTGTACATTAAAATAAAGAGGACTGTTAAGACAAATGTATGCATTTTTGGCAACATTTGGCTTTGAAAATAAATTTCCATACCAGTGTTTGGTTTGAAAAATAATTTTATAATATTTTAATTTTAAAGAAACTTTATTTCAAAAGTTTAAAAAAATAATTGTATTTTGCACCATTTAAAAAATAAACTCAAGAAATAATCCAGTTGCCTGACTACAAGAACCAATAAAGCTATAAAATTTAGCAATGATAAAAATGCTTGTGCTTTTAGTGAGTAAAAAAATTCAAGTTATAAGACCTAAATGAATCATATTCAACACAAACATAGATGTACATGGTGAGCATGACTTCAAAAATGTCTACAACAAAGTTGTAAATATTTAAAATGGGTCATATAAAGTGAAGGTAGGTTTTAGTGTGAAATATAGTGAAATTCAGATTCATCATTAGAAAATCATTCAAACACAGAATTGGGGGAGGGGGTATTGCATTGTGGAGGCATTAAATTTTTGTTTAAATGAGCATTTTTCAAACAGTGTACTGCAGAGTCTGCAGGTGTACTAGGGAAGTTTTAGGGGGGGAAAGTCAAAAAAGAAAAGAAAAAGGAATTAAAAAAAATCATTGAGGCAAATTTTAGAAGCACTGTGTATTTTTCTTGAAAGGTCGATAAACAGTGAAAATAACAGTTTAACCCTTTCCAACTCACTGTTGTCAAATGCAACACACGCTCAACTTTTAAACACAATCTTAATACTCATTTTTATAATGAAAAATCTCTCTCCTTAAAATTCTGATGGTGTGCCGCCATGACAATTTTAGCGCCTTATTCTCAGTGCAGTGAGTTGAAAACTGCTGCTTTAAGCTGTGAATATTTCAGTGCAACATATTTAATGTCATTTCTATAACCAATATAGGACAAAACTAAAACAAGTTGCTTATTAAAAGCATATCACACTTAAGCATCAAATGACTGTGTCTTCACCTGAAACAGTTATCTCATTTAAGCCCAGACTTCAAATAAATATTTCAACATTTGCAAACCTCTTCTGAGTGCCAGTGTGCCCTTGTCTCAGTCCCAATGTACATGCCAGAGATACCAATTGACATCAAGAGAGATGACATATACTGTTCATATGACTGGCCAGTGACAGCTGTGACTATTTCTCCCAACACCAGATAGCCAAAATTTGAATAGGCATAACGAGTTCCTGCAAATTACAAACAAATTACAGTTTTTTTATGACAAATTTTAAGAAGAAATTAAGCTTATAATCAACAACAAAGTTACTATTACAGAAGTTCAATAACTAATGAGAATAATGATGGTGATGGCAGCTGAAGAAGTGTTAGTGGTAGCAATATGGTGATAAAGATGGTTTTCATAAATGATATATTCTTGAAACTTTATTAAATGTTATATATACTACTGGCTTAGAATTGATCAGTGTACAGAATTCAAATTTGGTTATAATCAACAGAAAAACCTGCAATTCCATATAATTCTAATAATGTGATTTTGCTTAACAAGTTTTATACTTGGTAGAGTTCACTGTGTTTATGTATATGCTGTGCTTGTTCAAGACTCATTTCAAACACACCAATTTTAGTATGACAAATTTTCTGTAATTATGAGCCAGTCTGGTGGTTTCACATTTGTACAAGAAAAATACAACACAATAATATAACGGTCTCAAAGCTGCCATAAGAATAATTGTGCAGTAAATATTTAGTTTGAATTTAATATGAAGTTTTTTTGAAGTGAGAAATAGTTTTAAATTATCTTTATATAAACATATATGTTTAATATTTGCAAATTGAAAGGCATCTCGTAACATGTCATTTCTTAATGTACATGAATGTAGTACATCCTTACAAAATTCACAGATGCTATTTTTCTATTTTTCTAGGAGGCATCATGACTACAAATTAAAAATTGGCTAAAAAAGTTTCAGACTAGGCTTAATCCTTGCAGTAAACATCCATGAATCTCTGCCAAAGGTAAAAACTTTGGATACAGCTTTGGAACTTCTGACTAGTCTATATACACATATAAAGCTCTAGAACCTAGAAAAATCAGAAGCAAATCATATCACTTAGTGCTTAGAGAAACTCTTCATAATTCCTGTTGTAAACTGCATCTTCCTGTTAAGGACCAATAAAATGTGATACCATTTAGTTATTGTAATCATGTAATGTCATGCTTACATAATGCAAAGAAAATCCTTTGACAATACCTGGTGTAAACTGCAGCTTCCTGTTCAGGACATACTGAATGAGGTATTTATTGTAATCAGGTGATGTGATGTTTACTCCAGCAGGAGGAGGGACTTTCCAGAATACTGCATCCCCTGCCAGGTCTCTGTCCCACCCAGCCGAGTGCTGTAATAATTGTCTCAAAGTTATCTGCCTCATACGCTTGTCCCCACGTGGTATTAGGTGCTTTAAAAGCCCTGTAAAAGTTCCCAGACAACTTTAAAACCTTTTGATATTTAAAAATAACTGGTGGGACATCCTACTTCTCAAGCCACAAATTGTTAAAATATAAATTGGAGGGTGGGGGATGGGGGGAGTGGCACAGATAACTTTGGCAAAACCTTAATGTAAGCAATAAAATCTTGACAAAGAAGGGTGAATGGTAATAGCAGGATTTAATGCACAATGTAGGAGCCCCAATGTATATAAATATTATATCTCAAATATCTTGCAATCTGTTATGTGCTCTTTATATTTTTCAAGATCAGATAGTTTTGCTATCCACCCCTTTACAATCTTTTGGCTTTAAACTATTTCGACAAACACTTTATAGGTTTTACCTTTTCTTATCTTTTTGTACACTTATAAATAATGTGCAAAGTCTAAAGAACTTCATATTTTAACAAAAATATTAAAGACTTAAAATTTTACCAGCACTAAGAGAAAACGTAAAAAATTATATTGATTCTGTATTAAGAATTTTATTAAAATATTATTCCTAATTTAAAGAAAATTTTATCCCTATTAGTAAATTTAAATTTCTTTTAATCAATATAAAATGTTTCTATAGGTAAAACTCTATACATTTGCAACTTAATTTACATTAATTTTATATAATAAATCCACACTTTAGATTTACTTCCACAAACCTCCCGAGCCAAACACTTTGGCATCTAAGGTGACCAAACCATCTTGGCAAAGACTGAGGATACCCAAAGCTGTTATGGTCTTACTAATGCTTGCTATACGCAGACGCAAATTGGATCTCATCCGCCGTCCAGCACCTGCCATTCCATAACCTGAAATAAAGATAAAATCAACTAAGAACATCTATCTAAACTGAAATAAAGGTAAAAATAAACAAAGAACATCTAACTACCTAACTAAAGGTGAACAAATATTAAACTACACAATCTGGGAATACTGGTTGTTGAAATGTATTCATTGTTATTTTACTTTCATATTGGAAAAGCAATCAGTTACATTATGATTATCAGCTCATGATGCTTCTGTTTGTCTGTTTTTATGGTATTTCAACCCTTATGCCTAATTGGCTGATGATCATTCAGAGACATCCATGTTCAAGACTTTTTATCCAATTTCAATCTAACTGGCTGATTATCATACAGAGAGAAAGAGACTCAAATCTTTGCATCAAATTTCCATCTAGGTCAATTTTCAAGTACAAAGAGACAGATTTAAGTTCTTTCATTAAATTTCAATCTAAGTGGGTGGTTATTATGCACAGGAAGACAGGCTCAAAATTCAAACTATGTGATTCTGAAAATTTTCAACTGTGGCTTTTGTTTGTTTATTTTTAATTGAGAAAGCAAACAAATGTGTATATGTATAGTATATATGGTTATGTATATGGTACAATTTTTCTTTAATCTTTTAATTTCTAGTAATAATGTTTTGTTTATCTGTTGCTGCACAAGTGGCAGGTTTATCTAATGTGGATATATATATCAGCAAATCACGCAGCAAATTATGTATCTGCTTGTACCCTTGATCACAACAGCTAGCAAATTATGTATTTACTTGTACCCTTAGCAATATAGTGGTACCTCGCATAATGAACGCCTCAGAGAATGAATGATCCGCATAACAAATGCCCGCATGACTTGCAGAACGAACTTGTTTCACATAACGAACCGTATGTACACCACTCTTTCTTCTACAGCTGTGGCTCAAAATACATCAACACTCTACTTCTTTCTATAACCACACCTCAAAGTACACCACCATTCTACTTCCTTCCATAGCCATGGCTCAAAATACATCACCACTTTACTTTATTCTATAGCTGTAGCTCAAAATACATCACCACTTTACTTTCTTCTATAGCTGTGGCTCAAAATACATCACCACTCTACTTTATTCTATAGCTGTGGCTCAAAATACATCACCACTTTACTTTCTTCTATAGCTGTGGTTTAGTGACAATCACACATTTCAGGAAATAGTATACTACAGTGATAAAAACATAACTACTTGTACTTTTTAGAAATTAATAACATTATTAGTTTAAATACTTTCCCAATTTTTGCATAAAACTAAGGTATGAGTAAAAAAAAATTAGGTGGCATGAGTATATAAATGGATTTAACATGATATATATATATATATATAAAAAGCATTTTCTATATCAAACATTGTACTACCTTGCTTATATACCAAACGACCATGCTTTGCAATTGCTAGTGTCGCCCCCGGTATGTGTTGCTCTTTCAGAAAATGGCAGATTGTTTGATCTAGTTGTTTTAATCTAGGCCTGCTGACATCATTGGCACACAGTTTTGCTGTGTAAAATAAAAAATAAGAAGTTATATAAATATTTACTGATGGTCAGAGATAAATAAATACACAAAACAAACTTCAAATCTTCAAGTTGATCCAGGACATTAGAAAAGAATGCAACAAACATATTCGAATATAATTACAAAAAAAGTAAAGTAATAAACAAAACAGTATTGTGGATATCAGAATCATTTAGAGAGAGAATTACACAAGATAGTATTGTGAATACCAGACCATGACTAGATAGTGTTAGAAAAGATATAGTATTATGTACATGGGATATAACACTATTGTGTAATAAATAAGGCAGTAGAGCATTAGTAATAAATACAACAGTAAAACACTTGCATTACTATTATCAAGTACTATTAAATATAGATGTTGTAGCAGAGTAAAAGTGTTATGATTAGAGAAGACAGTACAACATTGTGAGTGTCATACATGACCAATACTGTAGAGTATTGGGACACAAGAGCATGTATAGAAATCAGTCATGGCTGCATCATAGAACACTGTTGAAACAAAGGTAGTGTTATGCAGGCTTTTGAGGACCAGTACTTGCTCTTACAAACCAGTCACTGTCTGGCTTGCAGTGTCACACAGGAGTCTACAAATTCCACATTCATATGGGAAGCTTCTACATCATTTGCAAAAGAAATTTAATAGAATTTATCAGATTACTAGTCTTTGTACACAAGAAAGAAAAAAGTTAGCATGCCTGTTTCTGTTATGTCTTCAGAAACACCACTGGCAACATGCAGAACAAATCATTAGAAATTCAAATATATATGAGAAATTCAACCAAGCATAACCATTTATTTTAAATATAGGCACATTTGTGCAAATACACACACTTTAGTGTTAACATTTGTTACTGAAATTATTTTTAATACTAATGCACTAGAGTACATCCCTTAAACAAATATATATTCAAAATATTTATTATCAGTTTACTGATTTATTTTAGAATCCTATATTACTAATTTCATACTGTCTCATGAAAAAAAAAACATGTATATCAATTTGTAGTGCATATTTTCTTATTAATCATTTTGCAATTTAGGCAAACTTATGAGGTATTAAAATTAATATTTAGTCTTCTATAACATTAGAATGAAACACAATTTTTCTCCAAATTTGTAAATGTCATGTCAACTATACAACAGTACATACACTTTGTGGAGACTTCATACACATTAATACTAGGAAGTGTGTGTGTGTGTGTGTGTGTGTGTGTGTGTGTGTGTGTGTGTGTGTGTGTGTGTGTGTGTGTGTGTGTGTGTGTGTGTGTGTAGTATGTGGTGGGGTGTGTGATTTACATGGATCAACCAACAGCTCTAAAAAAAAGTTCTGTTAGTTCTTGAGGATAAGCAGAAGAAAAAAGCACCAAACTATCATTTCTTTTTGCTCAAGATGGTCCAGATCACCTTCAACCTAAATGTGTGGCACAGCTGATACCACAATATTATATTTATTAATCTTAAACAAATGACCGTCAAAAGGGTGTGCATGATCACCAGTATTAATTATTACTATTGTTTCCAAAGCAGGGGCAGGTATTTTACCATCATTTAATCTATATAGGCAGCCTAGGCAGGTGATATGATACACATAAAGCTCCTTTCTCCCTCCACCCTGATTTGCAGTAGGCACACAAACAAATAAAAGTTTACACATTTCTAACTTAAATCATTTTTACAAACCGAGAAGTTAGATACTGGTTATTTGTAAATCTGTATTGGGCAGCTCATATTTGTTTATCATGCCTGCACAGTTTAATGATTATAGATTAGACATTACAAATTTTATACATACCTATCTATGTTTAGAATTCAGGTGGGCATAATCATGATAATGTGTGCAAGGGGAGACACAAAACTCCAACATTTTCAGAAGCCAGCCCTCTTTTCTCAGGAGCCAGCACAATTTTTTTAAGTGAGAGGAGAAAACTTAGGCACTAGGTGAAACATTTTGAGTGATTGGATTTATACCCAGTTTATCAGTATGATGTTTATTGTGCAATTCAAATGCTGTTTATAATTATATTAATTACAATTTCTTCAACTCACTATCTGTGTACTGTGAAAACTGTATTCAGGTGTGTCAAAAAGTTTGTATATTTGTGTTGTGATGTACAACTGTCTTCCGTACCAGTCTATAGCAGCAGTGTACTATTGGTCCACATCAAATGGTACTGCAAAGCATGTGTTTCAAGATTGAATGTTCCAATAATTTTCACATAATGGCCATAAAACATGTGCATCCTTACTGCATAATGATAACAGTTAAGACCACTTGACGCTAATGAGACAGGAAGTAAGCAAGTTCTTTATTAGCTAAATCAGTTGAGTGGATTTGGGTTTTTAGTCCTATAGAAAAATCCCAGACATTTAAAATTTAGAGACTCTTTCACATATGGCCTCAAACAGTCTAAGGATGGTCAAGAATAGTGACACCAGGCTTCAAAGATATCTGGAAAATTCTAATTTTAACTCATGGAACACCAAAGATTTAAAAAAAAAAAAAAAAAGCAAAATGGTGAGAGATTGGCAATAGATGAAAAAATAAACTGATTTACAGAGCAATGTGGAGTTCCATTACTTTTGCGGAGAAGAAAATATCATTCAGCTGATCACTGCTGTTTGCATCACCCATATAATGACATACTTTCTATACATGTATTTGGTATGAAAATTTAATTCTAGACTTGAAAAAACAATAACAAGAAAAAGTAACATTTTGTCAGAATTAAAGTTTTAATTTATGTAGTGCTTACAACTGCATCATACTGTAGAGCGTTTGGTAAATCTTAAAACTGCGGGTAATAAGATTATTAATAGTTTAAGTTGAGTATTAAGCCTTTTCAGTTATGGATATATTTGTGGAATTCCTTATATCAAGATATTCCACAAATATATCCATAACTGATTTTTTAAAAGAGGCTGTACGCAGTCTTGGGTATCGATGTTGCCTTAGTTCACAGATTTTGGCTACACTAAACCAGTGACTAAATCACCGAATCTTTGATATTCTAACAGTTGCGAGATGAATAACTGAAATAATCTGACGGCTCTAATCAAATAATGAAAATTCTCACCTGAACTAAAACTGTAGCTATGCTCCAGTAAAATACATTTTTTAGCACATACCATATTGAAATAATTGACTACTACCACGACACAAACATTCAAATATAGTATTATTTATATGCATATGTCAGTCTAGAAAATTTCTGTTCGAGAAAACTTGTGCACATGGGTGTATCATTATCAACCCTAGAGCAAAACAATCCTAAAACGTTAAGTAATAATTTTAGCATTGTGCAAACACTAATTTGAAGCGTTCTTTCCTTCTATGCAAGAGAGTTTTCCCAAAATAATACAGTTCGGTTTTCTCGTGTTCTTAAAAAGTAATAGTGCAGAAATACGGGTTTCTATCGCATTTCTTGCAAATATGTCGTGGTCAGGAAACCGATGTTACATTCATTTATGCAAATCTGAAGTGATGCGCAATTCCTTCAAAACTTGCTATAACTTACAATAAGAAGCCCAACTTGTTGCCGTGTTGACAGCAAGTACCACTGTAGGCCTATGTAGCCTACTTGTGAAGTAAAAGCAGATTTGAACTGGCAACAATAAATGAGTCAAATGTTTTGTTACATTACTGTATGAATGCATGCATTATAATGAAGGAAATATACAATAACATATCCTTAGGTGAGAGAGAGAGAAAACTTTGCAACAGTAAACAAACAAAAGTTATTATTACCTAGCTTTTACTAGCAATAAATTTTTAATTTAACAAAAATAATAAAGATAGATCTGATACGAAACAATAAGAATAAACGAAACTGCTTAGTGATTGATAGGATTTATTTGGAGTAAGAGCGGATGAAGATTTTTGACGACATTCAACGTAGCAATCTCATCCGAGAAGGAACAGGAACAAAGATTGTATTACGATTCATAATATTAGATATAGTTTTACTTTACGCTTTTAGTTTTAGAAATCTACGCCGGGGCCATTTAATATTCCTTTGTTTTAACAAATTATTAGTTTTAGAAATCTACGCTGGGGCCATTTAATATTCCTTTGTTTTAACAAATTATTAGTTTTAGAAATCTACGCTGGGGCCATTTAATATTCCTTTGTTTTAACAATTAGTTTTAGAAATCTACGCCGGGGCCATTTAATATTTCTTTGGTTTTTTTACAAATGGGTCTCTGAAGCTCTGTCATAATCAAACCATACATTTCTACACTTGGACAGTGTAACTGTAATGTTAATTCCCACTGTGTAAATCATCTATTTCTCAACGAGTTATCTCTCTTGCACTGTAAACTTTTGCAATCAGTGCGTTCCATGTTTAGCGCTATATGCAAGGTGGGAGGAGGGATATAAAATACACGGTGATAATAAATGTATTGATTTAAGTTTATTTTCTCTTTCTTAACTTTTTTAATTTCTGTTTCCGTTTTAATGACTAAGTTACCTGATTTATAGAACAGAGATTTTAAATACTATAAAAACTGTTAGAAGTATTTGTTTGAAACAGCAGAATACAGTAATGTCTCCGGAGTAGTTAATTTTTAAAAAAATACTTGTTATCACGCTGTATGCAGACGCCGGATTTATAAGTGCATAATCATATACTAAGTAGAAAATAAAATCCGCATTTTCTATTATTCCACCAATGCACTTTACTCAACAAACTGCGAGTCAATGACCGTGCACAACAATGCATTTTTTAATTACTTTTTTGTTTGTTCTTATGTGACTGACTCAAGGTCGACCAAACATTTTTCGTTTAGCATAGTAAATAGTATAGTTCATAAGACATTGACACTTTTTTCTAAGGTCAAATATATTGCTCTAGTGGTTTCCAGGTGTCCTGGTGTTATTGCGTTTATAATAAATTCTGAGAAAATAGTTTACTTCTTCTTCGTCTTAGCCACGTTTACATGACGATATACTGTCGTACTTTGGGGTTACGGTTACGGCGCGTTCACTCTTTGTGCAAATAATATTAGGTCGAGAGGCAGATTTGTAGCTAGCCGAAACAAAAGAAAATAAATTGTGGTGGATGGATTTTGAAAATAGAAATGGAACCCATTTTATGCCTATGCAGCGATATCTCGTTGATAAAGAGCAAGTGTTTTGGGAGTATTTATGCCGTCCTAAATGTAAATCGATGAGCTAACGGGTTATCCATTGAATTAATATCTTTTTCATTAAGAGAATATTAGGCTCAACATTCATCGTCCTGAAAGCAATGACTCTAAAATCAAACTGAGTGTCGGAGTTTGAACCCAAAATCAGCTCAAACAACGACAACGATGTGGGGTAGGCGGGTTGATGCTCGGGAACTAGAACTTGATTATCCCGTTTCGTCCTGTATTTTAATACCCCATTGCTGTCTATACCAGTGACAGTTGTCGAACTTGGCCTTAAAAATAGCGACAGGTGAAAGCGCTTTTCTAAAATATCTAACCTGCCCAAGACTTCACCAATTACAGAGGTGAGAGCGATGCCAAACGTGTCCGTATTCCCTAAGACCACGAGGGAACAGGTAAGGGCTGATGAAGATCGGTGCTCGTAATATATTTATTATAATGCAGGAAATGTTTATTAGTCTTTTTCAAGAGACCCTATTATACTATTTCTATACTCTTTCTTTTACCGAGCTGTCATTCTTCCAGTTGTTTTGCAGACGAGATGTAAAAATTAAATAAATCAGCTGTACTAGCACACGGCTGCTATAGGCGATCATGGTCTTGTGTTATTAGAAAGTAGTGGAAGTGATGGTGGAGAAGGAAACGAAGATATTTGTTTTCATTTAATTATAATCACTTCTCGCGGATTAATTTTACAAAACCTGTAAAACCACCTTACATTAAAGTGGCACACGTTGGACTAGATTTACATGAAATAGGTCTTCAACCTCATTATTCCGGGTGAGTAGGATATGTCACAGAGATTGCAACGTTATGTGCAATTCACTTGGTAGGTAAAGTGGTTTTTATAAATTTTAAAGGCTTGTTATAGTTTGCCTTGGGTGGGGGTGGGGGTGGGGTGTTTATGTCAAATAGTCCTGGATTCAATTACATTAGAAAGCAACGCCAGTTTAGGCAGCGATTCATGCTCTGACACAACGGCATCGAAAGGTCATGGGTCGAGCAATTAATGCGCTGCCGATTGTTATATTAGATTTAATCATATTAATAATGCACGAAAATTTTAAACGGAAACTAAGGTTAAATTAAATCCATAAGCCTGATAATCCTCGTAGAAACTTCTGTGTCAGGGTTCATAATTACGTAGGTGTGTCATGACACTTGCGCATCCTCCATCCAGTGATTGACTAGTGCAATGGCAGTATCGTTTACCGACTGCAGCTTTAGCGTGCGCTCTCTGTGAGCTTCGCCTGGCAAAACATTCGGCCTTAACCTTGGTTAGGACTTCTTCCAGCTGTTGAATAAACAAATTTAAAAACGACCTTGCGTTCGCTACAAATAACTCGCAAAAATGTAGTGTTGGCGTCAGTTTTTATTATACCGTACACTGTATATATTTCATTCCCCCTTAAAACAACCCCCACACACACACCAAATAATATAAATTCCGACGATTTTATTTGAATGAATGGTTTATTCAGCTCTATAACACACACACACAGACATGGACAGCTTACAGGCAAAACCCAAAATGATAATCGTAACCATAGCTCTATCCCTAAGACTTAATTTTCATGTCAAGGATATGATTATATCATTAATTCTTGTTTGTATTACCGTCAAACATACGTGCAGGGTATGTGTGGATGGTTGGGGCTAGGGGAGCATACGTGCAAACGTGCATACATGTGCATATTTCAACTGTCACAATATTTCACATGTGCAATTATTTTAACTGCAGAGGGTTTAAAGGGTTAATGTCCAATGTAAGCGTTTTTGCATTGCTTGGGTCATCTCTGCAGTACAGGAGTTGTCAGTCGTTAGTGTTAATCATGTTAGTGATCTAGTTTTTGCAGCAGCTCACTCAACATCGAACCTGTACTGTTCGGTATGAATGGCTATGGTGGTGAGGGAGTGAGGGATTTCATCGACTTTGAATGCTGAGCACCGTTCATAGTGCCGGGTAAGCATTATGCAGGCATGTGGTTGTGGGTTTGCACTCCGGGCATACTTGTTTGTTTTGGGGGGAGGGTGGGTGGAACAAAAATTCACACAGATCTATCAGTCATCTTCACAGGCTACACGGTACAAGCTGGAAAGCTAAAAACAGAACGACTGGCAACTCCTGTACTGCAGAGATGATCCAAGCAATGCAAAAACGCTTACAGTGGACATTAACCCTTTAAACTCTCTGCAGTTAAAATAATTGCACATGTGAAATATTGTGACAGTTGAAATAAGCACATGTATGCATGTTTGCACGTATGCTTTTTTGTTTTTTTAATGGTCTCTGTGGTTGTGAAGAGGACAGCCAATTAGTATTTGATTTGACTTATCACCTTAGATTCCCCGTGGAACAAAGGGCCTCAACAACAGCTTTCCACCGCACTCGATTCTGGGCAGCCTTTTTCAGTTCACTCCACGACAGGTTGCAGTTCTTCATTTCCTCTTCGCAGGATCGTCTCCAGGTGGTCTTAGGGCGACCGATCCGTCTCTTTCCCTGGGGGTTCCACTGCAAAGCCTGCCGGGTGATGTCCTGTGGGGGGTTCCGCAGGGTGTGTCCTATCCATCGCCATTTACGCCTGGCAATCTGTAATTGATGGGATCTTGGTTTTCTGCTGCCATAAATCAGTGTTCTTTAGTTTGTCCACCTGATCTTCAGTATGTTGTGAAGGCAGCCATTAATAAATATTTGGAGTTTGTTGGTTAGGGAGTTGGTGACTCTCCAGGTCTCTGAGCCAAAGAGGACAGACTTAACGTTGCTGTTGAAAATTCGTAGTTTGTTGCAGACAGATAGGGATGTTGACCTCCAGACTGGTCTCAGGGTAATAAAGGGGTATCTAGCTTTCCCGAATCTGGCTTTGACGACCTCATCAGAACCCCCTGTTGTTGATACAATGCTGCCCGGGGTAGGTGAAAGAGGTGACTTCTTTCAGCTTGTGTATATTTATTCAGTAAGTCATTGAGGTATATACATATTGCGCTTCATTTTCAATCAGTAAGAAGAAGGTGTACTATTTAGATGCGTAATTATATTGTTGATTTCACATTCCGTACTCTGACCTTTCACTATCAAAATGAGTGCAGCCAGGGAACTAAGTCAGATCAAAGGTAGCATAACACGAAATGTTGTCACGTGATTATGTGACAGCGAACCATAGCACGGAAGTAATTTCGGTATGCGTAATCTCCCTGTCTGCCTATCTTTGTCTCTCACACAAACGGAGAGAGACAGAGAGAACTGGGGGAGGAATCTCTGAATAAAATTTCTTTGTTTGGATATTTGTACATATTTTTTTAATTTCATTAATGTAATGACTCTTTCTCTCCCCATTTTCCCAATGTGTTTGAGACTCTGTATGTCTGTCTGTCTTTCTCTCTTAGTCTCTGCGAAGTACATTTTAAAGTTTGGATACTTCTGTGTACGATTTTTCATTCATTATTCGATTTTAAAGTGTTTTCCCTCTCTCATCTGTTTTCTAATGTGCGTGAGACATTTTAATACTCTCTCTCTCTCTCTGTGTGTCTCACTCTCCCTCCTCCCTCTTTCACTCCACCCCATCTCCTCTTTCTAATGTGCTTAAAACTATTGAATACTCTCTGACTTTGTTTATATTTGTCTATCTCTCCTCTCCTCCTTCTCTCTCCCTCCCATCTCTTCTTTTCAAATGTGCTTCAGGTTGTTTAATTCCGCTGTGTCTCTCTCTCTGTCTATTTATGTCTCTGTCCATCCGTTCACCCATCTCTCTGTGTCTGCCTCTGTTTCTCTCTCTCTCTCTCTCTCTCTCTCTCTCTCTCTCTGCGATGCAAACGCTGATGATATTCATATTGACAGAATTGCCTGTAGCAACATAAATAGCAGTTGTTACAATGCAGATTAACAATTAGGACAATTGAGCATAAATTCATCCTCTATAAAATGGAAATAGCCCTGTCAAGTCGATCTTTTCTCTCCGTGTGTTTGTAATTTACAATATTAAATTAATTATTTTAAGTTCCTCTTCTGATTTATATATTTACAGTAAAATATTAAGGAAGGTTATGTTTGATTTGTTGTTAACTTACGACCATTGCATAGTGACTTCTGGGGCAGAAGGCATAGCGGCTATACAAGTTATTACAGAATTGGTGAAGGGTGAGCGACAGATATGACTCGGCTAGTGTGAACGAGAAAATGATGCTTGAAACGATTAGCCATAAGAAAGTATTCCACGGGGGAAGGGGGGCATGGATGGATTATACGGATTATAATATGAATGAAGGAACTCTTGGCTGAATTGGGTGTGTGTGTGTGTGACAGAAATTGTGAGTCTAAGTACACTTGAGGAATGGGTGTGTGTGTGACAGAAATTGTGAGTCTAAGTACACTTGAGGAATGGGTGTGTGTGTGACAGAAATTGCTTGGGCAAGTTGCGTAGAGCTTTATCTTTTGCAGTATATACTTCCGAGCCGATGCTATGTCCAATCCTTGGCTGGAAGTAGAGTTACATTTGTACCCATGTACTCATGCAACTAACTCACTAATCCTAACGTGTCACTATTAAGCGGGATTGTTTCGCAAAAACTATGTTCAAGGTATAGAATGAATGGAAATTTTGACTTGGTTTTATAATTGGATTTTATTTTAACCAGTGAAAAGATGTGATACTGCGTATATATATATAAAATAATAATAATGTGTTTCAGCGTTTTTGCAACGTTTAATAGAAATTTAGTGCTTTCTCATGTTGCAAAATGAGTCAGTGGGTTGTTATTTAGGATGCTCTCGGTTCTTGATATGCTATCAAAAGCCTTTGAACCGTTTCTATGTTGCAGTAGTGACAACAGTTCCCACACCACAAATATGTCTATTGACACTCCAGGTCAGTAGTACTATAGGGCGATACTGACTTATACCCCAGTCATCTCTTCGTGACCAGTGTGAGCAGTAGTGTGGGCAGTCCTCAGTATGTGACAGTGGGCCGTCCTCAGTATGTGACAGTAGTTCGTCCTCAGTATGTGATAGTGGGCCGTCCTCAGTATATTACAATAGTTCGTCCTCAGTATGTGACAGTAGTTCGTCCTCAGTATGTGACAGTGGGCCGTCCTCAGTGTGTGACAGTGGGCCGCCCTCAGTAGGTGACAGTGGTAATGGGTAGGAATCATCAACTACGTGTTAATGAGAATATAGAAACCATATGGGACTGATGATAAAAGCCCTAAGGAACTGGTGATAGAAGCCCTATGTGACTGATGATATAGAAGCCCTATGAGACTGATGATATCAGCCCTATGGGACTGATGATATAGAAACCCTATGGAACTGATGATATAGAGGCTTTATGGTACTGGTGATATAGCTCTATGGGACTGATGATATACCTCTATGGGACTGAAGATATAGAGGCTTTATGGTACTGATGATATAGCTCTATGGGACTGAAATAGAAGCGCTATGAGACAGGAAGCTGAATGCAGTCAATCTTCCTGTGAAATCAACAAGTTTTACTAAAGACTGCAGATGTTGCTCCTTAGTCATCAGACCTTTCAAACTCGTAAATAAAACTGCTTGACGTGTGTAACTTTTCCAGTGTGACTCACAGTTGGTTAGCAAACTGCCTGAACAGTTCCTTATGTTCACAGTGTGCCATGCGGAAACGTTTCCGGTAAACTACACGTGTGAATGGGGACAAATCCGGAGAAACTTCTTTTAGAGTGCCAGATAGTCATACACTTTGTCTTTTGGGGTGAGTGCCTTAAACATTTGCTGCTCCACCCGTGAAGAAGGAATCGACCCTCGTGAACCACAGTTTGTATTCTTCAGCCAACCGCTCAAATCGGACCAAATGAACACCTGTGTCCATTTGATTTTATTGACGTTTTTATAGCGAAAGGCCAATGATAAGATGTGTGTGCTAAGCTGGACAGATGGAGTTTCTAGATTGATCTGGTAGTGATTATTCAGCTAGCCTTTGTAATGCAAGCTTCATTTTTCTGTTCTTCAAGACTTTGCCCCTTACTTTTAATACTACTCCCCGAAGTTCTAATAAATCTGTTTTATTTCTCCTCAATTTGTTCAGCATCTACTCTGTAAGTTCAAGCTCTAACCACTTTACAACGTAATCTCTGTTTCCTCTTAAGTTCTTTTTCTTTTTTAATATCTCTCTATCTCTTTTCTTATATTCCTCTTATCATCCTTTCCAGATTGGCCTGAAACTTTTGCCTCATGGGTAAGGTATGATTAGTGTAGATGTCTTACTTGCTTTATATCACCAGTAGGCAAAATGAAATGAGAGAAAACGCTCTTTACGAATGGTGGTATTACGAAATAAATGCACTCACAAACAATCAAAAGTCATCTTGCACTAAATTTGCCAAATAAACAATAATTAAATATGTGAAATGAAATTAGCAAAATTTCACACAAATTTAAACATAAAATGCAACATGAGACAATAAGCGCAACACAACACAAGACACAACACGATAAAACAAGACAGCAAGACACAACAAGATAGAAGAAATTTGTGTTTTTAGTCCTTTGTTGCAATGAAACATTTCGGTCCAGGGATTTGAAGCGAAGTCCTAACAATATTGTTAATAATATCAAATCCTGAATAGAAAGTATGCTGCCATTTTTATAGAATACGTATTGACACTTAATTGTCCTAACTGTAAATTTGTTACATCGTGGGGGGTAAATCAAAGCACGTATTATTTTCCCATTGTTGTAGTTTTAAACTAGTTCCTATATGTAGCAGTATAATGTAATAGAAATGTTTTTAACAGCCTCGCTTCTTAATGTGCAAATGTTGCTTACAGCAGCGTATATCTAAGGGCATTGCTCGTAGCAAGCATGTACGGTTTATCAATTCACTTGTACTGTAAGCAGATTTTGACGTTAAAGTACAGCCGACTCTGGAAATGACCTCGATCTTTTCGTTATCGTCACAGTAGTGCATTTTTTTTATTTTTGCTGTTGTTGGCGTTTCATAAACAACCGTCTCAGAACTAGATTTAAAGAGACTTACTACATTTTCATCTGGGATAAAGAATATATTACAAAGCCCTCAAGAAAGGGTCCACTGATAAGTGCGATTGGGGGCTGTTTCAGAGGGTGGATTATGATACAGGTAGTTGAATACGATCAATCTACCCGTAAAATGATCAAGTTTTACTAAAGACTGCAGAGGTTAATTCTTAATCACCATACCTTTCAAATTCAAAAGTATCACTAACAGTGCTCGATGTTTGCCACTTTTCCATCATGACACACAGTCGGTTAGCAGTGTCATGCGGAAATGTTTACGGTAAACCATAGTAGTGAGCAGGAAAAATCCGGAGAAACCCTTCTTTGAGTGCCGGGCAGTCGTAGGCTTTGTCTTTTGGTTTGAGTAGCGTAAGCACTTGCTGCTCGACCCGAGAGGAAGGAATCGACCCTCGGTGACCACACAGCATCACTGTAGATTCGACCCTCATGGATCACTTTTCCACAGACAGTTTGTGTTCTTCAGCCAACCGCTCAAATATGGACACCAGCTCCATTTGTTTCTGATTCAACAGCTTTATAGCGAAAGGCCAATGATAAGATGTGTGTGCTAGGTGGACAGATGGAGTTCTGGTCTGGTAGTGATTTAGCTAGCCTTTGTAATTCAAGCGTCATTTTTATGTTCTTCAAGACCTTGCCCCTTACTATTCTAATGCTACTCTCTGAAGTTCTAATAAATGTTTAATTAAATTCTAATGTTTTTTCCCCTTCAATTTGTTCAGCATCTATTCTTTGAGTTCAAGCTCTAACCATTTTACAAGTGTAATCTCTGTTTTGTTTACTTTTTCTTTTTAAGTTAAGTTCTTTTTCTTTTTCAATCTCTCTCTATCTCTTTCTTTACAATCTCATCATCCTTTCCCGATTAGCTTGAAACTTTTGCCTGCTGTTTAGATGTCTTTCTTGCTTTATATCACTAGTAAGCAAAATGAAGTGAGAGTAAACACTTTTTACAGTAGCATTACGAAATAAATGCACTCGCAAACAACAATAAGCTGCTTGCACTAAATTTGTCAAATAGACAATAATTAAATATGTGAAATGAAATTAGCAAATTTCACATAAAAACAAAATCAAACACAAGACAAAACAAGACACAACACGACATTTTAAAAAAAGTTGTGGTCTTAGTCCGTTGTTGCAATGAACATTTCGGTCTAGGGATTTGAACCCGGGTCCTAACTAGAGTGCTAATAATATAAAATCATGAATAGCAAGTTAGCTGGCATTTTTATAGAATACGTAGTGATACTTATTTGCCCTAACTGTAAATTTGTTGCATCGTGAGGTAAATCAAGCACTTTATATCTTTCCATTGTGGGTAGGTTTAAACCATTCGAATACGAAACAGCATAATGTGACAGTATTACTTATAGCAGCACATTATAATGGTAATGTTCATAACAACATAATATAACAGTCTTGTCCACAACATCATATTCTACTAGCAGTGTTATGTAGGCGTCATATAACAGTATTGCTTATTACAGAATAAGCAGCATAATTTTTATATAAATATTACTGCTAAAGTGCAACTATTCCAGCAGCACAGTCTACACTCTACACTGTCTACAGTCTCCCGTAAACAGATCTGATTTTAAAATACAGCCGACCTCCGGCAATAACCTCACGTTCTTTTTTTTTTTTTTATTCTCAGTGGAGCACTTTTTTTTTTGCTTTGCTCTGCACAAACAACCGTTGAAACATGTCCGACAAGTAGACCAAATGAGAAGTAGTTTATTTCCAGCTGGGCTGAAGACAATATTAACCTGTATCAGGCCGGACAAGAAGGGTGTATAGTGGTGGGTGTGAAGGAGGGGAGGAGGTTACAATAGCGTTGAGGTTTGGCGAAGGAGATGGTGACCCTGGATGGTGATTCAGGCGTTTGCTAGTAATAGTACACACACACACACACACACACACACAAACACACAGAGAATATATAGACAATACAAATAGATAGGTAGCCAATGACTAATACAGTCAAAATATATAATAAATATAGATAGTTATTTATTCAGGTCAACAAAGAGAGAATACAAATATATAAACCTGTATTTGGACAGCCGGCTAGACAGTGCTTAACTGTTTCATTAAACAGACAGACAGGTAAACAAACAGTCAGATAACACAAACAACTCGTGACTATTTCACTGAAGAGATAGGAAGACAGTCAGATAATGCAAACAAACAAAACCTGTTTCATTGAAGAGAGAGAGAGAGAGAGAGAGAGAGAGAGAGAGAGAGAGAGAGAGAGAGAGAGAGAGAGAGAGAGAGAGAGTTTGAGTGTAACAACAGAGCTGTGTACACAAAATGCAAATTAAATTGTGTTTATAAGTTTAAGTTCCATAGTGCGAAGTGAATAGTTGTATTGAGAAATCTAGACAACTTAAAGAGACCAGAAACAGAAGAAAGCGTTATTATTATTGATATACAGTTTTACTCAAGTTGTCACGAGAAAGAACTTTTTATTTTATTTATTACAATATCGATGTTGTGTAGCGCAAGCACATACCTGTGTGTAGAGTTACCCCGTGGGTAGGTTTAAATCCCCAAATCCAAAAATCCAAAAACCTACTCTGAAACAATAGCAGTCATTTCCATGAACCTATAGTTCCAATAAACCAATAGTTCGCTGATACATACGTGGTGGCAAGAGACAATAATAGGTGTCCTATTACAGTTGACCTTAATTCGTATTTTTACAATAAGATGAAAATGGGTTAAACCACGCACATGCTTGTTACAATTAAATGAAAATGTGTCACACACAGATAGGTTATAATTATTACATTAACAAAATGTTCAAACATACTCAGCATTTTACAATTGTCAAATTAACATTTACTTTAGTGGAAATAAAATAGCATTCCACAACATCATTACACATCTCAATAAATTATTAAAGTTACTGAACATGTGTTAACTTTGGTCACTCTATTCTCTGGCCACAACGTCAGGAGAAAATAGTAACAATTCATACATAAATATAATCAATCACAATAAAATACACAGAATCATGCTACAACATTCTTAATGAAATATAGTTAACAAATATTAAGAAATCGATGTGTTACCTTGTCTGAATATTTAGCGGGCTTATCTTTGATTCATGGAAATAGTGCAGCCTCTGTACATTTAGGCAAATTCTCCCTCATGAATAATTTCCCAATCTGGTCTCACACTATTTATGCACATCTATGAATCATAGGTGGGAAACTTCGTCAAGGAATGTTATCGGTATCAGGTTTGAACAACAACCCCCCTTTCCCTACAATCATTCGAGCATGGCACGTTATCTGTTTATAGTGAACAACATCACTTTTAACATGCATGGAACCCTCTAATTATTATCTGTAATCTGCTATGGCATGATGCATACAATTGCAGAACTTGGCTGCATTCGCTAGTGTAAATAAATGTATAATACAAAAGATGAAAAACATCAAGGAGCTTAATAATGATTGAAGATAAAATTGTTAGCAAGACAGGCATAATTTGCCCTTGACTCCATGACACTGACCTTGGACACTCCTTATGGTAGTATTTTTGAAGGTGTCTGAGTTCAAAGTAAACGCTCAAGGCAAGAATATGCTAGAAAATGCTGATGTAATGCAAACCAGTGAGTAGTTTCTATTATCCAATGGTTATTGATTTACAAGAACGAGACCAACCAATGGGCTGAGATTAAAAAAATTACTTGCTGTAGAAAAATATACAGTCTAATCCCTTTGAATTTGAAGTGCAAGAAGAAGTCCAGTTTTGACAGGTGGCCATTAGCTTGATGTTGAGTTAGCTGACTGATTGAGAGAGAATGGACTTAGAAATATTTCATGTACTTTTTTTATTGATATGTTGTACTTGTGTTTTAATAAGATGTTTTAAGTGAGTAGTCTATTATTTCTATAAATGTTTGAACTAAGCTGCTCATATATTGTGTACTAACCACTTGACATTGTTTTGATATGCTATATTTATTATGTGTTCATGTATTGGGCTAATAAATACCGTTGTGGGAAACTGTAATTTGAGACTTTATAACTCAGTTCTTATAAGTAAGAATGGAGTTATAAAGTGATAAACTGGAAGCTTAGCATTTGTTCTCTGCTTATATTTTGCAGAGACAAGAAGCCCTTTCTGCTTTCATTTAAATGTTTGATTTGAACCTGCTAGTTTATTGTTTGTAAACCACTACGACCAACTGTGGTAAAGGTGGGAAGCGTCATGTAAGTGTAAGAACACATTACATTCTACTGATTTGTAGAGCAATTTCTAGTGTAGAGAAGTTGTTGAAGATCACTAAATTTATTGTTCTGTTTGAAGGAATTGACATGGCGAAAAGAAGTGCTCAGATTAACTCTTAGTAGTGGAACAGTGTTTTCATTATGCAAGTGAAACATGTGGAGCCAATGTAATAACAGCTGACAATAACTGCTGTCTTTGTTACAAAAGCATGATAAAGACTATTGAGACAGCAGTTAAATTGTGTAACAATCCTTTATAAGTGGTTACGTCATCCATGGATCTACCGCCGTCATCATCAATTAGGAGTTGAGACTATATCTCAGGATTATTTGTGGAACAATCGCTTCATACTGCGGACAGTAACAAAACACATAGCGGGGGTTATAGTGCGTGTTCACTTAAATGTCAAATAACTTGTATATATTATTTAGTTATTTCTATTATTAAATTGTTATTATCGTATTCCATATCTCACTTAATACTCTGGATAACCGTTAATTGGGATCAGCTGGGAGCGAGCCGCGTATTGGATGAATGAGAGTTAATAAATTTATTGCAAGAGGCATTAATATAATAAAAGAAGTAGACTATGGGCTATTATGAATATTACTGTGGAATAATTAAATCAATAATATTCATAATTGATATAACAGAGTTACGTGTTAAACCTCACACATAACGAGTGGATAGTGTTATCTATCCCTATAAGGAAACCTTAAGAAAAGGTTGTGCTTCTGGAAGGACTGTTAGTGACAATATGTAATGTGTTCCTGCATACTTGAGGACTTACCAAGAGTACAAAATTCTAGGTTCTAACATATTTTATTCTTTTTTCTTTCCTAAGTTATATTTAAATATAACGGGTGCATTTGTAAATTTCATGAATAACAGAACTTTTACATGTTATTCCCTTGGAGTTGACAAGGCTGAGAAATTTCAGGATTCAGTTGGAAAAACACAGTGTCTCTATAGAAAACCTTAACTCTGACGCCCTGCATTGTGTGAGAGTGTCAACAGAGTTCGCTGCGAGCAAATGAGTAATGTGCTACCTCCCATCAGATTGTAACGTTTGATTTCCTCACCCTCACACACTTTCCCCTTTTCTTTAAATACATTGATATAGTATTACTGGAATAGAGAGGGGGGGGGCTGCCATATAATCAATTAAAGACGGATGGGAAAATATTCCGTAAGTAAGAAATCACAGTCAGCAGAAAATTGTTTCACATATGAAAACGTTCTTCGGATAGAAATATTTATTCATGAACTGCCAAACAAAGATCCAGGTGAGGCTGGGTAAGGGAAGTCCCGTCAGAATATGATCATCTAAATTATAAATGTATCAAATCTTCTATTGCAGCGATCAGTGTATTTATTTACTGATGTAAACTATCTGTGATGCAACCTCTTTTACAGTTATTTGTTGTTTTTTTAAAATTTATTCTTAATAATTAAAAACTTGTCAAATGGATATTTCAAGTGGAGGAAGGTTGGAAAATAGTACACATAGAATTGTAGCAGCAGATCTGGGTACATAAAATGAAAGATTACTCAGAGGTAATAATGGATTCCAAACCGCCGACGTGATCAAAAACACTTAGATATGGTTTTAACTTCCGAAAGCTTGAAACCCGTGACATTGCCCCTTGCGGTTTCTTAAGCACGTACACCTTATGATTGACAGCCTGTCTATTTCAATGTCAGCCATGACTTTGGTACGGGAAAGTCGTGTGCCGTAGCCATTTTTTTTAATGGAGAAAAGAAACTACAGTATTGCGCTGGCACGTCTGTGTTGATGTTTGGATAAAAATAAAACTCAGCGGATTTAGGAATGGTACTATCAGCTTATCAAGGACAAGTAAACTGTGCTTACAAAGCCTTTGTCTTTCTCAGACGAGACTGCGAGATATTTACTAGTACTCACAACGGTGGTCTGTATATGCAATATCTCGTTCTCTGCAAAAAATAAAATCAAGACAGAAATAACAGTCAATGACATGAGTTTTAACAGATATCAGTATAAGAATCCTTGACCTCGCAATGTGATTTATAATCAAGCTTCCAATAAACAAATTCATTTATGTTCCTGGCAATGCATTCGTTTTAATTTTCCACTTATCATAGACGGGCATAATAATATACTTGTCATACTCTAGTATAAATATAAACTTTACTATTTAATATTTTTACTGATTGGTTGTAATTTATTTTTGCTGTTTGGTTTGGGTTTTTTTGTTGGTTTTTATTTGTATGTGTGCCTTATTGAGATTTTAATATTGTTAATGTTATTAAACTTTGTAATCTATTGTTATATTTGATATCTCATCTCCCCCCCACACACACACACACTTTGTTTAATTCATCAGTTATTTTCGTTAAGTATTATTTTTTTAATCTCTATTTAAAATTTAACTCGATTGAAATCCTAAAATGTAATCATTTTACTGTTAGTCCTTGATTGATGACCCCAATTTGTAATAATTTTACTGCCAGACCTTTGTTTCTCTTTTTTGTTCTGCATTAGAACACAGCTGAGTAAGATCAATGTTGGTTGCTTGCACTGATTAAATTTATTATTAATCCTTCCTTCAACACTTTCTTCCTTTTTCTTTATTTCATACCAAATCCTTCATCATGAATAAATGCAATAAAATAACTTTCACACAGCATAATGTATTCTAATAAGTTGGATTTAATTATCTCAAGACCAAAAAAACCCAGATATATTTCATGAGAATAATATAAAAGAATTGCTTATGACAGCATAATAGTCTCACGTTTGTTTATTTTTTAAAATCATGTTGTTTTGTGTGTGGTAGTCTGTATGAAGGAGAGTGACAAGTGAGATCTGTACAGAGATTGAGTGAACTTACCATACTTTACTCTTTTTCTTTCTTTCTCTCTCTCTCTCTCTCTCTCTCTCTCTCTCTCTCACATACACACACACACACACACACACACACACACACACACACACACACCAGCAGAATGAGGGAATGGCGTAAAAGAAAGATATATCTATTAAAATTTTAGCCTAAATTCACTTTAACATAGGGAATGGGGATTTTACAAAAACAGCAACCCAAATAAAAATACCCACCCCTCGCATTAGGTGTTGGCCTATCTAAATATTCATCTCAGGGTCATACTTTATTATTAACGCATGCAGCATAATAAATACAACTTATCAATTTTATGAACATATTCACTAGAAACAATGCCAAGTGTTTAGCATACTACATACTAGAACTACAAATTAGTTCAATTTATCTCTATGTAAACACAAGTATAAAATATCAATAACAAAATGCACAAAATATTTCTACGTCCATTCTCTCTCTCTATCAGTCAGTTAACTTACCGCTATCTGGCATTAAGCTTTCATGACCGGACCTCTTGCCACTCCAAATTCAAAGTGATAAGACAATAGAATTCCTTACAGCAGGTAAACTTTTGATCTCAGCCTATGGGCTGATCTCATTCTTGTAAATCTTAACCATTGGATAATAAAAAATACTCATCCACCTTAAACCGTTTTAGATTACATCAGCAAATCTATCACATTTTTTACCTGAGTTGTTTACGTCCAACTTTGGCAATTAAAAATATCAGCACAAACAATGCCCTAGGTCGGGTCCTTAACATTTAACGGCTTATATAACAATTAAGTTTAGAAACAGAGATAGGCAAATGTACTCTGCTACAAATAGTATTGCTTATAGTAGAATAATAAAGTAGTTTTCCTAATAGCAGCAGTATATAATGGTATTGCTTATAACATTAAAATAGCATTGCTTTTATGTGCAGCAGTATTTAATGGTATTGCTGACAGAGCATAACACATAAATGCATTACTTATGGAAGTATAATTCAAACACACTGCTTATAGCAGCATATTATAATAGTATTTTTTTAATAACAAAATATAAAAGCAATACTTAAAACAGCATAATGTAATAGTATTGCCTCTAGCAACATAATGCAATAGTATTGCTTATAACAACATAATATGATAACAAAGCTTGTGGCATCATAATGTAATAAATATATTATTTATAAATCTAATTCTACAGAGGACATTTGTTTCTTGTCAAAGTAGTACAGCCAACTCATAATACTGACCGTCAAAGTCAATTTATTCTTTGACATTTAATATTTTTTAAATTCTTTTTTCTTATTACCGACACTTTCTCTCGCTGTGCATAATTCATTACGAGTTATCCAAGAACTAGACTAAGAGAGTCTTACTGTTATTTTCCAGATGTGCTGAAAATTCAGCTACGTCAAACCCAGACAGGAAAACTTTTCTGTGCTGATGGGGGGGGGGGGGGGGGGGGGGGAAGGGGAGAGAACACTTATTTATATTATTTTCACTGATGTGCACCCATCCACACCTATACTCAAAAACAGTCTTATCTATAGCTCAAATAGTTGTTCATTCAGTTACGTGTTTAAAAAAAACTAACGTAGGACAAAATAAATTATCAAATAAAAGAGCTGCATTGTCTGTCTTCGAATCATGAATGTTCTAAGAAGATAAGCAATCAGAAGGGACTTGAAGTAGGTAAATAGGGAATAGGAAAACAGACATACAAATAGACAAGATAAATATACAGGTAGGTAGTTCGTAAGCAAGAAGACAGACAGACATGTAGTTAAGTAGGCAGATAGACAGACAATATAGATATATAGTTAAGTAGGTAAGCAGACAGACCTAGAGAGAAATATTTTTTTAGATAGGTAAAAAGGCAGACAGTCGTGTCGATAGGTACATAGGTAGGTAAACAGACAGATTGACTGGTAGATGGGTGGACGGATAGACAGACAGATAGAAAAAAATATGTGCGTTTATAGGTAAGACGGCAGACAGAAAGATAGGTAAATAGGCAGGTTATTTCAGAAAACTGAAACAGTCAATAGAAAATCAGTTAAAATATTTTACCTGGTCTTACCAATCAATAAAATAATAATAATAATAATAATAATAATAATTAAAATATATGCCACTTCAGAGCTCTATAAGCGAATTCTCATAAACAAAAGTGGAATGAACTGCAAAAGTGCACTTAGTCTTGAAACAAAAATAGGCAAAATGAGGGAATTCTCGTAAACAAAGTGGGATGAAGGCCATCGTAAAAGTACACATAACCTTGAGGCAAAATATCTAAAGAGAATTCTATATATACTTTAATTGCATATTAGAAAATCACCTGTCATCAGCGTAAAAAGAATCAATAGTATAGCTGTTGTAAGAACAAATTGTGTACAAGTGGAATAAATACAGTGATAAATGTATGCATAGTAGAAATAGGCATTTAAACACAGCAGGCGCTGTTGATTAGAACATCACTAGCTGATCTGGGTCATATCAAATAAAGTAACTCAATTCAATAGCTGTCAAATCGCTGTCCTCCGGTAGAAATCGTTTTAAACTTGACTTAATCGCCGAATGCTTGCAACTCGCGATAACCTTGAAGGTCAAGGTTATGACAGATCCTGTCGTGTGTCGACAAATTGTGACCTTTGTAACAGGAAAAGTATGGTGCAGTAGTCGATAGTTGGGATGGGGTGGGGGCTTGTTTTTGCGTTCGCCTGTAACCTTTCGCGCTTGTGTAGATGGTAGTCTAGATTTAGGACAAAAATAAAACTCCACACAACTTCGGAATGGCTATATCAGACACTTGTGTTTAGAAGTATGTGTTTACAACGTTTTCGTTTTTAATTTTCCAGAGGGAACTAATTTATCATCTGCACTAGTA
The DNA here is from genome assembly GCA_028829895.1 of Sinotaia quadrata. NCBI lineage: Eukaryota > Metazoa > Mollusca > Gastropoda > Architaenioglossa > Viviparidae > Sinotaia > Sinotaia quadrata. The sequence continues at coordinate 32,657,729 of CM054180.1, read as the reverse complement.
AGACTGATGCATATTATACGTGTGTTTTACATTACAGATATAACAACTTCCGATAAACTTCTCAATTAAAATCAAACAAAACAAAACAAAAGATAATAAATGTACAGCCTATGAATGATTTGTACCGTTAATAATAGAAATTACTTCAAGTTACCTTGACCTATACACTGTCCAAAGAATTCAAAATAAAAATCATGAAATGATCTTGTGAAACTGACGTGTTTGTAACTATAAACTGCAATAATCAACAACTTAAAATAAAATCATTATATCCTTCCTTATTTCTTAATTTATTTTTGTGCGTATTATTTTACCTTTCCCCTGATTCTTAAGGTCAATTCAATTTGTATTTCTTTAGCACGATTGTTTTGCCTTGGCAAATTATTGGGGACAATTTCTTTCTTCATTTTGCATTATTCTTGGCTCCAAATCAATTTTATTTATTTATTTTTGCGTGTATTGTTTAACTTTGCTCGATCATTAAGACCAATTCAAATTTTATTTATTTCCTCTATTTTTATACGAAATGTTTTAACATTCAACTGATTTTTGAGGCCAATTTATTATTATTTGTTTGTGTATTTTTGCACATATTGCCTGATTCTTGAAACCAATTCATCATTATTTATTTTTGTATTTTTGCACATATTGCCTTATTTTTGAAACCAATTCATCATTATTTATTTTTGTATTTTTGCACATATTGCCTTATTCTTGAAACCAATTCATCATTATTTATTTTTGTATTTTTGCACATATTGCCTTATTCTTGAAACCAATTCATCATTATTTATTTTTGTATTTTTGCACATATTGCCTGATTCTCAAGACCAATTCAATTCATTTATTTATTTTTGAATTTTTGTAGATATTGCTTGATTCTTGAGACCATTATTATTCTATTTTTATAGTTTTGCATATATTGCATGATTCTTGAAACCAATTCATTATTATTTATTTTTGTATTTGTGGTGAAGTAAATTTGCCTATCCCCATTTCTAAACTAAATTGTTAAATTGTCAAAGTGACTCGACCTTGAGCACTCCTTATGATGACATTTTTTGAAAGAGTCAGAGTTGGAAGTAAACAACTCCAGTTGAGGAGAATATACTAGAAATTTTTTATGCAATGCAAACCATTTCTAACTGGACGAGTTAGTTTTTATTATCCAATAGTAAAGATTTATGAGAACGAGACCAGCCAATGGGCTGAGATAAAAAATTTACATGCTGTAGAGAATTCTATAGTCTAATCACTTGAATTTGGTGTAGCAAAATGTCTGGTCATGAAAGGCAGCTGTTAGCTTAATGGGGAAAAAGCAACCCTTCCTTGTTTCATTGGAATCTCTTGGTTCACTAATTATAAACTGCTACAACCATGGTAGACACGAGAGTAAATGTAAGGAATACACACTCCAATGATGTATGGTAGCAAGGTATGCTGACTACATCGAGCAATTTCCGGTACAAGGAGGTTACTGTAAATTACTAAAATTGTTGTTCTGCTTGAGGGAGCCATTACGTCAGAGCGCCAGATTACTCTTGAGAGAATAACAGCGAATCAGTGTTCTACAAAGGGAAAAGAGAAACACATGGAATTGACGTGAACAATAACTTGTGACTTTGTAACAAGTGGGAAAGACTATTGAGACATTGCCTAAACCAGATTATGTAGAAACTATTATCACTTATCTCTAATAACTCCATTTCTATTCTCTGATAAGCATTATCCTGTGATTTGTATTGACACTATTTTTTTTTAAATTGTGTGTTAGGATATAAGACTGTATAGATATTAAAATTATTTAAATGTATTCTGTGGAAATGTTGATGTCAAGTAATCTTTTTCATTGTATTTGTTATATATATATATATATATATATATATATTTGATTGTTGTCTTAATAAATATATTATTAAACTTGAATTTTCACTTATTTATTTTTTAAACCATTGGAAAAGATTAACCTAAAGATTTAATACTGTTCTAGTATCATCTAATGTAATTATTTAATACCACCCTAATTAATGTTCTAGCTTATCCAATGTAGTCTTTTAACACCATCCCAGTGCGAGTATCTTTTCAGGGTAATTTTTTAATAGCAACTCATCAGGTACTTTCTAATGTAATCCTAGGCACTGCTCTAACAGCATTTCAGGTACTTTCTAACGTAATCCTAGGCACTGCTCTAATAGCATTTCAGGTACTTTTTAATGTAATCCTAGATACTATTCTAACAGCATTTCAGGTACTTTTTAACGTAATCCTAGGCACTGCTCTAATAGCATCCCAGTTGTTCGACAAGAAAGCCATCTTTCTTTCTTTATATCTGGTCACAACGCTTTCTAGTACACAAAGTAAACATGTTTTGGCACCAAGCTGAGTGTGGGCGCTGTATGCATGCAGAAGAGCCAGAATTCTACTACGATTTTTAGGGAATTACTTATCAGCAGGTAAATATCCGTGTTGTTAATGAATGCGACTATAGATGTTGGTATAGTGTGCTAAAGCGTTCAAACATATTCTTTATGAAATGGTACAACCTGCCCATTTATCCTGAACATTTATAAGCTTTCACTCAGTAACTTCAGATGATTCTCCAGTTTTCTCACAATGTTGAGTTTCATTACGTCACATGGTCAGTAAACATGAAATAAACAAGTAGTGTACATGAGCTGACCTACAATCGTAGTAGTCAACTGGCTGTGCTTCCAGGAATTCTAAGAATGCGTCTTTGACGGTCATGTTCCCTTGACCAAAATAATTATCTTTTATAGATATTAAAGATTAAAATGTTATATATAGATTTACACCTTATATAATTTTAATCTTAACTGGAGGAATTTTTGTCGGGCAAGTACATTGTATTTCTCTTAAAATATATGATGTTACCAGAGTGATATCTGATCGACCCTACTTTTACAGACCAATCAGATATCAGCCATCATAATTTAATTCCTATAATTATGTCTAAAGAGCATACGCTAAAAGATATACGCCGCCTTTATATATTTATTTTTTATGCCACCAATTTTAGACCTATATATGGTACTATTCAATTATAAAACAAAAAGAAATGCATACATTTCAAAGATAAAAATCAGCAATTTATTAATTAAAAAAATAGATGTTTACTTTGCTCCACTCATTATGACAAAATATTAAATATTACAGATCAAATTCTCTCAATAAAATTTTAAAAAGTAATGCATTCAGACTGTGGGTACGGAATTCATTTATCACAAGTAGATTCATTACAATTTCTTTTTTTTTTACGAAGTTCCTGGTTTAAAATAAATTCAAAGTTTCTAAATAAATTAAATGTTTCTAGTTATGGTATAATTTGGCGTGATAAGGAAATAATTGTATTTCAAAAGTTCAGTTGATATCTTTTCTAGCATCTATGAAATGCTGGCACTACAATACATAAAATTTAAGTAGGTAATATGAAATGAAATAAAAATGACGTGACGATATACCATACAATCTCATCAAAAGCTAGACACGAGAAACAATTGGTAGAATAGAATAAAATAAAAAAAGAAACATTCATCGTTTGCTACTTCCTTGATGATAAAGATATTAGACAATGTCCATAGAATTCTCAACACACACATACACACACACACACACACACACACACACACACAAACCTCTCCTTTATGAATATAAGAACTCAAATATGAAAAAAGTCTTTCCTATGAATCACTCTGTTAAATTACATTCCTGAAGAAAACAAGTCCACCTAAGTTCATTCGACGGTTGCACAATGATTTGCCACACACGGACAAGACACGAGGTTTAAACACAAAGAAGGTTTCTCTTTCTAACTCCTTTTGACACATTTCACATAGGTGGGTTATAACCACTCCTCTTATTTAAGGCTGGCTGAAACCTCTTTCTAACTCCTTTTGACACATTTCACATAGGTGGGTTATAACCACTCCTCTTATTTAAGGCTGGCTGAAACCTCTTTCTAACTCCTTTTAACACATTTCACATAGATGAGTTATAACCACTTTTCTTATTTAATGCTGGCTGAAACCTCGGACCCATAATTGCACTCCTTACATTGGATTCCAGGTGAAATCCAAACACATGTGAGACATGTTATTGGTTATGATTATAATTATTTTTAATCATCCACAACTAATTACAAGTGATGAGAATCTTAATTTATATTATTAATAATTCTCCGGAAGACACCACTCATCTCTCTCACTTGGTGCTGTAAACATTTTCTCTCTTCTACAACATTAAAGACAAACAATCATGGTCACACAATATTTCTGTAGGTAGAAAGGCGGCTTCATCCCTGTAATATATAATCAGGGAACAAAACCTAAATTTTCCAATTTATTCATCTCTAACTCCATTCTTTATTACACTCAAGTCTCAACTGAATGTTTCCTGCAACAGTAATTATTAACCCAATACACGCATACAGAATAATAACTACAACATATCAATTTAATGATTGTGTTCACTAGAAACAATGTCAAGTGTTTAGCATACTACATACAAGCATTATGGTTCTCAATTTGTAGAAACACTAGTCTACTTACATAATACATCTCTATGAAAAACGCAAGTATAACATATCAACAGCAAAATACACAAAATATTTCTAAGACCATTCTTTCTCTATTGGTCAGTTAACTCACCATTAACCCTAATGGCCACCTTTCATGACCAGACTTCTTCCACATCAAATTGAAAGTGATTAGAAAATACATTCTTTTCATCAGGTAAATTTTTATCTCAGCTCATTGGCTGGTCTTGTTCTTGTTCATCTTAACCATTGGATAATAAAAACTTCTCATCCACCTAAAACCAGTTTAGATTACATCAGCAAGTCTAGCACATTCTCCACCTGAGTTGTTTACTCCAAAAATATCATCATAAATAGTGTCCAAAGTCGAGTCACGTTAACAATAGTAACAAAGATGTAATTATTAAGTACAGAAATAGGGATAGGCAAATTTACTCCACCACAAAATGAATCCATGATAAAATTCCAGGTGGTCTCAAGATAAAGAAGAAAAAAACAAAAAGCTGCAAGTGGTCCAAGGTAAGAAATAAAAACGCTGCGTTTAGGTTTTATAAAATAGAAAATAAAAAGTCTGTAACATGCATTCTTTTCTTGAAACCCTTATCAATCCATTTTATACTAAAACTCTGTAACCAATTAAAATGAAATAATTAAAAAAATTCTTACCTGTTGAAAAGTTGAAAGAAACCAGCTATTCTGTCCAGTTTGTTCAATAGGTCAAAAACACGAATCACACGTGTAGCAAGGCTACTACTCGTTGCGATTAAAGCTCTGGATACTAATTACTAACTAACATACTCCTTAGTACCTTCTTACTAGAATACAGTATCTATTCTACTATATTTCCTGGCTTGAACCAACCTCCTCAACCAATCCCCCCCCCCCCCAACCGACAGGCTGCTGTTCATCACGCTGGTGAGGCTATGAAGTGAGAGACAACACACATATAGACTAACTCACAACACTACTCTGACATCACAAAATACAGTAAGAGACAGTTACAGTATGATGATGAAACATTCACTAGACTCAAACAAGGAATCAAACTTAAAATAAAGAATAATGATTTAGTAAAAGTTTATCAATGGAAGGCATTGATAAAATACAAGGTGTAAACAAAACTAAACAGCAGACTAATAACCCTTTCTAGCAAAAATCAAGAGTAAAATAATATCATTAAAACAAATGCAATCCAAGGATCATTCACTGATACAGCAATGTAAAAGAAATCATATATTATAAACTACCCCGTCTGTAAATTTAGTAATAAAATTTAGAATAATGGGAGATGTGTTGGGTAATTATGAGCAACAACTGGCTGCAGAGACAGAGGACAAAAAAGCCTAGGCAATTACAGACAACAGATAACTGCTGACTCTCAGCTATCCACAAACTTAAACTTCTGATACAGAAATAAGAATTTCAGACTCTTCATACTCAACGGTTGTGCACAGAAAACCCAACTCTGTCTAGACTCTAAATACACAAAGATCAAGACTGAATAACTATCGTTACAGGCAAAACAAAACTGCTGACCCTCAGCTCTCAAATAACCATTCTGATACAGAAATTGGATTTTTGTAGCTATGTTTGTTGACTGCCACTAGCCTGTCAGCCATTGGCACAAATGTCCCGCTGGCAATGACTACATTCGACACCCTCTCTGAATCCAACTCTAATTGGCTAGATCTTGGATCTCTCATTAAGTCGTGCTGTTCCACAGCAGTGATGCTACCTAAGTCAACTATTAGAATCCCATTCCAATAATGACAAAGTAACAATTTTTCAACCTCTTCCAAACTTTCCTAAGTGTGACACCGGATCATCAAACTTTGATACTCAAAAGTAAATTACGCTAACAATTTAACATCGTTACTGGAGCCTTTATAGATCATTTCATCATAAGCGGTTCTCTGATCTGTAATGCTCCAGTGGAACTTCACTTGATTCTCACAAAAACAAGATCTCCTTTATACTTGCTTCACAGAACCCTACCAGCCATTGCTGAAAGTATTTTTATTTCCGATGAAACTCACTAAGAAAATAACAGATTCGCTTGCAACAATCAGCTGTTTCTAATGAAGCATATGAGTGGAGGATTCATCAACATGGACACCCAAACTGAAAGCCAGCCAGGAAAGGGCTTTCAGTAATATCATTCAAAACTTAATAATCCTGGACTTCTCTCCCCTCGGGGGGTGGGGGTCAAAAACAGACAACAGTAGATAAAGTGTCCAAACCACCACCAGTGATATGGGTCTCTACAACTTCTGAAAACATCTTAAAATTATCCATTCCGTTTATTTTGTTTCTGTAGGTTTTTATTATTTAGATATCATAGTCATATTAGGTTTTTATTATTTAGATAACATAGTAAATTATTGTTTAATATGCGAAGGTAAACTCTTTTCACTTCATAACTTGTAGCCTGTAGTTAAATGGTAGCCAAATGGTAATGTAGAGATTTTTTTTAAAAATGGTCGGAATCCTACAGTAAGTTTAGGAGTGTAGTGTGCGCAGATATATTATCTCTTTAAAATCCTATGAATCCTGACGTGTAGGCGTACTGGGCAAGAGTATATTCCGCAGTAGATAAACAATTGCAAGCAATGCATACGACCAAGACACAATCCCTTTATCTAGATACTTAGCCAGTAACGCCAAGGCAGTTGGTGGGGAGATATATACACCTGTGATTAGACAGGGTTTACCCGATATATTATTAATCGAGCCTTGGATTGGCAATGTTGTTTGTGGCCAGACCCGAAATTTCCGGAAATGCTTTCGCGTGACTCATGTCCAACTAGGATTACAGAAGAAATTACAATCCCACTATACATAAGAATGTTAACTCTGATAAACAGAATGTATAAGTTGAAGTTGGGCTCGGAAATGCAAGGGATAATAGATAAACTATTGAAAGTCCTACACTTGTTCTATCATTTAAGCAATGTACTAGTTACTTTGTCACTCATATAACACTAGAGTTGCTTCGTAACTCCTGTGACACTAGAGATTACCTCGTCAGTCACTCTTATGACAGGTTACCTCATGACACGAGACGTTACCTTGTCACCCATTTGACACTAGATGCTAGTTAAGTATGTCAATTCAGTACATTGACTTTAATCGGTTCATAATGGTTCCTGTTTGCACATTTTCTGGAACTAATGTAGTACAAACTAGCTACTAGTCAGCATACATCTGTTAAAGACTCAGTGGTTGTCCCAGGAAGCATCAAGTTTTCAGGAGAAAAAAATGTTAACTGTTTAGAACTGAAATTACTAGGAAAGAAAGAATGGGATAAGTGTACAGAATGCATCAAAGTCAATTGCACTAGAATGTGAGTTTTGGGAAGGGGATTAAGATGGGGAAGCTCTTACAACAATTGTTAGCACTTAAGTGTCATATTGAAAAAAATATTGACCTTTTGCTTTGACACAGGCAGGAGCTAAAGCCTAAAATTCAAATGAAAATTCAATTTTATACTTCAGGCAACAGATTCTCATTCTGATGGCTTACTGAAAGCAAAACATACACAAATTTACATTTCAGCCAAAACAAAACAAAAAATAGCACACACACACGACGTACAAAGTCACAGGATCAAATAGAATAAAATGATGCATATCATTTATTTACCTGTCTTCAAATTGTACATACAGTATTTTCTCCATGTTAAAGCATACTCACGCAATATCCATACGTACTTTACATCAAAATCAATTTTCATTTCTGTTCATCATTTTTCCCTCCTGACAGAAATATAACACAATTGTTCTTTCACTCAACTTCTGTCCTTGGTATACACTATATACATAACTGGCACATATGTAGCACAGGTGTACTTATTCAGTCTTATATACAGGTTAAAGAGTTTCAGTACAAATGTACCTAATCAATCCATATTAACTATATACAGCACGTAGAAATATCAGTCAATGTGCAATATAAATTTGAAGGGGGAAAAAAAATCAACCAACTGACGCTTTGAACCGCTCGAACGAGGAACACAACCATACTCCGATTAAAACAGCTTAAGTTTAGAGATAAATATATCCAAGCATCTTACAAAAGCACACTGAATGTGTTCCATTGAAAGATCTTGGTCTTAATCTAGGAGAGTTCGTCATCGTAGTCTGCCACTGAAAGTGACGTCAATCCCTGAATAGCATGCTCCTTCAAAATCAAAAGGTAGGCGTCACACACATCTAAATATCGCACCAGTCACCAAACAGTGCGCTTATTTCTTCACAAGCAGTAATGGATCATGAATTCACTCTGACAGGGAACTGAGAAAGAAAAATAAAATGTTTTGTTTCTCTCGTCGGAGAATCAGAGACAAAAATGTCCCTAACGTCCTTCTTGTTGCGAGTCAATCAACTCAGACCTTCACATTGCTCAGGTATGTGTATCTAAACAAGCCGATTGTATCGTAAAGGATAAGCCAAAATATTTCAACCGGCAAAAAGCTAATTTTCTACCCTTCTAAACGAGATCGAATAATAAAAACTGCTTGTCACAGGCCAAGGATGATTTTTAAAAAAAATTAATTAACCTAAGTCGGGTTAGTTTACTATACTTGTGGTTTACTGTGCATAAGTTATGTATGTCGTCATAAATATGTACAGAGCCCACTTTTCATACAATCAAGGGGTGGGGTGAAATCTGTAACTGGATGCTAAAGAAACTAGTCCAATTAAGAAATTATTGTCTAATATCTTTATGAGTTTAATCAAATATGAACAACAAACAAATTCCGGTTTGAAAGAGAAATTACAATACATAAGAGGACGAAACCCCCTCCATCCTACCCATAGCTTCTTGCGCTTTCATCCAGTGTGCTCAGAGTCACTATTTCCTTCTTGAAAACAAGTACCCTTCATCTAAGACAAACACAGCAAGCTAACACCAAAACAACCAGCGAACACTTTTTATGCAACTGCCAAAATATCCGCACACTTGACACCAAATACATGCACATATTAATATCACCATACTGTAAAGCAAGATTTCTCTCTGTGAATAGTTCTCGTAAGTTTACTAGTATAAATGGTTGTACATTATATTTTTGCATATGGCCAAAAGTTATATAAGTCTTTGTGGATATGTATACCAACTGGGGTAAGCATTTTAGGACAGCCTATCGATACTTAGGGTATCTACCTAGTAATAGTATATAATAATCATATGGAATCAAATGTAGCTAATACAGTAATAGTAATGAATGAATATTGAGAGCAGATCTTATCAATGATGCATTTAAAAAAATAACTGTCATTATTAGCTAATGCCAAGAATATTTATCTAAAGCAATATGAGTTAGCTGCTCATTTGATCTAATACCAAGGGTACTCGTCTGGATTAATTCCAAAGAAACTGGACAAAGGCTTATATAGTGTTATAATGCCATGTGCATGAAATGTTAAAAAAATGTTAAAATGTCAGATGTAAAACATTTTCAAAATGTTACAGGGGAAATAAAGATTTAATCTATAATGATTAGCATTATTTGCAATTATAAAAATAAAATCAATTTCAGAATAAGTAGGGCAGAATATGCATAAACCAAAGATCAGAATGTAGAAATAATGCTGACTATAAACCACACAAGAGAATGTAAACCTGTAAACCATAGGAAAGAATGTAAACCAAAGCAAGAGATGTGAATGAAACATTTTGCAAAGCCTGTGTATAGGAAAAGGAATCCATGAATAATATCAGATGTAAATGCTTGCTGGACCTTGACTGAATGTGGTCAGTAAACCATCTAGGAATATAAAACAAACAAATAACCTAAAATTTAAAGAAAGAAAACTCACACAACCACATTTGTTATCTTTGGAAAGACAAACTATTTAAGTAAATAATTATTGACAGTGATCAGATCTTTATACATTGCCATGTATTTACATTCATATCTGCTGGCGAAAAAATATTCAAAGTTTTTTTAATAAAAGGTATTTTAAAAATATTTACTGAATTAGACAATTCACTAAATATTCTAAAATATTAGTACATGATGCACATCAAATGCACAATAGAATAATGCAACAACAAAACTGCACACATACTGAAATAAAATATATTTATACATACAATTATTTGAATGCCTCCAAAATTCTTAAGGAGAAGGGAAGGAGGGAAACATGAAAGAAACAGTGACCCTTCCAAAAAAAAAAAAACTTACAAAGACATACTAAAAATTATTTTAAAATAAACAATAACAATAATGAATTACTCAAGAAAGGGAGAACTAAATGCTTTGATTAAAAGAAAGGCTCACTAAATGAAAAATATTTTAACAAGAAAGAATTTCCATTACCCGAGCCAAATGAATATATTACAAAATAGCAAAAATAAAAGACATTTACACAGCAGTATTAGAATTTTTTTTCCTTTGTGTCTTATGTAATCAATGTGACATTATGTTTTTGGTGTTTACTGTCACAAGGTATATTCAAATTAAAGCATTTGTCTCAAGTTGTCCAAATAACTTGCAGCCATCTTTTGTTTTTTGCTTTTGTACATGACAGATGCAAAACAATAATACTGAAAAGCTCAACTACAAATTCTTTAAAACAATAACTAAAAGTAGTAAAACATCAGCACAATATTATGCATATTATGTATATAAGTGAACCACATTAGGATAAAATGGTACAATGAAGGTTCGTTACAGAAGAAGTCATTTCTTCAAAATTAGACATTTTGTTCCAAAAGCATTATATTTTTCATCAAATTTTTAACACTTATAACTATATAAGTTTAATTTACATGACTATTTACATAAACAATTTATGTGTGGTAAAACTTATAAAGTTACTTGTATTCATAATAGCTTAAATTGAAATTCACTTACATAATTTCTTTTTAAAGTAAATCTAGAAGGTAATACTATTTTAACAGTTGTTAGAAAATAATATTTAGCTCTTGACCTCAACACCTATTTAAAAAAGAAAATCAACAACAAAAGGTTTTCTCTACAATATTCTGAGTGATTTGTTTAGTTTAACCTTAATATATTATAAAACACTATTCATTCAACTATCTAAAACTACATAAACAAATAATGTAAGCTGTTCTCTTAATAAAAATATATATTTGTAGACAGCATATCAACTACAAAGCACGATATGTCTTGTTTAATATAAAATTTATAACAACTTTCTCACACTGCCATAGCTTACAGCTCAAGAAAGTAATTTTATTTATGAAGAGCAGTCAAATGCAAGTCAGTATTCAGTGTCATTCAAACTGTATTTTTAATTACAACAGCATATACATCTTACCTCTCTAATTATTTTTTTCTTCAGTTCATTGACAACAGATGTGCCCTGTTTATATCTGACATGAGAAAATGTTCACATTCATTCAGTTATTCAAGTTCAACACAAGATGAAAGGAAGTATTAGAAAAAATAAAACTAAATGGACTTGATATAAATTCAGCTGTACAAAAAGTGCAAGCCAAGTCACAAACAATATATTTTTATAACCAAAGATATTGTGTTTCACTTTAAGTTTAAATGTATGACAGTAAAGAAATAAAGCAATAACAACAAAATAAAGGAACATAAAATAATGCCGTGACTAAAAATGGTATAATCTGGTATTATAATGCTATAACAAGAAAAAAACAGTAAGTAGGAAGGTGGGAAAATGACTATGATCAGATAGTTAATCAGTAATGTCAGTAAGACTCAAGAGTCTGCTTACACATGTATAGATCATGAAAGTTCTATCTTGTTAACTTCGGCAAAATTTACTTATTTGAATATACATACATACCAAGAGACATTCAGAAACATGTATGCATTCTATTATACATTTTTAAATAAGAAACTGCTAATGCTTTAAGTATAATGTACATTATTATAATCTACATTTTCCTTTGAACTCTTCAAAGAGGTCTCTTTAAAAAAACCTGTTCAAGCATCTATGTTGTTAATGCATATTCCAGAAGAAATTAAAATTATATATCTTCATTTTCAAAGAAATGTTTTACTGTTCTTTCTCAACAACATACAAAATAAGCCTTTATATCATTCAAATAAGAAACAATAATTCCAGATTTATCACTCAAGAAAGAAGAAGCACTACAAACATATCTGACCTGACTTGATGCATACCTTAAGAAAGCGCCAATATTTATAATCATTTAATCAGCAACTCAAACAGTGATACCAAGTTATTTTTCCTGACTAGTAAATACTAGTAAACACCCTATGAGAACAGGTGTTAATGAAAGACACATTTTTTTAATACCAATTAAAGCTCTGCTCAGTCACATGTTCTTAAACTAAAACTCCATAACTGTTTTATTATAACACAGAAACATTGTTCAAGCATGAGTAATGTAAATTACTCTCACATTCCCTCCAATCAAAACAGTCATGTTCACCAATAAGGGAGGGAACTATTCCCAGTGTGCCAGTCTGCATAGCTCGTCATCAGTGATGTGGGCCCAAATTTCATATTATTGTTGGTGTTATTAGAGTTATTAAGCAAACTGTGAAGAGGAGGTGAATCCTGAAAATCCTCCACTATAATGCCATAGTTATTTCCTTCATTGTTGTCCCAATACTGAGTATTGTTTGCTTCATAACACACAGCAAACTGTATGGATTTTGACATATCACAAGCAGGAGGTACTTCAAACTCAAATGTAAAAGTGTCATATTCATTTCCCTTTCCACCTGAATCACCAGGTCCTGGTATGAATGTGCCACTGACATCAACATGGGTCTCCCAAGAGTCATATGTGTAACGGACTAACACCTTCTTTTCGAAAGACACGTTTTTCACCTTGATAGTACCTGCTACTGTGTAATCTTTCAAGATGACATTTTCAAGGGAAACTACATTGCGCTGAAGCTTGTCCCTAAAAGCCAAATAATCTGAAGCTGGCTGAGGAAATGTTAGCTTCAGGGGTGGTTTTTCTGTTACACCAGCTTCAGCCCCATGTGTAATAGATTCCAGAATTCCTGGGGGGAGGCATGGTGGCTGGTCTGAGGGTTCAGACATAATGCGCACTGTTGCTAGTGCCATACCAATATTGTCAGCAAAAGACACTCTCTTTCGCATGCGCCCCGGCGATGTGGGACTTGTTGGACTTGACTCTCCATCCGAGCCGGGTTCGGATGACAAGTCACTTTGGCTTTCAGACTTAATGATGATTGATTTGAGAGGGCCTTTGCGGCGACTGTTAAGACATTTGTTTCCATACACTGACTTTATGCAATGGGGAGACTTAAAGGTACCATGCACTGACTCTTGTGGTACAAAAGAAGGCAGCCGAGGAGAAAAGGCGTAACTAAGAAAATCAAGGCCAGTACTTGGTGGACTCGCCGACAACAAATAAGGTGTAAAATCGAGTGGCATCCTGGCGTGGGAGCTGTCGGATACGGGGGCTACATCCAGCATTGGAAAATCTGTAATAGATACATACATATACAAATATTTAGACAATAAATGTATAACATTTCTAATTTAAGCAAAAAAACATATCAGCCATGTGTAATATTTTTAAAAATAAATGAAATAATGATCCACTAATTAATGTTAGTCTACTATTTTGTTTAAAGATCACATCCTTTGAATGTGGGGCATCTAGAACAGTGAGCATCAGTGAAAAGTCTGATTTTGTGGTATGAAATGATATCAGATTTGCTTTGTGTACTTTAAAAAATACATGAATCTGAATATTATAATTATCATTATGCAATTATCTGTAAATGAAATGGGGGTCTAAAAAAAAAGAATTAAATATTTGATATTCATGAATAAATAAATCTAAATTATGCATTTTATTCGGTTTTGAATGATAACACAATAAATATATATTACATTTATAGACCAAACTAATGAGCTGTACAGTGTACATACACAATAATTTTATTAAAGTAATTACATTACCAAATTAACTCGTTTCTTGTTGGTTTAAAACCAACTATTAAAAATATTGAATAGTAATAAATATGCAATAAAATAAACATCTTAAAATACCAAAAATAACGTTAATAAAAGAATAAATAGTATGTAAATATAATAACCAACTGAAGACTGCAGTGAAAACAAAGAACAGCAATAGTTATTCCCCTTTAGTCAACGGCACGGTGTGAGACAGGCAAATATTCGGAGGCAGCTATATAAGCTATAGGCTTATTATAAATACTAATCGACACACAAAGTACAATAACAGCACATACACAACATTACAAGATAAAAGGTTTAAGGGGTACATTTATTAATGAAGCAGATCATGTACTAAACTGAGACAGTGACAAATTATTTTAGTTTATTTAAATTGAATATGTACGATATACTGCTAATTCGGCGCTATGCGCATCAAAGATAGGTCCTACTTATTGTATGTGTACTGTGTAGTTGCGATATGAAACTTGCTATTTTTTTTTTAACGTGCTCTGTAAATGTAATGAGTAATAATATGCCATTAATGTGATTTGAGAAAGGTCTCGGTTTTACTCATCAGAGGTGATTGTGATAACGAACCCACACTTCCTATTTTCATGAAAGAATGCGAGTGACGGTTCAATTCCATGAGATAAACTTAATACTGTAATTAACTGAATGATAACACCCCAAATAAACAAATATCTATATAACAATATTTGACATTATAGTACTTGATAAAAATGAATACCTCTAAGATTCTGGTAAATAACACCACTTATGAACAAGAAACTGAATAATTTATGCATAGACCTATAAAAAATTAGAATATAGGCCCTAACTAATTATTTTTAAAAACACTATAAAATCCCAGGTTCGACAGAAAATTTAGACTAATGAATAAATATGAATGTAATAAATGAAAAATTAATGTACAACACAATTAGAATTACAAATTTAAGGAAAACGTTATTGTTTGATGAGAGAAAACCCGATCTTTCTAGAACGTGTGCATCAAACATGAGCTTTTACATATTGATAAGCGTATAAGTACTGTAACTCACTGTAATTATTTGACTAAACTTCAACTTACTTGGTTTAGTTACAAGTCACAGAGAAAAAAAGTTTTTCTTGAAAATGTCCAACATTACAATCCCAACACGTCCGTTGCCCTCTGGCGAAAATCACCAACTGTGAAACAAGCAGGGTTCTCCTATGTGTATTTTCGCTCAATGAGATCAAGGTTATATCACGTCATGACATTATTCATGAGGATCACGTGAAAGACACCTTATGACCAATCGTTAACGAAATAACAAATATAGTAACCAATCGGATTCAAGGTCAATGCGTGGCGCTGCTTCTCAGCTTTGCATGCTAACTTGAAAAACACATAGCTGTAGTGCCATCGTATGATGCACTACCACGCATGTTCATAATGCACACCTTGTGTAAGAGTGTCTTATGAATACTGGGTATAATAAATTTTGCATACCCTTAATTTCAACATCAGCTTGCTTCACATGCGAAATCAGTAAGCTGTATAGTTACATTTTGTAGTCCACACTTCTGACAGCCTCCATGTTTTATCGATTACATTGACACAAACATCTTGACCGGAACATAGTTTGTGGCTCAATATAATCAAATCAAAGAAAGCAAAGATTGATTTATATGGAGCTTAAAAGATCAACCAATTATTCAAATCAGTTCTTGTCAGTGACATAAAAACTGACAGTTGCAAGTTTAGCGGGGGTGGGGGTGGAGGAGAGAGACTATCGTCAGCGCCAATAATTTATAGGCTTCCATAGATCCAGCCGTAATGACCCTAACAAGCTTCAGCCATGACCTATCGAGTGTACTGAGGTTTCATTTTCAAACAGTATTAAAATTAATAATAATTTGTATTACTGATCTCTTATATTTGTCATTTATGGATAATAGTAAATATTTCATTGCTTTAAACACCTGGTCTATTAATTATGACTCGAACTTGGCTGATTCAATTCACAACTGAGTACAGTATGTATATTATTAAACTTGAGCTGCGACCAACGGTAATAGAAATATTAAGATAGAAAAACTAGCCTTTCGCTCAAGTCTTCATAGTATCCTTGAACCCAGGTAGTTCTGGTGGTCTGTTGAATGTGGTGGTAAAAGCAGCCCCCCCCCCCCCCCCGTGTAGTATATTAATAAAGGCTGTACACATTAAATGAGTAATCTATTGGCTGCTGAAACCTTAGGGCCTGCTGAGGTTGTCAACTGCTGACTTGGCTAAACGTAATGGCGTAAAGGGGAATGCTATCAAAAGCCTTAATATCTTTATTTTACTCAATCATGGTTAACATCTGACTAAATTCTTGCGTTTCACACTGCTTGCCTACATCATCCACGGAAGTTAGACTTATCATCAGAAAGTATTTTTTTTAATTAATACGATTGCTTAAACATTTCCATTTCATATTAGTCTAGTACATATGAACAGCAAAAACAGAAACCAATGAATTTCACTGCCCCCACCCCCACCCCTAAAAAGAAGAAGAAGAAGAAAGTCGAGTGACATTATCGCTTTACTGACAACACTTATTTATCTCTCTAGAGGTGGGTTTTTTTTTTTACATCATATATTTACCCTTATTCAGCCATTATTCCTTTACTAATACTATTTCATTCCTCTTGTCCTGACTAACGCTTATCCACAAATCGGGTTCTCTACTGGCAGTTATTCTCCATCCAGTCCTCTCCTGACAATTATTTACTCCACTAGGCTTTTAGCGGCATTTATCGCCACTTTAGTAAAATATTACTTATTCACTCTAAAGATGCTTATTACTCATCGTTCTCATATTACTCTCTTTTGGCACATTCACTTTGCTCTTTTCACATCTCACAATCGAGATCAGTGCTCTACAAAATAGAAGTGCCACTGAAGAACATAACAAACGACTAGTAAGTGGTCAGTATGATGATGGGCACTTTTGCAACATAGTCTTTTCTTTAAATCCATTGAAATTTGACACCAAATGGTGAAATTATTTCTTCCATAGTAGAGAAACGATGTAGGAATGTGTTCATGCACTCAATGAAAACTAGATGAACGCTGATGGCTATAAATCCTTGGAAATTTAACTCTTGTACCAGTGACTTAGGTACGCAGGCCACGATGCCGTCGGAGCCTTCAGGATCCCCGAACTGCACAAAAATTGAGCCGGCAACGTCTTTGTTTAAAATCAGTTGACAATTCAAACTTATCTACAAGGAAGAGAGTTCACCCGTTCATTTATTAAGTGAAAATGTCTCGCTAACGATACACTCCACTGAAATGAAAACAAATCATCGAAGCCCATAGCAACGCTACCCTTGTCAGTTGGCTTGTTCGTTCGAGACTTGATGTCAGTGTAATAAATAATTAATTAATAAGAAAGAGAAATAATGTCTTTCTTTCTTTCTTATTCATATTTCCATTTGTTTCAAAATTTATTTTCTTCTCAAGTACAACGTATTATAAAATCATATGTGAATTACATTGTAAAACCAGCCTCAAGATAAACACACACTTATACAGTCTTGTCAGTGCTTTATTCAGATGAAAAGAACAGCGGCCTACCTCATAACGACTGACAGTTATCATTTATCTGGGTCACAGTGGACAAGCTTAAAAAGATTTGCACGTTCCCATTTCTTTGACTTTTGAATCTTTGCATTAAAATTTGGACCTAGTGAGTGTTAAATATTTGTGACGTAGTAACTTTGTCAGTCATCGGACACATGTAGGTCGATGTTGCACTCTTGGACAATCTCAAGACTGCGAATGAACCTGGCCTAAGACGCATCACGCATTGTTACTGTTTGATTTAAAGTGTACCTGAAAGAAAGTGTATTTTTTATCTGAAGCTATTGTAAAATCTTCAACAGTAGAGAGCGCGTACAGAAGACTGAAATTTACCTCATCTTTTCAATGTAAAGAAATAGCTAATTATAATATCTGAACCGCTTGCTACACGGAAAGAAGTGGGAGGGGATGTTTTTGGTATATCATGATTTATAGGTACAGATTCCGTGTACAAACGTTGACATCTTTCTCGGAAAACCAAGAATGCAAGGCTGAAAAGTGCATTGTCGCCATTACCGCAGTCTGTTGTTTCACCCGAATTGTACATTTTAAAAAGTTGTAAAATGTTTGCACATTTCAACCTTATCTCCCATTGCATTTGAGAGAAAATGTAATTTGCACCTTAAGTGTTTACAGAGACAAATGCATTTTTCATTTAAAGTGTATAAGAAAGTGCATTTTGAGCCTAATGTATACAACAAAAATGGTGTCTTTTTACATCTAAATTGTGTATGTGTGAAGATGTATTTTTACACGAAGTGTGCATGCCAAAAGGCGTAATTTTCACTCTTTGTTCAAAGAGAGACACGTTCAAATGAAGGAGATTGTGATGTTTACGGTATGTACAAATTAAAGTGTATTTTTCATTTCAGCTAAATGTGAGAATAAGTCAATGTTTGAGAGAGAAAGATAGTCACTTTATTTGCGAATGAGAAAGTGCAATTTTCTCACAAGAGAAAAAGTATTTTTCCACAAGAAATTTATCTGAGAGAAAAAGTGAGAGAATTCAGTGAGTGAATTTGTTGTTTCTTGAAAGAAAGAGTATTTTTTACCAGAAGAAAGTGCATTTGTCACAGTAGGTGTAGCATGTGAGATTGTATTGCTTGCATAACTGAAATGTAATTGAGAGTATGTATTTTATAACTGAGGCATGCTTGAAAAAATATTTTCACAATGCAGTACCTTGAATGCAAGTCCTACATCAGCGAAAGTGTACTTTCATCAAAATGTACATGAGAGACAAGTATACTTTTCACCTAAGTGTACTCGCGAGAGTGTAGTTTTCAACTAAAGTGTGAGAGAAAGATTATTTTTCACTTTCAGTGTACGTGAGATAAAGTGTATATTTCTCCTACAGAGTGTGTGAGATAAAAAATATATTTTTCATTTTCAGTGTACGTGAGACAAAGTGTATATTTCGCCTAAAGTGTACGTAAGATTATTTTGCACCAAAAGTATATGTGAGAGAAAGTGTATTTTTCACAACAGTAACTTGTGCAGTGCCCAAAATGAAACGTATTGAACTCAAAGTCCACTGGACAGAGCAGCACCACGAGATACAGAACGAGTAACTTATAGGTGACAAGAACAGCACCACGAGATACAGAACGAGTAACTTATAGGTGACAAGAACAGTAACAACAAACACAGCATTCAGTCGATTCGATTGTCGATGTGGTGTCAACAAACAGTCGCAGTCGATAACTGCAGCAGATGCCAAGAAATGACTCAAGTAGTTTAAAATCGAGAAGGCCCTGTGACGTACACTGAAAGTGAAAAATATATTTTTTATCTCACAAACACTGCAGGTGAAAAATAATCACTAACCGATAATCTTGTAATTGCACAAAGAAATAATAAAATACAACACATTAACCGATGATTATATTAATAACATGCCGGGAATATAATTATATATTTTTAATGTAAATGCTTTCTAAGGGACTTTGCGGTTTGCTGCCTTGTCAATTAATTCTCCGATCTGTACACATCAGCACTGAAGATTTGGAACAGGCGACAAGTTGGGGCAAACATATATGGCGTGACATTGTTTCAAAGAAAACATCTCCCTCACAAACAGATTAAGCGTGACATTGTTTCAAAGAAAACATTCTCCCTCACAAACTGCTTTACAGTGATGAATGTGGAGTGCAAATGGAGAGGCGAGGACGAAAGTCGACTCGAGAATGGTCAGATGAAAGAGACGCGTGCTGGTGTCCCATACAGTGTGCTTCAAGCGAGCGGTAACAGCCAGATTAAGCAAACGTGACTGTACATTCATGCACTGTATTATGTGATATTTATATAATTTATTTAATTAAGATGTGTATTAAGGAGATTAGACTCTTTCAATTAAAAACGTTGCTGTTAAGGTTTTCACTTACTATTTGCTTATCGGCAGCATCACTTATTGGACCTCCAAGTGAAATGTTGCTCATTTTGACATTCCAGTAAGTTGGTGTTCAGTTTGACATTTCAGTAAGTTCGTGTTCACCATGACATTCCAGTCAGTTGGTGCTCACCATGACATTTCCAGTAATCTGGTGCTCATTTTCACATTCCAGTTAAGTTGGTGCTCAATTTGACATTCCAGTAAGTTGGTGCTCACCATGACATTCCAGTAATTTGATACTCACCATGGCATTTTAGTAGGTTGGTGCTCATTTTGACATTACGTTTAGTTGGTGCTCATTTTGACATTCCAGTAGGTTGGTGCTCATCATGACGTTCCAGTAAGTTGGTGCTCACCATGACATTTCAGTAAGTTTGTGTTCACCATGGCATTCTAGTAAGTTGTTGCTTATTTTGGCATTCCAGTAAGTTTGTGTTCACCATGGCATTCTAGTAAGTTGTTGCTTATTTTGGCATTCCAGTAAGTTTGTGTTCACCATGACATTCCAGGAAGTTGTTGCTTATTTTGGCATTCTAGTAAGTTTGTGTTCACCATGACATTCCATGAAGTTGTTGCTCATTTTGACATTTCAGTAAGTTTGTGTTCCAAATGACATTCGTATAAGTTGTTGCTTATATTTTGACATTTCAGTAAGTTTGTGCTCAGCTTCACATTCCAATAAGTTGGTGCTCATCATAATATTCCAAATAAGTTGTGCTCACCATGACATTCCAGTAAGTCGTGATCACCTTGGCCATAAAGGAAAATAAGACGAATCGACGTAATTAACGAAAACCACAGCAAGAAAAGAATGCATTACATGTGTACTTCCATATATACTATTATGACTGACATTTTACTCTTTATTTCAAGTCTTTCTTTTAGTATGTGACTTGGCCAATTTCGCAGACGTGTGGGAAGGAACGCATGGGGGGGGGGGGGAGATTTAAATTCCGTTCGAGGAGAGATGCAATGCCTCAAGAGTAAAGATATGAGTTCAAAAGTGACTTTGTCCCGTGCCATTTTGTTTGGAGGGGAAGCTATGAGTGAGTTCAAAGGTGACTTTGTCCCGTGCCATTTTGTTTGGAGGGGAAGCTATGAGTGAGTTCAAAGGTGACTTTGTCCCGTGCCATTTTTTTTTTTGGGGGGGGGAAGCTATGAGTGAGTTCAAAGGTGACTTTGTCCCGTGCCATTTTTTTTTTTGGGGGGGAAGCTATGAGTGAGTTCAAAGGTGACTTTGTCCCGTGCCATTTTGTTTGGGGAAGATATAAGGGAGCTCTATGGTGACTGAAAACCACTTTCCTCAATGTTCATTTGTCAAGGGATGGCTTTCAGGTGCACAGTCTTAGACCACACGAGACCATATATGTCATACCATTCGATGGACTAAAAACTAGGCCTGCCACTTTAAGCTACATGCGCAGATGAGTCAACTGTAAATTGTTAGCCTTGAGCTGGCCATGAACCCAGACTTTTGAAACACCAGGCTGCACAACTGCTCCACTTGTATCAGTGTGAAGGTCAAATATGCGTTTCTAGCGTCACCAAATATTAGAATTACTAGTCTACCCTCTGTTAGAATAAAGACGCCACGTTTACATTTTCATTGGCCTTCTTACATGAAATTGTATCAAAATGTTTTGTCTTCTTTTTCGTTTAATCTTAGAACACAGAAGAAGACACTACACACACACCAGTAGTCACAGAACGCAGAACTGGACAATACACACGCTAGTAGACACAGAACGCAGAAGTGGACAATACAGACACTAGTAGTCACAGAACGCAGAAGTGGACAATACAGACACAAGTAGTCACAGAACGCAGAACTGGACAATACAGACACTAGTAGTCACAGAACGCAGAACAGGACAATACAGACATGGGTAGCCAAAGAACGCAGTGCACGATAGTTTAGGCACAAGTATTACTGCGTAACATGTCATTTCAATCCAATTTCATTTCACCAGAAATATCTTCCTGACTGGAAGTAAATGTTCTATATGATATTTCATATCCGTCAAATAGATGTCATGTGAAGAGTTAAGTATGTAGTATTTTATGAAGAAAACAATAATTGAAAAATAATGAAGAAAACAAGCAACACAAAAATGCTACGTCACTTAACGCCACCAACTGGCTGGGAATACAAATGGAAGGGAAATAAATCTATCCGCAGACTTGTTTAAAAATTAATGTTTGTGTGACCATGACACTCGGTGAACTGTGGAAGCAAAGGTCAACAAGACTTTAAACCTTACTGATCACGTGAAATGAGAAAGATCTTTCCATTAAAAATAAAATATTCTTGAACAGGTGAGCCAAAAGCGTGTCGACGTCAAGGGGCCGATGGAAAAAAAATAATATGAACCATATTTTAGGCTAAACCTTGATTCCCCACACACACACATACACACAGATCAGCTTGACAGTCGCTGTGTGTGTGTGTGTGTGTGTGTGTGTGTGTGTGTGTGTGTGTGTGTGTGTGTGTGTGTGTGTGAGAGAGAGAGAGAGAGAGAGAGAGAGAGAGAGAGAGGGCAAACGCATGTGAGCATGTATGTATAGTTTTTGTGTACGCGTGTCTCCGAGTATTTATCCTAGGTGAAAAAAAACAATGAATGCATTTTCAACATTTCCATTTCGATTTGAAGACGTAAGGAAATTAAAGAAGCAGTGACCTCTAACCTTGACAACTGCTTCATTCTATTATGTTTAACCAAAACAAAATGCTATCATCAGAGCAAAACTAGTTCTGGGAACACATAGGCTCCAGTAGTTGGAATACTTCGATACATTCCTACTGGAAATGTCACAAAACATTTTTGAATTTATTAACAAAAGCAAAATGTGTCCTACTAACTAATCGCGTGAATTTTAGATCTGCGGATTGGGCTGAGTACAGATGGTGAGAGTAGAGAGTAAGGGAGAGAATAAGTGTAAGGGAGAGAGTCATTGTAAGGGAAAGAGTCAGAAAAATGTTGGAGACAAATAAAAAAAAATGAGCCCCTAAAGAAAAAGTATATAGGTTTGGGGTTTCGTTCTGGGCAATTGTTTTTTTTTTATATAACTACTTTTATCGCAAGGTAACTAAATGTATTTCTGGATTAAGAAAAGAAACTCCAGTAATAAAAAAAAGTGCATAGTACTGCCAAATTTTATTACGCATGTTACTGTGTGCGGTGTTGCTCTTTCTCTCCCTACTCTAATACACACACGCACAACACACACACACACACACACACACACACACACACACACACACACACACACACACACACACACACACACTCGATCTTTATCTTTTTTCACTCTCTCATTAATTATTATTTTTCTTGTTTAAAAACAAATTTTTTAGTGGTTATATAAGATGGACTAGAATGCGAACTTCAAAATCACTCTTTTGCAACGATTTCGTGACCTTACTTTATTAAAATAATTTAGTCACTTTATCCCTACGACACTCTTGGTTCATTTAACCAAAAGGTTTCAGGAGAGAGAGAGAGAGTGAGAGAGAGAGATTCATTGTGTGAAGTAGATGTGCTATTGTTGTTTACTATTCTTTCACACTTTACATCAATGATGAATGCAATTCATGACGATGTACATTGCAACCATTTCTTGTGGTCAAAATGTACTTAGCACAGAAAGATCCTCACAGGCACTGTCAAAGTCAGTTTTTGAATGTTGTTTCTTTAAGCTATGTATATATTTATCTGTAAAATTCAAAACTTTATCAGCAAATGAAAACGACTATGGACATTACATTTTCACATGATGCAGATTTGAGAGTTAGTAGGTATTAATTTCATTTAATTGTCAGTCTAGTCTGTCACAAATATAAAATAGTGGGATGATTGAGGCTATGGCTACAGTAGTATGCTTTTCAATTTGCGGTGTATCCCAACATGTCAGTGTACATTTCCTTGTAAGGACATATTCCAGTTATTATCAAATCTCATTAAATCTCGGCTTGCGAAAAGGTGTAAAACCACCACTATATACGATTAGTCATTATGTGTCCAAAGTAAAACATATAATCAGATGTTTGTAGGGAAAACACACAGACAATACATACATTACATACATGCAAGTTTGTTTGAAATGTGACATGGATTATTGACGAAGCACACTCGTGATTCTCAAACGATAGGCATACGTAATTAGTGAAATTTGTACGTCCTAGCTCTTTGACGAAGACAACATCTTCGATCTTGGACTTACACCGTCGTTGACTCCTACAATCTTGATGGAATCCGGATCGGTTCAATCTCTATAGGATAAAATGTCGCCCGGCTTTTGTGAAAGTGAACGGCAACAACTTCAACTGAAACGCATTTTGCATCAGCTGTTAGGGCCTCCAGACTTCCTTGGCTAGCATTCTCACATCCGTTCCTCACTCCAGACCTTGCAGTAATATCCGCTTCCGGTGGGCTTGGTTATCTATGAAATGCGTTTAGTGCATTACGTGAGGCTGTTGCCGCAAATTATATCCATCAAGCAGGTGGACTATTGTTCAGGGCCCCTTACTCGCCTTGAACTGGTTATTTTACCAGAAACAATACCTATCATAAAAACACCAGCAATTACATGTGTTACGCACAGGCACATTAAACAAGAGCGGCCAATAAGCTTTATAGGACTCAGTCTCGTGACTGTGAAAGAAGAGAGAAGAAAACTGGGGAAAAAAGGGAGAATTTAATTATTAGAACCTTTTCCCCCTATTTCCCTTTTTTAAAAGTTCTTGCAGCGATAATAAACCTCGACATGGAAAAATGTACATAACTCCCCAACACGATTTCGTACATTAAAAACTCGCTTCACCATTGAATAGAGTGAATTAGACCACTACATTTGCATTGAACAGTATGGACAATCAAAATCATATATTATATGCTAGTAGTGTATAGTATGGACCATCAAAATCATGCTATATGCTAGTAGTATACAGTATGGACAATCAAAATTATATGTTATATACTAGTAGCATATAGTAGTAAGTAGTATCATTTCTTGTCAAATCATATTATTAGCAGAAAAGCCTTCAAAATGAAACAAGAAATAACGAAATCTGGAGAAAAATAATTTGAAATTTAAGTCACGACACTTCATGTAAATAAAATGCTAAAAAAATAATATAATTTAAACAATATAGTTTTATGAAGAGAGGGAAAGTACAACACTTCTTACTTAGTGTACTCTATGTTATGTCTGAAGTCGTTCGAAAAGTTATCTTTCCCCAAGTAAATTCTCTATGAAGTTCTAACACAAGCAGATTTATTCAAAATACAGAAGAGTAAATCAATATAACATAGGTCTTGTGTTTAATCTGAGAATTAGAACAGCTTTGCCTTTCTACAGAGTTAATAGTGGTTAATTTATGTTATAGGTAACCTACCTAATTATTCTGAATTTCAGAGTTAGTAAGGGTTGGGGCAACACAGATAACCTACCTAATTATTTAGAATTATTGATAGGAAAGCAAATAAAATTGGGCGATTTGATTGATTTGGGCATTATCTACCTTTTGAACTTGTGGCAGCGAGCGTTGTTATCCGATGAAAGAAAATTAACGTGGTTTAAACATATGCATTAGATATATGGATATAAATGCAAAAACAACGAAAGGGCAACGAAAAACACAAAAGCAAGTACAACTTGAGTGAAAACAAAATCGTAAAAAAAAAAAATAATGTTCGTCTTTTCCAAAGTGGCAAGTCAACTTACGTGGGTAGGCACTGAAATGATACTCGTGTTGTATCATGGGATGTGTCCACTTAAAATGCAGAAAATGGTTGATAGTTTTTCTCAACTTTGCAAGGACAGTTTACGTTTAGAGCTGCTGACAAGATACCCGTGTCATCGGATGGCTTTACTGAGTCCCTGCTATCCACTGAGCGAAGGCTGCAGCTTTACATGTACGAACGCTTTACGAGTCTGTACTAGAAATGATGAAATACTGTGAGCTACGCATTTCATTCAGCTTCGCAAAAGTGGATAAGTGGAATGCTATTGGCTGGTGACAGTCACATCATCGATATCCAAACAGGAAAATATGACTATTTCTTTTCCTCTTTCTCATGCTGACTGAGTGGTGTTCTCGATAAGCGGCACGTTCACTATTTCGCCATTGACGCACGAAGCTTTAGGTTTAATTAAGATTATTTCTGCTGCAGAATTAGGTCCGGGATCATTTGGTCTAATTCCAGATAAACTTTAAGAATTCACGTGTCATCATCCATATATGTCTGTGTGTGTGTGTGTGTGTGTGTGTGTGTGTGTGTGTGTGTGTGTGTGTGTGTGCATGTGTGTATTTGCGCGTGCAACTCGCCTTTAAAACCAAATATAAATATTTATATATATTTAGAAACAGAACACACACACATTTACACACATGTAAGTTAGTGAAAAAATATAAATACATTAGATAATGAAATGTTTGTGTTTTCTTAATTAATTAACTCTCTCTCTCTCTCTCTCTCTCTCACACACACACACACACACACACACACACAAATTCAGTTTCTGAGACAGAATTGCCAACCAATATTATCAAGAAAATTAAGCCATACCGATTTACTAAGTGGTACAATTAATTACTCAATATAAATTTTTGGAGGTTATAAACATTTTAAAAGTTTTACACACATTTCTTTCATCTGTTTGTTTTTACTGAAGAATTATTTAAATGGAATGTGACATGATCAGTCGTAAGTGAAGATAAAAGCATCGAAGTACGCAAAAGAACTTTGTACAGTATATGTGCACAAAATAACTTTATACAGTATATGCACGCAAAAGAACTTTATGCAGTATATGTACGCAAAAGAACTTTATGAAAGTATGTACTTTTATGTACGCAAAATAACTTTATACAGGATATGTACGCAAAATAACTTTAAACAGGTATGCAATATAACTTTCTTCAAATAAACACTTCAAATAGCTGTCCATTATAATTACACAATCTATCGTTACACACTGTTCTTCGCGCACACACACGATTTATCTGGGTGGTTCAGTTTAACCAGACCACTGAGAAAATTACGATCGAAATAATTATATAAATAGTATCATAATGTCAGTCTGTCTCTTGAAATTTACAGTGTTTCACAATCGACAATATCTGTATACAGGGCAGCGAGTTACAATTTCGTTAACTAGAGACTGGAACATGAACTCGCGTTTGACTAACGGAATATGGAGGAAAACAACCCTGATTTCCGCTTTATTAAGGTAGCAGTACTAGTTGGAAGAAGTCTAGAAGTAACCAACTTAAGCAAAGCAAGAAGATATGAATGGAATAATAAGGTACCGGCTACTACACCAGTCAAAGTATTGGTAACTGAACCAGAAACATGGAAGGAAAAGTGAAAAAACAGAAAGAATAAAAAAGAAGAAATTTGTTGCAAATATAGTTCGTATGTGCGATCATAAAAATTCAGCAACAAATATTGCTGTTTCGAGTTTTTTTAAATTCATTATTTAGTTTGTAAATTATGATCTGGTATAAACAACATTATCTTTTTTGCAAACTGCACATGATACTGTCATACAAATACAAGTAAGCGATTTGCACATAAAGAATACAAATGTATCGCGATTATATCAAATAGGTACACAGTATAAGAGTGCAAAAAGGAGCAAAATACAGATGAAAACAAAAAATACTACATGCACCTTTTCGCTTCTTATTTGAGAAGGAAGGCTTGTGCCTTATGCATCTAGAAATATCTGAGCTCCAGACATTTAGTGCTGACATGAATGCTTTCCTAGTGCTGTATATCTTAAAACGATATACAATGATCAGAGAATGAATTAACGATATTAATTGAATAACGTTTAGTTCGCAGTGGGGGTTGGGAGAAAATAACGTTTAGTTCGCAGTGGGGGGTGAGAGAAGATAGAGGTATATTGCAGATTTTGCTTGTGTCCATTAACTAGTTCATCAAATTGACCAGACTGAAAGTAGTTCCGACTGTTCAATGAACGAACTCATATATGAGCGGTCTGTAAAACTAGAAACCAGCCAGCCAGCAGTCAACCGCGCTTGACCTGTTCATGGGTGGTATTGGGGGACAGAGAGAGAAAAACGCACAAAGCACCATAAGGTATAATGCATGCATACAAGGTCACTCTAACCTGGTCCCGAAATGAAATGGCAGAATCTGAGGTGCCATGTTCGGTACAAAGGATGAATCAACACGCCAAGCCACCAAGCGCCTCTTCTTATAGGTAGGGGGCAAACGAACTCCCACGACACTTTCAATATGGCTGAAAAATTCCGAGGGACAGAGTGATCAAGACTGGTTTCAGCAAGCTTGCTTGTTCCAAAATGTTGGTAGACGTGAACCGCGGCATAAGTTAATAGACATCAATCAGCAAGTACCACATAAATGACGTCATATACTAATGACGTAAGCACTTTGAGTCAAAGTGAACGTGACGTAAGAAATAAAGCGTCATAAGCTACGTGTACTCCTGACATTAAAGATCTCAAAACACCATAGAGTACTTAATATTGCTCTGATAATTATACAATATTGAAAGAAAAATGTCGGCACCTCACTTCTACAGATCCCACTCTACAAACATTCAATACTCCACCCACAGCCGTACCGCCCCCCCCCCCCAATAAATAAATACCACAGTACATTAAAATATTATTTTTAATGTAAGTTTTTAAGGTAGCATTAATTTATATTGTGACAGTTAATAAAAGATAAATACTTTATAAAAAAAAAAAAAAGAAAGATGTATAAGAAAAAGAAAGTTTTTATATATATATAAAGAATTATAAAATCTTCGCAGTGTTGTCCCTACTTTATTACAGAGTGATCAGTATAAACAGCATATAATTTTAGATACACATATTATGATAATTCAAACTGTTTTAATAAATTATTAATTTGTAATATCATTAAATACTATTAGCAAGTCGTCATATAATAATTATTCATTTCAATAAATTTAATATTCTCAAAGACATTTGCACGACATGAGTTGTTTTTTTTTTTAACACAAGAACAAGTTACTGCATATGCGCAACTTTTGAACTAGATTAGCTGTAAGATCAGAACTTTCAAATTATTTAACGAGTTCCACTGGCGTCTGCGCCATGATATGACGTATAGATAAGAAAATAAAAACTACGATGAATTCTGATAAATGTACTTTATAATACAAAGTAACGATTTTGGATTTGAGGAATTTAATGTAGATTCGTGAAGAAGGGTAGGAAAGATATCTAATGATTTTTTTAAAGTGAATTTAGTGTTGTCATTTAAACAAAAAGCAACTGAGGTTGGTGTTCTGTATTTCTTGTAAAAATTAATTTTAAGAAATACTGCGGAATGATTTGGTATCAATTTAACCAAGATCTAACGTCTCTAGTCTTGACTAGCATCATTGCCTAGTGAACAACCTTAAACAATTACCTGATGACCCTAATCTTCACTAGCATCATTGCCTAGTGAACAACGTTAATAATGACCTTACGACCCTAGTCTTGACTAGCATCATTGCCTAGTGAACAACATTAATAATGACCTTACGACCCTTGTCTTGACTAGCATCATTGCCTACTGAACAACGTTAATAATGACCTTACCCTAGTCTTGACTAGCATCATTGCCTAGTGAACAACGTTAATAATGACCTTACGACCCTAGTCTTGACTAGCATTATTGCCTACTGAATAACATTAATAATGACCTTACGACCCTAGTCTTGACTAGAATCATTGCCTAGTGACCGTCAGTTCACGACTTTCTTCAATACACAGGTCAAACTCAAAAGGGCGAAGCCATGAGAGTTTTGTGTTGAGCTCTCTTGACCCGATGCAGACACCCACTATTTGCAATCTTATATTTATTTTAGAGTGTGTTAAATAAATCAGTACACTTGCGTGCGGTCCATTGGAAAGTGTTACGTTAGCATTGTTTCTTCAACTCAAGAACTTTTTCGTCGATTTGACTTTATCAGCTAAAAGGTGACTTTGAAGGGACTTGTTCCCCCCCTCCCCATCCAGGGGAGTTGGTTCCGTTTTAATAAGATGCCTCCAATTGTTTTTTTGTTCGTTGTACTATCGATGCAAGACGTAAGAGTTTGATGTTTCGTTGTTTTTCTAAATGATTACTTAATTTTATAAATGAATGAAAAGAAATCCATAAATTTTACTAAGTTTTAAAAATCAACAGGAACGACAAATAATTTTAGCTAAGATAGTGCACGCTTGTGTTAGATATTCATTTGTTTAATTAAAGTAAACAAAAATATAATTATACCTATTAAAATCCAGTTGTTAAGTAATTGTCCTTATCTATCTCTATTCGATGTCAGTCAACTGAGACCATAATTTTAGATTTGACCATGAAGGAAATGCACTGTGATGTGACGGATAAAATGAAAGATAGAGATCATTCAAAAGATTAATTCTCTTAACTTAATAAGTTTTCATATTCAGCAAATATTATACAAAGATTTTCGATAGAGAGAGAAAGATCAAAGGTAGAACGAGACAACCGATGTGTTTATTTCAAACATCTACGACAAGGGAAGAAATATAACTTCTAAACTCAGTATGTAATATATTCCATGTTGATATTATTAATATTATTTTATTTTATATGAAAGGTTTGTTCACTATTAATAATTCTATAATACTTTGTTTTGTACCTTTTTCAATATGTGCGATCTGTCATTTTATTTGAAATTTAATAGCATTCCACCTGTTTATTGTGACATTTCCAGATAGATAGATAGATAGATAGATATAGATAGATAGATAGATATTTCTTATCTTTGTAATAATGCATTTCAGTGACTTATGTGCACTAGTCTAGAGGTATAGAAACATTTTTGAAAAAAAGTCTTGAAATACTTCCGTTGCTATCGGAAGCAGTATGTTCGTTTTTAAAAAATCAGTCCGTCCCGTAAAGGAAACCATTTGTTTGCCACATGTCGAGAGCAGTAAATACTGGAATATATCAAGGTCAGGCTATATTTTACTTTTGGTTTCCTCTCTTTTCTAAGAGATAACACAAGCCTTTAAATTTATCAGCCAAAAAATAATAACTATCATTATCACTTGAGACTTTAAGTAGTTTAACAATGAAAAGATTGATGTTCAGATATCAAAGTGATTTAGATGTAAACGCATCAATTCAAGAGCAGCCACGCACACACGTACACGCAAGCACAAGGACAAACAAACACACACACACACACACACACACACACACAAACACACACACACACACACGTACACACGAATTTTATCAGATCACACTTTCGACACTAACTCCACTCCCTTTCACTCTTACTTGTTCCCTTGCTAGGCCTACTTCGCAAGACGCCAAGTACAAGTTCGACGATAAAAACACAGACGGCAGCGCAGGCTAACC
Organism: Sinotaia quadrata; assembly: GCA_028829895.1. Lineage (NCBI taxonomy): Eukaryota > Metazoa > Mollusca > Gastropoda > Architaenioglossa > Viviparidae > Sinotaia > Sinotaia quadrata. The sequence continues at coordinate 32,625,856 of CM054180.1, read as the reverse complement.
TTGACATAGCTGTTTACTTACCGTAACCTTGACCATACTCGGTCCACGTCGAACACTTCATCAAATCTTCGGAATGTGCGCGCGCGTTTATGTGGGTACGTGTATGTTAAAAGTCTGCTTTTCCTTGGGAGTGAGGCCTACAAGTTCACCAGGAGGTTACAAGCACAATCTATCTGACAACAACTTAATACATTATATTGCAAGCACAATTCGTCTGACAACTTAATATAAGCTGCAAGCAGAACCCATCCGACAACAATCTAATATACCAAGTTACAAACGAAATCCATCTGACAACAACATAATATATTAAACTGCAAGCACAATCCATCTGACAACAACCTGATATATTAAGTTACAAACCAAATCCATCTGACAACAACTTAATATATTAAGTTCCAAGTACAATCGATCTGGTGACAACATAATATATTAAGTTACAAGCACAGTCCAACTGACAACAACTTAATATATAACGTTACAAACAATATCCAGCATACAACAACTTTATATACTAACTTACAAGCAAAGTCCATCTGACAACAGCTTAATAATATTTTAGATTATAGGCACAACCCATCTTAATATATTAATGCAAGAGTTCTTTACGATACCAGCACAGTTAGTCTTACAAAAGCTTGCCATTACTTAGGCTACAAACACGATCCATCGTGCAAAAGCAACTTAGCAACATTTTAATACGTCGACTTCAGTACAGTTACACATTCGTCCTGAACACCCTAAAACCATGACGAGAAGGGTATGAGACATAGCAAACCATCATGATATGACTATGAGACAGAAAACCATCATGATATGACTATGAGACCGAAAACCATCATGATATGACTATGAGACAGAAAACCATCATGATATGACTATGATACACTGAAAACCATCATGATATGATTATGAGACACAGAAACCATCATGATATAGGTATGAGACACAGCAAACCATGACGATATGAGTATGACACATAGCAAACCATGATTACATTGATAAGAGTCAGCAAACCATGATGATATGAATATGAGACACAACAAACCATGATGACATGAATATGAGACACAGCAGACCATGATGACATGGATATGAGATAAAACGAATCATTTTTAGTCACGGTGAAACTTGTCACAATATAAAGACATACTATATTACACTTATAACTCAGCCATTTGACAAGACAACGCAAAAGGGTATACTAGTAAAAAAAAAAACTGTCTATAGTGCAATAAATTAGCAAGCCACATGACAGAAAACATACTACATTACATTTATAACATATACACCAGGAATATAACAAATATAACAGAATATATTCTAGCTCATTATCAGCAACAACAAAAAAATGCACTAAACACTATGGGTTGCGAAAACAAAGTCATCTTCAATGCGCAATCCTCAAGTTAAGAACGACCAGCTGCTATTGCTCTCGTCAAACGTATCACGCAATGATGGCTTTTCCAATCAATGATTCCTCACATTTATCGAAACGAAAAGGACAGAGAAGAATGCTTAATTGTTGAGAATATGGTGGATGATCAAGAAAGTGAGTGCCGACATGACTTGAGGAAGCGTAGAGTACAGTCACGTGGTAGCATTCTGAACATGATTGGAAATCACAAAAAGCGTGGCAGCGAAAGGCTTTGGAGACAAGTACGTATTCCAAGTGGTGGACATTCATTGAATCTTGATGGTCACGCTCTGCTGAATCTTATTGTTGTTTAGATCAGTAAAATGCTTTGGAAATTTTTTTATTCAATTCATACATCTTTCTCAGCTTCTACAAAACGCTGTGCAGTTAAATACTTGTCGGTTCTAGATTCCTCGTTATAAAATGTATTATTTAAAAGTTAATCATTTGCTTTACTCTCCAAAAGTTGAGGGAAAATGTTTTAGATTGCTGTACAATACGCACTAGAAAGTTTGAAATTTGAAACAATTATTGTCTTATGGCTAACAATTGAAAATATATATTACAAACGACACCAAAAATTCATGGATATATAGAATATATTATTTCATAATGCATGCGGTATTACTGGAAGTTATTTTATTTGCAAAAAGAAAACAACACCTATCCCGATCATTGGAGTTATACTCAGTAACATCCATGCAACATAATAAATACAACATACAATGAATATTCTTCTGCTAGAAACAATGTTATGTGTTTAAAATATTATGTACAAGTATCATAATTCACAATTATAGAAATGATAGTCTTTTCACATAATATATCTTTACATAAATTACAAATATAATATATCAATAGCAAAGAATATGAAATATTTCTAAAGTCCCTTCTCTCTCAATCAATTTGCTAACTCACCATTAAGCTAATGATCATCCTTTCATGACCAGACTTGAGTTATGTCAAAATCAAAGTGATTAGAATATAGAACTTTCTCCAGCATGTAAGTTTCTGTCTCTACCTATTGGCTAGTTCATTATTTGTAAACCTTAAACTATTAGATAGCAAAAATTACTCATCCACTCTGGAGTGATTTGGATTACATCAGAAAGTTCTAACATATTCTTTACCTGATTTGTTATTTTCTTTGGTGCTTACAAAAATATCATCATGCGCAGTACCTGAAGGTCACGTCAAGTTGACATTTAACAAATTATATAATAATTCAGTTTAGAAATAAGGACAGGCAAAATTCACTCTGCCACACACAGGAATATATATATTATTTCTCAAAAGAAGAGATGGCACCAGAAAGTTTATGTGGAAGATAAAATCAGTAACTGTATAAGTGATTAGAAGATTGAAAGTTATAGTGTGCCTTCATGCATCTTCCTGTAAAATTTACGGGGTCGAGTACCGAAATTTATATCTTTCGCATCCGTTCTATGTCTAATAATGTAAGGCGAGCTTTCACGAGGGGAGAGAAGGAAAAATGTTGGACCAAACAGAAACAAAATGCTTAAATCTTGATCGGTTCTATACTCTTAAATATCATCTCCTTGTGGTCGAATACGTTAACAAGATCATTGCACTCATGTGATTGACACCCCAAAGCAACTTCTGCGAGCTGGTTCTACACTGATTCTAAATTAGCTCTGCTGGCACCACAGATGACAACCAAAGAGCATTTGCCAGGGCAGTTCGTGTGATAAGCTTTATGCAAGAAACTGACGTCATCCCACAAAAACAGAGTGTACGGGTTCAACCTCAAGCAGAATTTTAAAAAATACACCGTGGCAGCATGCACTAATGATATTAAAAAAAGCAAGAATTAATTCTTGAAAAAACATATTGATTGCCAGCAGTAATTCATCATATTGCAAGAGGCCTATTTCTATGTTCGAGTCCATTTAAAAAAAAAAAAAAACACCACCCCACACAATATGAGGAACTTAAGAGACAAGCAAACCCTTGTTCAAACACTAAAATGGACCTGCACAGCGTATACATCTAGCTCTTCACGTTTATTTATTGTCTTCTTTTACTGTCCTGTAAACATATCCTTGTTCTGTTGCATGCTCACACACATATAAACAAACGCATCTACATACATACGCACGTGCACATATCCACACACACACCATATCTCCGCCATCCATCTATCCTGTACATTTTTATGATCACGGTCTGGTGATGGCGATAGTGTCTGTGCATGTTTCAAGAAACTCCCATAATTCGCAGTGAAGCTTTCGTCCAGTATATCCAACATCAGAAATCCAGGATTACATTTTAATGAACCATTTCTTGGACCTAAAAGTATTTTTAACAGAACAGATCAAAATACTTTACATATAATTGTGGTGCCAGCACCAGACAAAACTAGCAGGCAGATGTAAGCAGGAGAAAGAAATGAATGAGGCTTGGAGTGTCTGTTTTAGGCCTATTTCAAGGTCAAGGCTTGTACATATGGCACTTCGCCATCACTCAGAAAGTATTTAATTGGTTACGCCCATGTTAGATAAAGACTTTGGTCTCGTTTTCTTCTGTTTATCTGTTCCAATTTCACCAACGTAGTGAAATTTACTACGCTATCGACCTTTGCTATTTAGGTCGTCAATATCAATCGTATCTAGGCCGGTGGGATAAAAAATAGTTCTCTTATTTGTTTTAACGATTGTTGTCACTGATATTGACTCTTTGTGTGGTACGATGGTCGAAAGGAAACAGAGAAACAAGCCTTTCATTCGAGGTTTAATTTTCGTCCCATTTCAGGGTACAGATATACTTAGTTATCTCTTCCTCTTGGTGATGTAGTTTCAGGGAAATGACTGGGACGATAAAGTGTGCGTCAATCTGTTCACGCTTGAGATAAAAGGGCAGCTAAATATCGAAACCCACCTTGCCAAAAACTTCACATAAAAATCCCCACGAACTCACCCCCGCCAACTCATCATTTTTCCCACTATGGAGAAAACACACAAGGGCAAATACAATGTCACCAAACGTCCGCCATATGGAAAACAGATGCATTTAGCGTCTCTGGCAACTACACGTTTGGTATCGACCGTTTTCGATATATTATATACCCAATTTTATGAAGCTTTAAGTCAATAAATGTATTTAATTTTACAACACAGAACAAAACAAACAATGAGGGAAAAATCCTCAGACCTTTCATTTCAGATAATAATTATAAATGAAATGAAAACGGGTAAAACGATAGCCTTACATTGGAGAATATTTTACTCGGTCTGCTTAAGAATTCTATATTTAAGAAAGGTTTCGAAAATGTGTTTAAATTTTATGTATATTGTAACTGCAATACTTGCTGTCTGAATTTGTAAAACCCAATCGATCTAGCTTATGTCTCCTCAATGTAATTTATGTTAAACTGTGCATTGAAGGCTATAGAGTTAGTTCTACCGAATTAGTATTATTTTGAAAAACAAAAACAAACCTGAAATACACACAAATTAAAATAAAAAACATATCATTATACCTTGTATTTTTATTATTATTTTATTTTTACTCACAAACAGTTGTTTTTAAATGTGATGGCAGACTAGTCTTGAGTTTATTTAATGATTATCTTCTGTAAAAATTAATGTTTTTTAGAATATTTATTTTAAGCATTTAAACTATGAAAGAGTGTATCCTTACCCAATACTAAAAACAAAAATCATTAGAATAAATGAATAATGAATAATAAAATTAATTAAATATGACTATATAATTTACAATGTTAACTAAGGCATAGTTTTGAAAATAATGATTGCTTTCCAACACATTTTGTCTTAAGTACTGCTGTGTTTGGCTGGTATTTTCAAAATGGTCACATTGAAACTTCCGTTAGGGACACATCGTCAAAATATCATTGGATGTCCTCTACATAACTCAGTGATATTCCCTATCAGTGTAATCAAAATCTCCCTCATTTTTCTCTTCCTACTATTGTCACTAAACACCCATACACTCCCCCTTCTCTCTACCAGCGTCATCAGAACTTCCCACATTTCCCTTTTCCATGCCAATCCAAGCCTCCCACACATTTTTTCTCTCTACCAATGTCACCACAACCTCCCACATTTTCTCTTTCCATGCTAATGTCATCAACACCTTACACTTATTTCTTCTCCCAGTCAATGTCACCAAACCTTCCACCTTTTTCCTCTCCCTACCAATGTCACCTCCATCCCCATGCCAGAAACCTTAATTTTTTTCGAATATCAAGCCAAAGCCCTTACATCTTCATTACTGTACCAGTGTCTCCCAGTATTCCCCATACCTCTCTTTCTCTACCAGTGTCTCCCAGTATTCCCCATACCTCTCTTTCTCTACCAATGTCTCCCAGTATTCCCCATACCTCTCTTTCTCTACCAATGTCTCCCAGTATTCCCCATATCTCTCTTTCTTTACCAGTGTCTCCCAGTATTCCCCATACCTCTCTTTCTCTACCAGTGATCTTCCAGTATTCCCCATACCTCTCTTTCTCTACCAGTGTCAACTAGTATTCCTCACTTTCATTTATCTAAAAAATGTTCCTCCAGACCCTAGAAAAAAGTAAACTTATTATTTGAAGAGAATTACAATAAACAGAGTGGATCAATTTTTTAAAGTATAAATATTCAACATTAACCTATAATATAAGAGAATGTGCAGAGCTCTTTCACCTTATTCATCATGTCTGTAACCTGAAATAGGATGAAAATCAAGCCTGAAATGAAAGGTTTGTTTCTCTTCTTTCTTTGAGCCATTTCTGGAATAGAGTGGATTGCGCATGTGCGTGAATGATGTGTGGGATGGTTAAATTCATGATTCATGTACTGTGGTCTTGGCACTGAGTTCTAATATAAATTGTAGAGAGGTCGGTGGTCTTGGCACTGAGTTCTATATAAATTGTAGAGAGGTCGGTGGTCTTGGCACTGAGTTCTATATAAATTGTAGAGAGGTCGGTGGTCTTAGCACTGAGTTCTAATATGAATTGTAGAGAGGTCGGTGGTCTTAACACTGAATTTTAATATGCATTGTAGAGAGCTCTGTGGTCTTCAGGCGTAATGTGAACATTACAAATACGTGTATATTCACAGCGGGTTAAGATTATGGTTCGGGACAGGGCAGGGTTAAGGTGAGTTTATGTTTTGAATCTATAGTATCTTAATCGTAAATATCATTTCTGAAAAATAGCAGACAACTCTAAATAGTCCTCGGCCGGAAGTATATTGACAACACTATCTCCTTGGAGAAGGAGTTATATCTCACTGTCTCAACCTGCAAGATAGAAATTTAAAACTTCAAGAGTTTTTTTTTAATTCCAACTGTGCTTAGTATTGGGGAACAATACCTGGTTAGATATGAACTGAGAGCGTTTTATGTTTAAAAATTCTTTCAAGCGAACACTACCATGCTCGAATGATTTTGCCCTGTTAAGAATGAGGCTAATTTTCACTATCTAATTAAGCTAATATTGGTAAGGGTGATAAAATCTTTTTTTTTTTCCGGCCAAGATGATTGAAATAATTAATAAAATAAATGTATACGTACTACATGAAGTTTTGTTTGTCGGTATGCGGCTTTTGTCTTCTCTGTGTTGACAGTGAACGTCTGACCAACTTCTGCTTCCCCTTTTTGCACTAACACAGAGGCTGCTCGTGCAGTAATCGACATACCCAGTAGAAAGGTAAAACTGATCTTGAATAGTGGAGGGTTAATCAGCGTCAAAACAAGCATGCGCACACGGCAGTTCACTCCCGAGTTCTCTCCCCTCGTGACCTTTGGAGTTTTTTGTTGTTTACGAGTGATAGCGCTGGAGACCAATTTAAGGCTTCCCGCTCCGTACAGTGCAGAAAGTGCAAATACTCTGAACCGGGACCGAAAGGCACAGCAGAGATTTTCAGCACGCAGTTATCAGAGAAAGCAAATATGGCGGCGATATGTTTATAATATAAGTTTTGAAAATCATCCAAGCGTTCAGATTTCCCGGTATGAATGAATGAATGAATGAGTGTCTTACAAATGCGATAACGTTGTAATCTCTAGCAATATGACAATAATATTTATGTTGTCCGTGATTCGACTGTCATTTTCAGTTGTTTTATTTTTGTTTATTTGTTCCGCATTGGACTTAGATTAGACTAGACTGCGCTTATTATTGTCAGAGGAGCCCGGTGATTGCGAGTTCAAAGTAGTGCTTCGTTCGCAGACGATTTGGATTCAAGCCCTTTTTTGTTGCTGAACATTTGGGATTATTTTTCGTTTGTTTGTTCGATCAGCACCCGGTTCAAACTTCGTGACTGTTGAGCTTAGCGACCATGGTTGTAAACTCTTCAGCTCCTCCCAGAATGAGCACGAAAGAGCGACTATTACTATAATTGTTAGTCATTTAGCACAGCCACAAAAAAACACTGGCGAGTGTTCTCATACCAAGCGTTGCCCTCCTTTTTTACCTGGTTGACCTGTTCTAGCCGCGCGCGGACTCCCCTAAGCTGGTGCCAGGGGCGCTTCCTTTCTAGAGTTTGATGTAATGGCTCCTAGTCCAATATGGAGTTTGTGACAGAGAAAATGCAAATAACGCAAATGAGTAATTAGACATTTTATTCTTAAATATTTTGTATAATTTTGAACCAAGTAAAATAATCCCTACTTCTACTTAGACGTAAACAACAAAATCCCTAACTTAATTGAAAGAGAAACCGTCTGTGCTATAGCTAGTGATTATATAAGTACGCTGTTTGGAATGTCAATTAACCACGCTTCAATAGAGATAAATCGCCGTCACTCATAGTGCGCCATTTCAAAAATAGGATTAAAAACCAATTGAGCCTATTGACGGATAACATGAAAGGCTTTAACTCCTTTGAAAGCAGGAGACTGCTACTTAATCTTGCCAGAAGGCTGACGCTAAGACCACCGCGAATACCTCATGGTTCTAGAATCTAGAACCTCCTTGAACGTATCGAACCAATAGAATAAATATCAGGTCTGGACTCTAACGCGTCAAGCGCGAAAGCGGCGGAAGCCGAAAGCGCCCCCTACAACAACATAACGTGTCAAGCAAACAAACAAAACCCCAAAACACTTCGCATCGGACCACCGACGAAGACGCACTTACGAGCTTACTATGGAGAGAAGATTCACCCGATCAAAAACCAACACTACTCCCCTGCCCTTTTCAGGGCCGGGTGAGCAGGAGGAAATTGAACAACACTACCTCGCCAAAAAAACTTGAGTTCAGAACCGATGACCGCGGAAGATTCTGGCTATGGATATCACCTCACTGCCTGAGTTCCATGTTCGAAAGCGACCCCATCAGAGACCGCTACCCCAGTTTGATGGGCAGTGTATTCCGCTCCAAATACGAAAGCAGCATGCGTGATGCATTTTTTCTTTATGATGCATGGTACAAACTAAATTCATCAACTGCTGAAATGGGGACTCAAACAACACCAGTCGACATGTGTGACCAAGAGTGCAGTACGCACTTAATATGGACATTACCATCGCCAGAAATAAAATCTACATAGGCTTCGAACGAGAAAACTAAAACAAAAAACAAAAACAGAACACAGCAAAAAGCCGCCAATCCGCACGACAATGGCAACACTGAAGAGGACAGTGTGGGGGTGGCGAACAACCCGGGTGCATATAGACTTGGCATGCCACTAGCCTGGGCTCTGTAAAAAAAACCTCACAACCCCCATCCCATGCTGCATCAGGAACGACTGCAACAACATCCAACACAACTTTAGCCCACGGATTACCGGACTAAAGTCTGTTTTTGCCGGCCAGACACATTTTGCAACAGATGAGTGAACAAAAGCACTACACATAGATTTGTCACCAATATTCACAACTCACATCAGCCACCGACATGTCATCACAATGCTCAACAGGAACAAAATACAACTGCAAAACTACAGACACAAGAGACAGCTGACACATAACTCAACAGAAACACAACTCCACGACAAAAACAAAAGAAAAAAAATCAACAAATAATGACAACACCAAGTAAGCACCAAGACAACTCCAACAGCAACACCACTGCCAGCGCTCCCCGAATACTCGTGAGGGGAGCATGTCCCACAGATTAGAGGATGTCTTATGATAAAATGATCCACGAAAGCTCCAGTGGCAATGTAAAATTTGTTATCACAACCACCACCAACAACAGCAGTAACAGCAGCAGCAACAACAATAACAACAAATGCTGAGCAGTGCGCAAACATTTCATGCATGTTAATTTATGCAAATTTACTTCCTAAGTTAATTGTTGACCATATACATTTTGAGCCATGCCTAACTTTAACAGCCCGGTCCATTAGCTTCTCACCCGTCCTGACCCTGTTGTTCGTGACTCTCTGCGACCTGAGGAAGAGTCACGATTCAAGGAACAAACGCTGATAGAAATAATGCGTGTAATTTCAGCCTGCACATGCAGAGTGTTACACTATCTCATTACTGGGGTCGTAGTTAGTGCATACAGTGCAAGAAAAGTCAACTCCAGTTTAACACTTGTGAGAGTAGAATAAGTAAATCTAAAACAGGACTAGAAAAACAATTTAAATATTTAACTGCACGCGTAAACCCAATGCCAAATGAAAACGGTGTAAAAAAAAAAAAATAACCATGAAACCTATAAGGGTTGGTTCTAAATCTAGTCACCTTTGTCCGGCTCTAGGTTTGAACATTTCGGTGAATTACACTATGTAACACAATTTTTGTTCCTGGCTTCTAAGTGTTATATTTCAATTGCTTATGTCTAAAGTACGTGAAAAAATTACTTCATTAAGCACAAACTTTGCTTACACGACAACAGCACGAAAAAAAACTCGTTTTTTTGTGAAAATAGAACGATTTTATTTTCATTTTCTCATTATGATCAGGTAAAAACAAAAATTGCACAAGGAATAGACAAACACAGTCGGAAACCACTCAACAAGGTTCAGAAATGTGTAGATTTTCTAGATTTACGATTGTATTGTGAATCACTCTCTCGAAGTAGCCCCCAAATGTAGTCCCCCATCATGTTTTCGTTATACTGTCCTTGGTAACGACGTTCAAAGTTCAATATATCTTGATGAAAGCGCTCGCCTTGCTCCTCCGAGTAAGCGCCTATGTTCTCCTTGAATTTGTCGAGATGCGAATCAAGGATATGGACTTTCAGAGACATTCTGCATCCCATTGTGGCGTAATTCTTTATGAGAGTCTGCACCAACTCCACATAGTTTTCAGCTTTGTGATTACCTAGGAAGCCCTGAACAACTGCAACGAAACTGCTCCAAGCCGCTCTCTCCGTCCTGTTCAACAGCTTTGCGAAATCCTCACATTCTATGATCTTCTTGATCTGTGGTCCGACGAATATACCAGCCCTGACCTTAGCCTCGGACAGCTTTGGAAAAAGATCTTGGAGGTATTGAAATGCTGCTGACTCCTTGTCAAGAGCAGTGACAAATTGCTTAATGAGGCCTAACTTGATTTGCAGCGGTGGCATAAGCACTTTATGAGGTTCTATCAGCGGCACCCACTTCACATTGCTCTTCCCAACAGAAAACTCGGTCCGTTGTGGCCAGTCCTTTGTGCGATAATGCGCCTTAGTGTCACGGCTGTCCCAGAGACAGAGGAAACAAGGACATTTCGTGAAACCTCCTTGAAGACCCATGAGGAATGATACCATTTTGAAGTCACCGATGACCTCTCATCCGTAGTCGTCATACTTTAATGCACTCAGCAACATTTTGACACTGGTGTAGTCCTCTTTGAGATGCACAGAGTGGGCCATCGGGAGAGACGGGTAGTTGTTTCCATTGTGAAGCAACACGGTTTTGAGGCTCCGGGATGAACTGTCTATGAATAGGCGCCGTTCAATAGGATTACATGCGATACCTATAGCCTGGAATAGACCGGCAACATCGTTGCAGAAGCACAGCCCATCATGCTGACTGAAGAAGTTGGAGAATCTTTAATGCATCTTCCTCTGATCCGTGATTTGTACGCTATCATCAACCAAGTTCCACTGTTTAAGCCTGGATATCAGAAGCTCAGCATTCGATTTCATAAGCCTGAGGTCCCTAATTAAATCGTTCACGTCTTTCTGGTTAGGGAAGTACGGCTTTCTATCCCCAACTTCATCTGCGGAATCGTAGTCCATATCTCCAGTATCTGCCTCGCTATCTGACTTGCTGCTGTCTCCTGAAGATGGCCGATGAATGAATCAGCTGGATGCAAACAATCTCTTGATGCTATATCAAATAAATAACTTCTCTTCAACTATGAATCGTTATCCTTTCAGTCTGCAATAACACGACTTGGAATCTTGGTTCGAGACACCTGTGCTTTTATACTTGTACAGCTACTTTTGGAACGTTCAGGAACGTTCTAGAAAGTTCTGAGAGTTTCTCGAAAGTTCTGGAAGTTTCTTGAACATTCTAGAGTGTTCAGGAGAATTGTAGAAACATGTCGACAACTCTAGCAGTTCAGGGAGGAAGCTCAGCATTGAAAGCAAATCGAGAATTTTCTCGAACACACGCGATTTTCCAAATTTCATTCCCGGTCACAGAAGCAAAGTTTTTCTGGAATAACAGCGATTTCCTTTCTGTTCTAGACCTAACGGATTAGGAAAACACACTTTCAACCCAGGAACAGAACAAAAGTGAAAATTTGTTACATAGTGTTATTTATGCATGTGACTTTCGGGGTAAAAGAGGAGCCCAACTTTCCGAAACTGGAACTTTGCAAACTTTAAAAATATTCATGATTTTTTTTTTTTTAAGTTTACTTTATTTAACTCTTAGCATTGTAAAAAAGAAATTTAGATTATAATTTCTGTATAATACTCAGTATGTCTGTACATTCTATAGTTATGAAAATCAGAACTGTTTATACTCAAATAAACCGTATCCTAATTTTGTTACAAAATTTCCATTGTATTCCAATTAATATTTTATAATTTAATTTCTTAGTCTTAATAATATATTTTAATTCATTTTCATACGGTGAGCTATCTGAACCAGAGTGTTTGCCGAATATCACAAGAGATTACTTATGAAAGAAAGTGCATTATCTTTAATAGATTATGTTTATGTATTCTGTGTACTAACCAGTTGTTGACAGATTATGTTTATGTATTCCGTGTACTAATCAGTTGTTGATAGACTTTTCTCTCTATATATATATATATATTTGAACATTTGCGCGTACTCTCTCTCTCTCTCTCTCTCTCACACACACACACACACACACGCACAGATAGACAATTACACTTTTTTCAGACCAGTTAAAAGAATTTTAAAAATAAAATAAATGCCCTTTGGTATCAAAAAGTTTTAGTTTAATAACTCGCACTCGGCTGTACTACAAAGAAATCAGTGACATGAAAACTATGTGCTGTCGTTAAAGGGCAGATAACTATACAATTGAACAGATTATTTTTACTACAGTTTGAGGTAATTGTGGTTTCGAACAATGTTACAATGCTCCTGCTGCATGTCTAGTGTATTTTAAAACAGAAAATCAGACAATTTAACAATAGTTTCTGCAGATTTTCTCCGAGAATTTAATAAATTATTATTGGTTGCTCTTGTTATCAGAGTCAGGCTTCGTGTCCACTTCAACTTTTGCTGATTTCGCAGACAAGCGCAAGCGCCAAAACCTATTCTCTAAAATGGAGAGATATAGTACATGGCGAGAGAGTGAATGCTTAAGTGTATGTTTGGTGGATATTCTATCCATTTTTATTTTACATGCCAAGGAATCTTCAACATGGGACCCAATTTACTGTCCTTTACATCGAACTAAACACGAAATCCACCATCTTGAGCTATTTACTGCTCCTTACATCGAAATAGACACTAAACCCACCATTATGAGCTAGAAAGCGGTTTTTGTTTACCTTGAACGGGGATCGAAGCCCGACCATTGGTGCCAGAGGCTCGTGCCCTACATTGAGGCGAGAGGCTGGCATCCTACCATCAGCGTTATTACCCACCTCTATCGAAGGTGTGTGTGATCTCAGCAACACGTGACCTGAATCTTTTTTCTTTTTCTTTTTTTTTTTAAGCAAGGAAGTAACGTTTAAGGCTATGGAGAAGGACTAATTAAATTCATTATTATTATTGACTGACTGATAGAGGGGTCCTTATGTTAATCCCCTGACTGACCAATTTGCTAATTACTTGCACAAATATTTCGTTCGTTGACTGACTGATTCATTGACTAGATCAGGTGAAGTTACGACTAGCTGGCGAACAACTAAAAATACTGAACAAAACCACAGCTCTTGCTTAGAGTGTGGGAAAGTTGCCATGTTTCAGACTGTACAGCAAACAAGAACCGAATCTCCTATCAGATATAAGTAATTTAGCTTTTGAAGAAAGCAAAGGTAAATAGCACTGCAGACTGAAAGAAAGCGGGTATCTGTCAGTTATCCTTCAATAAATTACTTAATGTTTGTTCTGTTTCAGACATGGCCTGGGCCCTGGGGTATCACTTGGACTTAAGCCTGAGGCATTCACTTGAGCTAACAGTTTTGTTTTCACCTGCCCTCACACCCACCACTCCATCACGGCGTGCGCAACAAGGACTCAAATTGTCTCCCTTATTAAGAAAACAGATCAGCTTGTTCGCAAGATGAAATAGAATAGTCTCAAATTCTGGTTACGCAGTGGGTTCTTTCCCTTTGGATAAGTCTCCATTGACAAAAGGGAACCTGTGATGCTGAAAGAAGACACTAAACTGATTCATTAATCTGTTAAGTAAATATTTAGCTTCTTTCAAAAAATTCTGTAAAGACTGCTTTTGGAAATATTACATAACATTCAACATGCATAATCAAGCAATCATACAATTGAAACCAAACAATTAACCTTTCTTTTCTCTTTTTTTTTTTTTTTACTTTGCAACAAAGAACTGTTGTTTAACAAAAAAGAAAAACCTACTACAAAATTAGTCGTTGAATAACTATTGACACTTGCTAAAATATTAAGCTTACTGCTTTTTTATACGCTAGAATAATTTACTGCTAAGATTTTGACTAACTAGAAGAAAGAAAGAAAGAAAAAGGGTATGCATGTATAGATAGATAAATAGATAGATAGATGGATGGATGGATGGATGGATGGATGGATAGATAGATAGATAGATAGATAGATAGATAGATAGATAGATAGATAGATAGATAGATAGATAGATAGATAGATAGATAGATAGATAGATAGATAGATAGATAGATAGGTAGATAGATAGATAGATAGATAGATAATATAATAGATAGATAGAACAATGGCTGACATGAAATGAAATGAATGGTGTCAAAAACCTTGAACCGTGAATAGAAACCATTCATTATATTAAAAAAAGTAAATAATAAAAATAACTATCAGACTTCAGTATCAACCAAACGCTTGCTGTGTGCAAACTTCTAACAATTGTAGGCTAATGGCGATAAAGGCGTTCAAGTTGCTTCTAATTTGATACATTCACGATATCGGATGTAGAAGAATAAGTAAACCAAACGTACTACAAGCGCACGCACACACACACACACACACACACACACACACATTACACACACACACACACATTACACACCCAAACAACATTTGCATTCACTTCACATAAACACACATGCATTCACATATAGTGAAACCTCTCTATAACGCGATAATTGGGGTTCATAAAATCGGATCTCGTTAATAGCGGGGTCGCGTTAATGCGGGTTTTACAATATTTTACTTTTTTCCGAGAACATATACGATGTATACATGTCTAATGTAAAAAATCGGGTTATAATGCATTATTGAGATATATTCAAAATAATGGACGGATAATATATTAATAGTATTATTTTGCGTTAAATAGTTTTACTAATTTTATTTGTTTGTACATGTACAATGTCACTTTCAAAAAAAATTAAGCTGAACGTATGTACAATTTCATACCCTTTCGATTTACAGCTATTAAAGCAGACACTATTTACTTTCAACTGATTGCGTCTAACAACACCGCCAAGCCCAGCTAACAATGTTGGCGGCTTTAGTTCTTTGATGTTTATTAAAACTGTGAGAATCTTTTATCAACCACCGCTTTGTCTGTTGCTTGGCTGTGTATGCAGTTAAAGAAGTTAACTGTGTATGCAGTTAAATACATGTCGGATATTGTTTGTGCAACGAATGTATACATAATTAATTGAATATAATCACAAAGACGACTTTCTGGCTTTACTCATGGATCAGTAATAAGTGACATTTCCGATAATGTTTATTTGGGCATACCACTTCAAGAACCAGGTCAAATTGTTAAATTTCGGATCGTTTTTATTAAAAGTCATACGCGAACTCTTCCCCAAAATGATAATAAGCATTTTACACACTATTTCTCGTACTTAAAAAAAAAAATTCCTGGTACGAGAAAAATATACGTACATTAATTTCAAATTTCAGGAACCACGCCACGATCATATTATATGTATATTCATATTCAATGGCGATCTCACCCCCCCCCCCCCAATGAAGTTAAATAGTTTTGTACTCTTTTTCTCGTACTTTCAAAACAAATTTCATGTGCGAATGAATATATGAAATTTCGGGAGACATGGCACAACCTCTTTTCTTTATTCGCGTTATCGCGGGGTTGCACTGTAAGAAATCATAGATGCTCTCGCAGTGCATACACAGAGATATAGTTCCCCCACCCCCTATCACATACATACACAGAGATACAGTTCCCCCCACCCCCTATCACATACATACACAGAGATACAGTTCCCCCACCCCTTATCACGTACATACACAGAGATACAGTTCCCCACCCCCTATCACATACATACACAGAGATACAGTTCCCCCACCCCCTATCACATACATACACAGAGATACAGTTCCCCCACTCCCTATCACATATATGCACAAGCAGATTCACACTGACTTTGAAGTAACACACCGTCCGCGAAATTAATGAACATTATAAAATGAATATTAAGTAGAAAGAATAAATCAGCCAATAAGGAAATGACTCGCTATTTTCACCCTTAGGCTTTAGGATAATTACTTTTCTTCCCGGACATTTGTGTGTAGGTGTTATTAGATACCTCACTGGCTTGTTATAACAAGTGTCACCATTGCACACTAAAACCCGGATGAATTGAACATTTGTGTGTAGATGTTATTAGAAACCTCACTGGCTTGTTATAGCAAAGTGCTACCATTACATCCCAAAAATCTGATGAACTTGACATTTTACCGATTCTATTTGGTTTGTTTAGATTTCTTTCCATGCAGACCATACGTCTGCGAATGCGTCACTATGTCGTATTTCATTTTTCATTTTCCTGGACACTCTAGAATAGTTACTATCCGTAAAACAATTCAACTTTTGTCCACACTGCGCAGACGTTTCTGGCCTCAGCGCAACATGTCCTTTGCCTTTCAAAGACAAGGTCATCTTGTAAATGATATGTTGTTGCTATCAAGACAACTATTAGCTATTAGTAACCGAGTGGGACATTTCGTCATTTCTCCGGTACAGAAAGCTTTAAGCAGACAAATCTAGAATTTATAAAATGTACTAAATAAAGCAGAAATTGCCTGTCCATTTATGTTTGATTCACGGTCGCAGGGAGAGAGAGAGATAGATGCTGGGACGGGCAAAGGAGGGTCAGGATTCACTTCCGACCCCCAGGGCGCTTCTCCACTCAGAGAGAGAGAAAAAGAGAGCATTGTCCACCCACTTTTCCGACATCGAAAGCAGCTCATGCTGTAAGTGATGTAAGAAGAAATCAATCAATCAATCCCTATATATATGAATGATTGTTTAATATGTGAGAGAGAGAGAGAGAGAGAGAGAGAGAGAGAGAGAGAGAGAGGTACCGGCGTAGCTCACCTCTGGGCCGGACATAGGGGCCAGATTCGTCCACGGCACTTTCTACACCCTCAGATATAAGAGGGGCTATGAAAACAATTCACTCCACAGGGAGAGTTTGTGAAATTTGTGATGGAGACCTGGTTTACTCCCCCACCCCGGCCCCCGAAAGCGTATTAAAATTATAAATTATTTGTGTTAATTGCTTCTACCCAAGGGCAATGCTGGGTTTATCTGCTAGGAAATAAAACACCCCAGAATAGCAATTCAGTGCAGTGTGTTTCAAATTGCACCCGGTTATAAATGTAAATTTTTGTGGAGATGATATGTTGGTGACAATAGACATTCAATAATCTCAGTATAATAAAAAAAAAATCGTTAATCTCCTTATAGTTTCATAGTACTCGCTATGAAACTATACTAAACTCGCTATAACTTCCAGTATTACTTAGTTATAGTTCTAAACCCTTTCATTGAGCACTAGTTTGCTTATGCACGGACAGTGTAACTTATTGGTTTTTTAAATATTTTATTTGGTTTTGTTGTTATCAGGATAATGTTTATGAAGTGGAGACATTTATGTTTTCACAAATTGGCAGCCAGTTTTGCGCAAGGTGATATTAATTGTATTTTTTTGTATTATTTGTATTAATTGTATTTTTCTGGTATACTCTCTCTCACACACACACACAAACACACACACACACACACACACACACACACACACACACACACACACACACATACACACCATCACCACCACCACTACTTTCATCATAACCTCATAATAATATTACCTTATTACCTTTCAAAAAGTCCAAGTACCCTGAGGTACAAAAGTACCTTATCCACATTTGTTTGATTTTGACCTTGACATTTTCAGAACCGTGAGAACATTGAGTGTCAGAAGAAGACTCGACAGGGCGGAATCCTTTAAAATCTTAAATGGCTCTTTTGGAACAGGGCTTTTAAGGAAATTAGCATAATAAAAATTGTACGGTCAAGTTGAAGGATGAAGCAAAGTGAGGTACGTGTGTTTAGGAAAGTAGGAGCTATCCTAATTCCTAACGTTGTCTCAACAAGCTGGGGCCGAGTCAGGCAGCGTGTCGTCCCAAAGGCTAGGGCCGAGTTAGAAAGTGTGAAATGAAGTGCTAAGTCATAAAGAAAAGAAAGTGCCCTTTATTTTTTTATTACCACGTTAATGTTGCGCACTGACACATTATTTTATTTTCCTGAAGCATTACAATATTTATGTTATTCGTTATACTTTCATTACACAAGTACATATGGGAAAAATGATATTTTCATTTAATTTTATTTGCATTAAATTTTAACTTCGAGTTGAACTCGATGGACTTTATTTTTAACTCCCTTGAACTACTATTTATTTTCAAACAAACAATTTCTGATTTCATCAGAATATATCATTAGGAGATGGCCCGTCACGTGCGCATATAACTACCCTCAAATTGTCTGCCGCAAATAGAGCAGTGATGTTGTAAATGAGAGTTCCTGATTTCTGACTAAGTCATGCTGAATTGGGAAGACGTTGTTAAAACACTCCGACACATTAAACGTAATCAGAATGTGTCGCAACAACACGACGTCACATGCTTTCACTTGTAAAGGTCACTAACTAGCCTCAGCAGACGGTTGTTTGCAATTTTGTTTAAAAATCTAATTATGTCCGTCCTGTTAGTGTATCCTTCAGCTGAATGAATAAGTAATTTGGGGTTAATTGTTTGCTTCCGTCTGTCAATTTTGCAAACCGTCAAAACATCTGTGAAGAATGACAAGGTGATTTTACAGCCAGGAAATGGAGAAAGACAGTGGAGGTGAAATGAAAAAACAAAGAGAGTGTGATTGAAATGGAAAAAGACAATGGGATCGAAATGGAGAAAGAAAGACTGGGATTGAAATGGAGAAAGAAAAAGTGTGTTGATGAAATGGAGAAAGAAAAAGTGGAGTTAAATGGAGAGAGAAAGAGAGTGGGATTGAAATGGAGAAAGAAAGAGAGTGGGATTGAAATGGAGAAATAGAGCGTGTTGAAATGGAGAAAGAACGAGAAAGGGATTGAAATGAGAAAGAGTAGGACTGAAATGGAGAAGGAGAGTGGGATTGAAATTGAGATGAACTGGATAAAGAAAAAAAGTGTGGTTTGAAATGGAGAAAGAAAAAAGCGTCGGATTGAAATGGAGAAAAAAAAGTGTGAAAATTGAAGTGTGTTGTTGTATTGTTCTGTATTACTGTCACTGTTGTAAAATGACACAGTTTCTCTTGCTAATATTGGGCTGCTGAATTTTACTGTATGCCATTGGGATACATCATTGAAATCCTCTATTTTCATAAATTATTTCAAGTATTAATCTCACATTAATTTTATAATTTTGTGCTATTTTTATTTGTTCTATGATTAGTTGTTTTATGTTTGTGTTGTGTCTGATTTCTTTTATTTTTCTCGCTGACTTTTCCCCACAGGAGCCACAGTAGACTTTTCATCCTGGGGTGTTCTCGGTCTTGGTTGTTTCCTGTGGGGACTTCCTCTCTTCACTGCTTTCTGCAGAGGGGTGGTGGTTGGTGTTGTTTTGGTGGTGGTGATAATTTGGTCGTTCGCTGATGTTCGTGGAGAGCTGCCTTGTGGGTTGTTGTTTTTTTTTGTAAGCTTGCTTCTTTGTTTTTGGGTGGGTATAGTGTGTTTGTTTCAATTTGTAAGTGTGTATGGGAGGGTATTGGGTTTAGGGTGGGTGTGGTGAGTTTGATTCCATTAGGATGTGTGCATAGGCGGATTTATTTTTGTTTTAAGGTAGATGTAATGTGTTTGTTGCGTCCAGTTGAGGGTGTAAGGGCGGGTTAGAATTTTTTTATTTAGTAGGGTGGCGTGGTTTGTCCTTTGTTCTTGGGTAGATGCAATATGTTTTTGTTTCCAGTTTGACTTGTGTCGGGCCGGATTTTTGGCTAATGAGGGTATAGGTGTTTGCTGTCATTAGGAAGTGTGTAGGGGTTGGTTTTAGTTTTCGGGTGGGTGTGTTGTATTTAAGAGAGTGTTAGTGTGTATAGCATCTATTTTATTTGTCTTGACCTGTTCTATATTGATCTTCATGGGCAGGGTGCTTCCCAATCTTGTATCTATGCTAGTGTTGTGTTTGTTGTATCTATGCTACTGTTCTGTTTGTTGTATCTATGCTAGTGTTCTGTTTGTTTTATCTATGCTAGTGTTCTGTTTGTTGTATCTATGCTAGTGTTCTGTTTGTTGTATCTATACTAGTGTTCTGTTTGTTTTATCTATACTAGTGTTCTGTTTGCTGCAGCTATGATAGTGTTCTTCTTGCTGTTATCTATTTGTAACAAAAGATAAATGCACACAAATTAATGTTATATTATGGAGTAAAACAGATGGAGAGAAGCCTTGTGTGTGTGTGTGTGTGTGTGTGTGTGTGTGTGTGTGTGTGTGTGTGTGTGTGTGTGTGTGTGTGTGTGTGTGTGTGTGTGTGTGTGTGTGTGTGTGTGAAAACTTTGAGGTGAAAAGATAACAGCACATCCAAGCCTTCTTTATTGTCCGTCTGAATATATGGAGTGTGTGCGTGCGTGCGTGTGTGTGTGTGTATGTGCGTGCGTGTGTATATGAGAGAGAGGGTGTGTGTGAATGAGATACATTTCTTCGAACTGAAGTGTTCTTAAAATGAAGTGATGATAAAAGGAAACCTGATGACGAGAGTACATCCCAGTGTTGTCTGGAGATGACTCGCCAAGCATGGCTGGCTATGAGTAACCTGCAGGACCTCGACTGTTGAGGATTTGGACCACTTTGCGAAATTCGCATATTTATTATTGCAGAATACGTGAAAAAAGGTCAAAACGTTCGTGTCTATAACTAACTTTATTGCAATGGGTCGAGCAACAATTGCAGGCGATACTAAAACTGTTCCTGGCTGAGACTGATATTATCCTGCATGTGACTCTAATGAATTGGTCAGTCAGTGCCAGTTCTAGCTTGTTTGCTAGCGTGGACATAGAGTTTTGTGTGGATACAAGGTGCATAGTTGAAGGCCATAACTGATTATTTTTCTATTACATGAAATCTGTTACTTCTATCTTTGAGGATTTGCATGGTTAGCGTTTGGAGTGGGGGAGGGGGGTTAATAAAGTAATGTTTAGGACATAGTTTTGCATGAAAGTGAAATTTTCTCTTACTATAATTATGTTCTCCAGAAATTAACCATAAAAAGCTTGTGATATTTTAGAACACAAATTTGTTAACATAATTTACACAGATGAAAAAAAGATAGATGCCGTGTTATCTAATTCTTGTTATACTAAGTGGACCGTAAAGTGGGTCATGATAATGTTTCTTGGTAGTTGTACGGTTGCTTTCCAGAATTTGTCTGGCAGGCTTAGAATTCCTTCAGATATGGCAGGCATACAAGTAGCTTTATTTTTTCTGATGAAATCGGCCATTTCTTTATGCTGCTTCAAGATTAAGTCTGCCACTTCTTTATACTGGTTCTAGATGAAGTCAATCACTTCTTTATACTGGTTCTAGATGAAGTCAATCAGTTCTTTATGCTAGTTCTCAGTATTGAAAATATTCTAATTTGATGTTTCATGATAAAATGTCCTGCATGAATAGAACGCTGTATTACTTCCCCTTCTAGTCAACTCTTGTCTTCTCCCTGAATCATTTCTTAGTTGAATCCCTGTGTTGTTATGGTTTGCTCTATTCCTTTCTATTTCGGACATGTTTCCTAGAAGTGACATTATAGGTGACTGAATTTGTGCTATTAACGTTTTAATTTTGATGCTAATTTTCTTTTTGAGAGTGGGGGTGGGGTGCTGTCAAAACTTTCTAAGTAGCTACTTGCTGTGCTATAATAGAGAAATACGACGGTGATCAGTTGTTGTTCCATTATTAATGACCAATAATAAAATTTAAAAACTAACAAAACGCCTTGTCGTCTTTAAAACTGACAATTTATGTACGCGTGTTGATGATATACTGGTATAGACAGATAACACAATAGATTCGTTCATTTCACAGCAACATTTTGCACTGTATGTGTCTGTTTATATTTATCTTGTTAGTGCCTCTGTGTGTGTGTGTGTGTGTGTGTGTGTGTGTGTGTGTGTGTGTGCTTGCGTGCGTGCATGTGTGTTTCTGTCTTTCTGAGTGCTCGTATCTTTCTGTGTATTATGCATGTGTACGTGCAACCAAATGGAAAATCTCACTTAACGCTTGTCATGCAATTGAACACTTTTAGTGAGGCGACCTCAACTGCAGTGATTTACCACTCTCCGACAGGTACAAACCTCTGAATATTTATGGTTCGAGTCATTTGCTTTACGGATATCCTCTAACACTCCGTCCAGATAATCAAGTTCATTGGTGAATGGTCCTTTCAGTCATCACGGCAACGCTTGTGCAGCCATGCGCAGTTAAGAGATGGTTTCCCGGCAGTGCAATAAGAAAAGTGGCCTTTGTGGTGTACTTGTTAAATGGAACACGTCCCTTGTGGTGTACTTGACAAATAGATCAGTACCAGCCCGTTGTGGTGTAGTTGTTAAATGGAACAATACAAATCCCTTGTGGTGTAGTTGTTAAATGGAACAATACAAATCCCTTGTGGTGTAGCTGTTAAGTGAAACAAGTCCCTTGTGGTGTAGTTGTTAAATGGAACAAATCAAGTCCCTTGTGGTGTACTTGTCAAATGGAATAATGCCAGTCCCTTGTCAAATTGGACAATACAATTTTTTTTCTGGGGTACTTGTCAAATGGGTCAAGTCTATAGTGGTATACCTGTTTAATGGGACAATACTAGTCGCTTGTGCTATACTTGCCAAATGGGACAATACAATTTGGCAACATATTCATACATATTAAATGGTTTGGTCAAGATAAAGAGAGCCCGATGCACTAGCATGAACAGGTTGTTTTTTTCAAGTCAAAGTAATGCTTTTAACAATACAGTAGGAAACTAGTTATTGGGAGTAATGCTTTTAACAATACAGTAGGAAACTAGTTATTGGGAGTAATGCTTTTAACAATACAGTAGGAAACTAGTTGTTGGAAGTAATGTAATTAGGAAAAGAGATATAGAGGTAGCACAGACTAGACAATTTTAATAGATTGACTTTTATGACCATGCCTGTAATGAGTAAGTATCTGTAGTGTGCTCTGATTTTAATCACAATTAACATTGTATTTCTAAGTAAGGCAGTTAAGGTATAAGTCTTTTACATACATACATACATGCATATATATATATATATGAGTATATGTATGGATTTATGTATGTGTGTGGTGTAACAGAGGTAGTAATTTTTATTTTAGTCAATCAATCAACAATACTTGTGTTTATTATTTGTAATGACGTACGCACCACATGAACTCGCACTTCTAGTACTAAGGTAATTATTTTAAACACGCCCTATAGTGAGACAGGTTATTTAGATTTTCAGCTTTGGCATGTGTTAATCTGAATTTTAAACACGCCCTATAGTGAGACAGATTATTTAGATTTTCAGCTTTGGCATGTGTTAATCTGAATTTTAAACACGCCCTATAGTGAGACAGATTATTTAGATTTGCTTTGGCAAATGTTAGTCTGAGTTTTATAGACGCGCAAAATCAAACACTGTTAGAGCTATTTTTACTTATTTCGTCTATATAGCAAATAATGTGATGAAAACAAACTCGCGGAACAAATTAACTTTCTTTTATCTATGTGAACGCTGTTAGGAATGAAACAAATATCTAGTGCAAATGTATATGGATGAATATTTTCGGTACTCAGATAAGGTGCTTACTTTAGTGAGGCTACATAATTATAGTTTTAAATACAACAAGCAAAATGGACACAGACACACCTGAGGCTACATAATTATAGTTTTAAATACAACAAGCAAAAGGGACACAAACACACCTGAGGAAATAGTAAGGTACGCTATCTATTTAGTTAGACGAGACATTCGCTTTTGTGTGGTATAGTTCTAAATCAGGGTGGTCCAACTTATTCAACCCCGAGGGCCAAGCACACCAGAAATGTAAAGTTCGCAGGTCATTCATGATAATGAATGTAATTAAAGAAATATTTTGGACAAGGCTGTTCTAAATAAAACAAGCAGCAGAACACAGACGCGCCTGAGGTATATGTAATATTATATAGACAATTATTCAGTGTACTATGGATTTTTAAGTACATTTATAGTTTAAAATGAAACAAGTAAAAAGTATGTACCTGTGTGTGTGTGTGTGTGTGTGTGTGTGTGTGTGTGTGAATAAGTTAATACCTAACTAGACAAGAGATTCAGTTGAATGTCTCTCCGTAACTATAGTTCTATATAAACAAGCAAGCAGGACATAAACACAACTGAGAGAAAACATTTGGTCTTTAACTGACCAGGTATTCATTTAGCTTGGTTTGTACCCACACTTCCACACAAGAAAACTGGATATTTGCTTGCTGAGAACATGAACGGGTACTTAGCCAGACAAGACACTATAAAAGCGGCATTAAGTTTAATCAGCTAGCTCTTCGCTAAAATCCTATTCATGCCCCAGCAAGTCTCAGTGATCAATAATTTTATTGGTCGATTTAGTTTTACATGTAACCCAAACTGGATGACAGTGAAATCTTGAGACCTATGATTGTTTTTTCCATCGAGCTATGAATGGTTGTTTGAGTCATAGATCTATACAAAAGGACTGCCAGTATGGTTCAAGTGATGTCGCACTGCACATAATTCTTGCGCAGGTTTACTGGAAAGTCTACCAAAATGTGTAAACAAGGACGCTCCTCCATCATTCAAGATAGTGGACGGAAATGTCTTACATTCTTAAGATATGGACAGAATACTGCTCAGACCTATACAACCACAGACCTACAGGGGACCCAGACATACTCAACACCCCACCAGTGACCAACACGGACAACTACCCATCCTCTAAGCAGAAGTAGAGACGTAGAGAAGTAGAGAAATCATTGAAAAAGGGGAAGGCAACAGGAGTAGACAACATCCCTGCAGAACTAGTCCAAGAAGAAGGAGAAACCATGATAAGCACCCTACTAACAATCTGCAATAAAATCTGGCAGACAGGGGAATGGCCAACAGCATGGACTCAGTCTCATAATAACTCTCCCGAAAAAAGGAAATTTGCAGCAATGTCAGAACTATCATACAATCAGTCTTATATGCCACCCAAGCAAAGTCATGCTAAAGATCATATTAAACAGAATTAAGCCACAGGCAGAGGAAATCGTAGCTGAAGAACAGACAGGCTTCAGGCGAGGATGAAGCACAACTGAACATATCTTTAACCTGAGATTACTATGTGAGAAGTACCGCCAGCACCAACAAAAACTCTATCGTGTCTTTGTAGATTTTAAGAAGGCATTAGACAGGGTGTGGCATGCAGCCCTTTGGTCCACCTGGACAACATCAATGCCAACCTGATCAAAGTCATAGAAAGCCTTTACAGCAAGGCCACCAGTGCAGTCTGCTTCAACAGCCAAATAGAGATTGGTTCAGGACAACAGTGGCAGTCAGACAAGGCTGCTTGCTTTCACCTATTCTCTTCAACATCTTCCTTGAAAGAATCATGACAGATGCTCTGGAAGACCATGAATGAACTGTCAGTATTGGAGGCAGAACAATAATGAACTTACGCTTTGCTGATGACATCAATGGCCTTGCAGGAAATGAGGAGGAGCTAGTTCAGTTGGTGGCAAAACTGGACAGCACAGCTACTGCTTTTGGTATGAAATCAGTGCAGAGAAGACCAAATTGATGACCAACAACACCAGTGGCATCAGCACTGACATCATGATTGGTGATCAGAAACTGGAAACAATTAATAAATTCAAGTACTTAGAAACCATCGAAAAGACGAGGGATCAAAACCAGAAATACTGTCTAGGATTGTGATGACTATAATAGCAATGGCAAGGCTGAAAGTTTGGAAAGACAGAAATACCTCAGTCAGCTCAAAGATCATATTCATATTCTCCTTGGTTGTATCTGTGTTCTTATATGCATGTGAGTCATAACCCTCACAGCACTGAAATGAGATGCTTTCGAAAGTTGCTTGGCATTTCGTAAAGAGATCATGTCACGAATGACGAAGTGAGAAACAGAATTAGACAAACCATTGGGCCCTATGAAGAGCTATTGGTCATTATGAAAAAACGCAAAATGAAATGGTATGGACATGTAACACGATCAACAAGGCTTGCCAAGACAATCATGCAAGGTATTGTGCAAGGAGGGCGAAGGAGAGGAAGACAGAGGAAAAGATGGGAAGTGGATAGGACTGAACTGAGCGATACAGTAAGATTGTCAGACAACAGAATGGAATGGAGGAAGCTGGTTGTTGGTCGTCATTGGTGCCCCAAACGTCGGCAATGCTAAGGGATAGATAGATGATATATAGATAGACAGACAGACAGATAGATAGATAGATGGATAGATAGATAGATAGATAGATAGATAGATAGATAGATAGATAGATAGATAGATAGATAGATAGATAGATAGATTAACATGTATAATCAGCTAATATTAACTGCAGTAAGGATTGGCACAACTAATTAGTTAACTTTGACTGCTATAAGAACAGACCTATGCATGTTGAATTAATTAACTCTGACTGTTGTGAAGACTAACGTTTACATGAATAGTCATTTAACTCTGCTGTAGTGACTGAAGCGTTCATGTACAATTAATTAACTCTGTTGTGAGGACTAACGTTTACATGAGTAGTCATTTAGCTCTTTTGTAGTGACTGAAGCGTGCATGTACAATTAATTTACTCTCTTGAGACGACAGGCATGTACATGAATAGCTAGGTAACTCGGCTGAAGTGAATGGAGCGTGCATGCATAATTAATTGACTTTTTCGTTCCTGAGGACTGAAGACGCTAAGTTGACTTCTTCAGTTTTCAGTCGAGAAAGACTTACAAAAAAGACAACAGATGTGTTATATATATTTTGCCTTAGTGAGTTTCTCTTTTTTCTTCACTCAGTAGAAATAAACGAATACAGATGATGTGGCACTTTTTTTCTTGCTGTACTAAGCAACAGGTCCTATGATTAATGTCAATGTTGCAATGTCAGACTTCCCATGCTAAGAGAGAGAGAGAGAGAGAGAGAGAGAGAGAGAGAGAGAGAGAGAGATTAATTCAAGATATGCTTTTACCCCCCAACACACACACACCCTCCGAGTCGGTGGCCTGGTCGTTACTCCTGATGCCCAAATACTAAAGAGAAAAAACTGCGTACTGCCATCCACTCACGGTTACAAAGCAAAGGTGAAGGACACACACCAAAATCATTTAACAATCTTTTGGCAGCTTAAGAAAACAGTCTGTCCTTGCAATAATTTACGCTAATTTCGTCTGAATCTCTACAAGTACTATTATCCCCCACTCTACACCCCCCCCCCCAATAAACATCGCTGTCATGCTGGGCACTCAAAGTGTTATTTCAGTTTAACTTTATATGACCTCTCGTCTTAAAACTCTTTAGTGTGTGAGCAGTACTCACGGTATGTTCACAGTTAATATGTTCTGAAACATTCTGCACGGGCCACTGGCCTGACCCCTGCACGAAAACACGCCACGGGCACGGGCCACTGGCGTGATCCCCACAGGGTGTCATCAATTGCCCGTCTCTTCATTGCTAAACCGTCAGTCGCCGCGCCCACCGTTCATAGGTGAGTTCACAGACCTCTATTTTTGTGTTTGTGAGTTGTAGTGTCTATATTGAGCTGTTGCCGTCTACTGGTGCCGGTAGGGACTACGACTCTAAACGACTGTCGTAAACAGTACTTTGACTTCCTCTACCAGTACTTTGGTGCTGGTAGAGGAAGACTTTATTGCTCTTAAGTAATTGTCGTAAACAGCACTATGGAATTGTGGAGACTTTCTTACTGATTGTCGTAAACAGCACTATGGAATTGTGGAAACTCTCTTACTGATTGTCGTAAACAGCACAATGGAATTGTGGAAACTCTTTTACTGATTGTCGTAAACAGCACTATGGAATTGTGGAGACTTTCTAACTGATTTTCGTAAACAGCACTATGGAATTGTGGAAACTCTCTTACTGACTGTCGTTAACAGCACTATGGAACTGTGGAGAATCTCTTATTGAATGTGGTAAAGAGAACTTTTAAATGAACGGGATTATATAATTCTTACTGATAGTTATAAACAGAACTTTAAATGAATGAGGAGCATATATCTCTTACTGATTGTCATAAACAGAACTTTTAAATGAATGGGGACTATATTACTCTTAGTGATTGTCGTAAAAAGAATTACTGATTCTGTTATACAGTATTTTGAAGGTGGAGGGGAGCTGGATCTCACCGATCGTCATAAACTGTACTTTGAAGTCTCTTGGAGCTATAGTAAGACATAGTACTTTGGGGACTGTAAGAGCTATGCGACATTTCTTAACAGATATAAGTACTTTGGAGATTTGGCTGTTATATAACCTTTTACAGACAAAGCATTTGGGAGATTGTGCGGGCTATATTACCTTTTACTGACAAAATATTTTGGAGATTATATAGGGTGTCCCAAGAATCCTTTTGCAGTTTTAAACTTTAATAACTTCAGATGCATAACTGTTCAAGTTTGCAATAAACATCATTTGAAAGCTTAATTATTGAAATTTTAAACAGTGTTATTTTTAATCGTAAACTTCAACACAACCGTCATCATTTCTGATACATTGTTGTATTGTTGAGGTTGATTTTTTTAACACTGTTAAAACATCCATCGGCTGCTGCTCAGTAATAATGGATTGCATTTTCATCCTAGCCCTAAGATCATGCAAAGAACGAGGTTTTGATACATAGTCAACAGTTTTGACGTAAACCCACAATCCAGCGGTGAGGCGGCCACGCAAGAGAAGAGGTCTGAGAAAGTGTCCTCCAAAAAACTGCCGCACACGCTAATCATAATGACAGGGTGCCCCATCTTGCACAAGAAAAGAAGGAGAAATTTATTTATAAGATATAATCTTTGAAGTTCAGGAATAAAGAAATTTTTAAAAATAAAAAAAAAAGCATCGATAATGCATTTTCCATCATTAAGTATGACGAATCATCCTTCAAAATTTATAAAACTGATAAATATTGAAATTAAACTTTCATACGACATTTATTGTAAATTTGTAACCTTTATACAATTAAAGTTATTAAACTTTCATACGACATTTATTGTAAATTTGTAAGATTTATACAATTGAAATTATTAAAGTTTAAAACTACACAAGGACTTGGGACACATATACTGACCGAGCTTGAAAAACACATCCACATAGTGCCTAC
This sequence comes from Sinotaia quadrata, assembly GCA_028829895.1. NCBI lineage: Eukaryota > Metazoa > Mollusca > Gastropoda > Architaenioglossa > Viviparidae > Sinotaia > Sinotaia quadrata. The sequence continues at coordinate 32,596,256 of CM054180.1, read as the reverse complement.
AGAGTGAGTCACATTGCAGCCACACTTCCAAATAGTGCTTAGTTGAACACAGTGAGTCACAGGGCAGTCACACATCCACATAGTGTTTAATTTGAACAGAGCCACTATATAACCATTGTCCTATTCAGCTGAATACGCAAAGCCACTTGGTAAATCTAGTCTCTCTTGCACAATTAGATCTCCACCCTCCCCAATATTCTGCTGGAATACTTCCTGAAAAATGTTTGTCTCCATGACAGATTGACTGTGATGCGAAATTGTATAAATTGAGACGATTTAGCCACTGACTGTAACTTTCAAGAGCATCAATTGTTACTCATTAACACTTACATCCAGTGAGTTTAAAGAGCTTTCAGTGACTAGATCAGAATAAGAGACATTACTCATATTGCCCTGGGGGCCTCAAATGCTGGCTACAAATCCCTGTTTTACCGCTCAGCCACCGTAATAAATTCGTTAACCAAATATAAATGTAACAGTTATTATTGCTTCCGTACAAAGCAACAACAAATAGGCAAACTAATTTATTTATAGTTTGTCTGTTGAATAATTATGTTCATGCAATTGTTTTCTCACAAAGGCCCATTACTTTCATGCGATAGTTAATGGAAGGAAGTGAAAGCAATCTAAAATTCTAAATGGTCTAATATTTACATCCAAAAAAAGGCAGTTCTTCTAGGCTCGATGACGCAGAAGAACAATACGATACGACTACAGAACTAGGGCGTGCGTGGGTAGCCGCTGTGGAGAGAGTGATGGCAGCGTGGTTCCAGTGTTGTTGTCTCTAATTGAAATATTGCTGGCATCACTTAATGGCACCTTACATTCCCATGACAACCCACCACTCCAATCTTCTATTGTTTGTTTTTATATATATATATGTATCACGTTTTCCCTCCATGAAAGTTTTTCACTTCAACATGTGTGTCTCCTGGTGTGTATTTGTCTGTGTGTGAGATCATGTGATCATTTGTTTTTTTAAAGGATTTATTTATCTAAAAAAAAAATCTAAAATTAATATGAATATAAACAGATAAATAGAGAGACAAATTTATAGATGGATGGATGCATATATTGGTGGAAGTACGAACGAATAGATAGATAGACAGACAGACAGACAGACAGACAGATAGATAGATAGATAGATAGATAGATAGATAGATAGATAGATAGATAGATAGATAGATAGATAGATAGATAGATAGATAGATAGATAGATAGATAGATAGATTATAATGTGTTGTTCATTCGTATAGCATGCTGGAAAAATGTCACACTCGTTCTTATGTCGTGCCTAACAAATTAATTATTAATGGTAGTCACTGTTCTCGAACTTTCGGTTAGTTTATTTTACAGACCCCTACCAAGCAAAACATATTAATCATTTAAGCCAAGCAATATAATTGGAGTTCAGATGGCCCTAATACGCAAAAATTAAATTTCTCAAACAGCAATATATCTGCACCTTGGTTTTTAACTCGTATGCTATTAACATTACTAAAATAAAGCTAATGTCGATCAAGGATGTTTTATGGTTTCTTTTGTTTTCCATTAGAGTGACGGTTTTATTTGTCTTATTTGTCTTTCTTTTTTTCTTTTTCTTTTGCATAATTTGCTCTTTGTTGATGATAGTATCACTCATTCTCGTTTAGTATTCACAAGTGTATGTCATGCGACTACAACTGAACTCGTAGAACGACGTGTCATTTCTGTCACGTGACTACAACTGAACTCGTAGAACGACGTGTCATTTCTGTCACGTGACTGCAGCTGAAACTGCTGAGCTAAGCCATTGCAGAAACTTCTTCTTTGAAAGTTTCCTGACAACAGACATTCCTTATTAACTAGTTCTTCTTGCTGAAACAATAAAGAACAAAATAAATTGTTGTCATGTTTGATCCTATAGTATTTTGCAATGCAATAAATGTAAAAACAATTCCTTCTGGTGACTTGTACTGCAGGGTGAGTAATATTTAATTATGACGTCATAAATGTACCACAGTGAAGCTGTTTCAGGAGAAACAGCAGATGTCTGTTTTAATTAAATAAACTGTGCATAATTACTACAGTAGCTAATTCAGCGCTTGAATAGCCGTAAGACATCTGAGTGTGAATATATAACATGATCTGATCTACAAAGTGCTCGTCAATTCACGACTTTTTGGCACTTCTAACAGAGCCATGCAAATATTAGCATTCAATGTAGGCCACGTCTGATTGAAGCCCTCTGAACATAAACGCGTGGATCTGTCTACTCTAGTGTATGTCTGTCAAACCTTTCGTATCTCTTCTGGATTTTTATGCAAGAAGCTGGAGGATTGAGGCACATATTAATTCAGTAAACTCATTGTGACTTGGGTGATTTGTTTATTTTTTAATTTGTAATACTTATTACTCCTTCAAATAATACTTCTTCTTTGTTCAAAACTGACTAGGCATGGCGCGATTGTTAAAATCTTAGGCTTCATATTTTTTAGGAAGCGTTAATAATCCACGTCAATATTCTTGGGATTGCGCTATCGCAAACACAGAACTAATGATCGCTCATTAACTCGTTACTCAACTTGCTTTTTGTGTCTGCATTCAGGTCGTAGCAACATGGGGGTGTTAGTCTACACTACAGTTGAAACAACATGGGGGTGTTAGTCTACACTACAGTTGAAACAACATGTTGTTAGTCAACATTCAGATGTAACAACATGGTGTTAATTTACATTCTATTCGCATCAACATGGTGTTAGAGTTAGTCTACATTCTAGTCGCAATAACATAGTGTTAGTCTAATCTCTAGTTGTAACAACATTGTGTTTGTCTCATTATAGTTGTAACAACATGGTGTTATCCTTCACTCTAGTTGTAACAACGTGGTGTTAGCTTACATTCTAGTTGTGAGAACATCGTGCTAGTCTACATTCAAGTCGTAACAACATGGTGTTAGTCAACATTTAGGTCGTAACATCATTCAGTTAGTCTACATTCTAGTACTAAGAGCATGGTGTAGACTACATTCAGGTCATAACAACATGGTGTTAATTTACAACCTAGTCATAACTTTATGGTGTTAATTACAGTTTAACCGTAACGACGAGTCTGCAGTCTGCATTGTAACTCCATAGTTGGAGTCTATATTTTGCCATTACGTCATGGCTAGAGTCTTCTCCCTTTGATTCCTCTTTGAAGATTTTGGTTTAGATATAAATCTGTCAGTAAAGAACAGTCGGAATAAATAAACAGTTTATGAATAAAATCTACTTTTTATACTTGCCACATTGGATCTGTCTACATCACTGGTAACATAAACTTGGTTATCTTGGATCTGTCTTCATTTTCCATCACTGGTAACAAAAACTTGGTTATCTTTCCATCCTGCCTTTCATCTGATTGAAGCGAAAAATCATAAAACCGTATATCACTTGGAACCTACAATGTCTGGCATCCAAGTGCTACAGAGCTTAGTTCTCGTATGATTAAAAGATCTAAGTGTCCGATTTATCAGCAGCCATGTCAATAAAAATGAATAACGCTAGTTTGTCAACGATAACGAAAGTGAGGAGGTGAATTCTTATTATGCGAATTTTCATTATTCCGGAAGGAAGGAGATTTTTTTGTGAGGATTATGACGTCACATTCACGAGTTTTTCTTCGTTCCTAATTCTCCTGATCTAATATTCCAATGGTTAATATCATGCCTGGGGGAAAGATGGTCGCTGTTTGGTGGCTCCCCAAAAATAGAACTGCATGATCTCTTAAACTTTAGAGCAGTCACACCTTAATAGTAACCCCCGACTCCCCTATGTTAATAATATTTATTAACGTATTAAATCATTTATTTTCTCCTGCTTTTCTCTTGAACTTCTTTCACGAATATACTGCTCGCTAACCATACATTTTGAAATAATTGTTTGCAATTGTTCATGCCCTATTATGTACAGTTCTAAAATTTTACTCACCCACACCTGACATCACAACACTAACAAACACACAAACCCAACCCTCAAATATACACAGATACACGCATGTGCACAAATACAGACGCACACTTACAGGAAAGGGGAGAGAGATAGACTGAACTGTGTTTCATCAGATTGGAGCAAAGCTGAGAGTTAAAGAGCTATGATATGAAACAGTTTCAGCCCTCAGAACAAAATTTAATACAGTTTAAATCAATATAAAAATGTTGAAATCAACTGATTAATATCATCTAAAAGTAAAAGACAAAAAAATCGAATATTTGTTTAAATGACAAATTAGAGCATGACTGAAAAATAAGAAATAAACAGCACCATCGCTGCAGCTAGATAGATATTGCAACAGGACAAGGCAGTAATCTGAGGTTAGAGCTCTCAGTACATATAAATGAGGTCAACACACGGCTCTATGTCATAGAACATATAAATGAGGTCAATAAACGGCTCTATGTCATAGAACATATAAATGAGCTCAACAGACGGCTCTATGTCTTTAAACTATAAATGAGGTCAACATACAGTACATGTTTTAGAACATATAAATATGGTCAATATGAAGTACATGTTTCAGAACATATAAATGTGGTCAACATACAGCTATATGTCTTGATTTATATGTTGTCAACACACAGGTACATGTCTTAGAACATATAAACTAGGTCAACATTCAGCTACATGTTTTGGAACATATAAATGTGGTCAGTATACCGCTTTATATCTTGACTTAGAACATATGTGGACAGCTGACACGGCTGCGTGTCTTAGAACATATAAAATAGGTCAAATTAAGGCTACATATCTTAGAACATGTAAATTAAATCAACATATAGTACGTGTCTTGGAATCAGATGGGGATCGAGGCCTAGCGTCTACAGTTGCTAACCACGCGCAAACACTAATACCATACTGCCAGGACAACATCAGATGGGAGCTGCTAACAAGAGAACTAGTTAAATCATCGCTGACAGAAAGCACGTTAACGACGGCAAAGACACATCATCCTGCATAATAATGAACTGCTGATGATTCGGAGATTTATGAGATGCACCAAAGACCGACCAAACTGGTGCAACTCACACGGAGAAAAAGAAAATGTCGAAAACCAAGAAAGCGATAAGTACAGAAACGTCAAAAGAATTTGGCACTAATCTGGCTAACCTAAATATTATTTCAGTGTGGAGCCAAAGATACAAAATGCGGAATTTGAGACTACAGTCAGACAATACAGTGATATTAACAATAACGCCAACAGCTGAAAATAGTACCCAGAACTAAGGAAATGATTGATACCCATAGCTAAAGAAATGTTACTCAGCGCTTAGAAAAATGTATCTAGACCTAAGGAGAATGGTACCCAGAGCCACGAAAAATGTATCCAGAGCTAAGAAAATTATACCAACAGGTAAGGAAAATGTATCCAGACCTAAAGCAAATGGTACCCAGAGCCATGGAAAATGTATCTAGAGCTAAGGAAAATGGTACCCCGATAACAAATAAACATGTTTGCACTATACTGAACGTATCAGAAAGCAACAAAAAAAAAATCCAACGCCACAACAGACCGCTGCTTCAATCAATGTACAGCATACAACACCACAACTATTACTACATTCTAAGGAAAATAGTCCACAAATACCAACCACAGCCTGTCTTGCCAGTCTAACTTTCTGCAAATCGACGTCCTGCGTTGATGCAGAAATAACCATCATTTCGAAATTGACCAAATAAGGTGACAGTATCTGTCAGAATCCTGCGGCATCAGTTGCAATCTGTCACAAAATTCCATCCAGGCAAATAAGTCTTTATCTCTACTTCTCAAGACAAAACCCCATCCAGATAAACAATTATTTATTTATTTTGTACCACAAATGTCCACCCAGGCAAACAATTATTCATTTGTTTCTTACTACAAAAGTCCATCCAGGCAAACACACTTTATCAATCCTATTTTTCACCACAAAAATCCACTAAGACAAACACATTCCTAGGCTCAATTTTTCACCATGGAAGTACAACCAGGCAAACATATTCGTCAGCTCCATTTTTCACCACAAACGTACGTTACTATTTCTCTATAAGAGTCCATCCAGGCAAACAAATTCGCCATCTATGTTTCTGTTACATTCCAGTGTTTTCTTTAGAGACCCTGCCTCAGCAAGAGGATTTAAAGATTGTTAATTTTTATAATGTTAACATTACACCTATGCTGACGACAGACTGGTTGCCAGACTCACTCTTCAGTCTACTTAATTAATTCTCTTAATTTCAGATATTAACTACAGTGACAGATGAATCTGTGTAATATTGTATGAACTAGGCCCGTTATCCCAATAATGACTAATCATGCATACAAACATTCACATTTGACTCAGCCCCCAGCCTAGTTCTCTTTCAGTCTTCCTTCACTAGTAATTAGTCAACTACTGTTAGTTGGATAACAAAAATAAATAAAAAATAATATTTAACAATTTAACAAAATAGTAAAACCATACATCAATACATTCAGTGTGAAGGTCATTAGGATTACCTATTATGTCTTTATAAGTTTGTACGGATCATAACACGAATTTCTGATCTCAGAGTCTATCAGATGTCCAATTAATCTTTCATAATTATCAGCAGTTATGACAGTTCATGCCCCAACAGTACGTCATTGGTTGTTCGGCCAACTGTCTGTATAACTCGTCACACTTGAATAGTGTATTTTGGCATCAGATCCCCAGCTCAGTAGCTGTAGAACTTCAGTATCAACTGAATGCCAACCTGGAATTCTCAAACTGAACTCCATCAAAAAAAAACATGTTCTGAAACAATAGCAATCATTTCCATGAGCGATAGCCTATAGTTCACCAATCCGTACATAGTGGCAACAGACAATTAGGTGTCCTATTACAATTGACCTCAATTCCTATTTTTACAGGGAAGATAAAAAAAAATGTTAACAAATGTTAATGAGCACATGTTAACTTGGTCACTCTATTCTCGGGCCACACATCAGGAAAAATAGCAAAAATTCAATTAATCACAAATAAATATGTAAAATCATGCTACAACATTCTTAATAAAATATAGATAACAAATATTAAGAAATCAACATGTTACCTTGTCTGAATATTTAGTGGCTTATCTTTGATTCATGGAATATGAGCCACCCTTGAAAGTCTAGGCAAAGTTTCCTTGTGAATAATTTCCCAATTTGGTTTCACAGTATTTATGCATATCTAAGGATTAATGGCAGGAATTGTGTCGGTCAAGTGTCGGGCTTGAACAACAACCTCCTCTCCACTATTGCTCGAGTGTATTGCATAACATGCACAGACTTTTCTTAACTGCCCATAATAGGCTTACAGCACGACCTTGGCAAGCATGGTAATTACGTCAACGTTCGCTATCACCAGTACAAGAAATGTATAATACAAAAGGGCAAAGACATCAAAAGAGCTTAATATGACAATGAAAATATTTTTTTAGATAGGAGGTCAGGAATAATTTGCCCTTGGCCCACAACATTTCTCACCACAAATGTCCATCCAGGCAAATACATTTGTCATCTCATTTTCTCACCACTAATTTTCTATTTCTTTATCAAAGACCCTCCCACAGCCTTGGAGGATGCAAATTCAATAAAAAGTTTGACCAAAGAAATCAGTCAATAAAAGCAGTAATACCAGAATGATGCCCCCTTAACGAAAGCATGTCAGGGTGCAGTAATACCAACATACTGTGCTATGACTAGCCAACAATTTTCCTAACAATCGTGCAATATGTGTCTCAAGCAGGTTACAAGGTCCAGCTATAATTATTTTTATTATTTTTGTTTCTCATAATGCATTTTTATGTTTACTTCCTTTTCATCCTAAAGTGTTCTTGGCCTTCATCACTTGTCCACGAAATCAACAACTATTGGAAACGGACTTCCAACAGAAATTACTCACTCACTCAATCAATCAATCAGTAAAACGTGTTTATTTCTAATCAGTGACAAATGTGTGTTTCCTGCTGGTGTTTACAACTTACAGTCTCCTTTGATTTGACCGAGCCTCCCGGACTCTTTTCCGGATGTTTTTTTTTTTTTATCAAGTCTGTCTGCATCTGCTCTGAGCTGGAGGGCTTTATTTACTAGGACAGTATTTTTGCTTTTTTTCTACTCATTTAATTGATTTCGCGACTTTTGAATTATGACACCACCTGTGGAGCTTTTTACATGTACGCTGCGTGCACTGATTTCCATATTGTTATTTTCTAATGCTGTGTTGTTAATGCCCTATTTCAAACTTTGAAGATTTGTTTAACTTCGATTTTTTCCCCCCCCATTTCAGTTTGCACGTGTTAATATCTACAGAAAGGTTTCGATCTTCTCTCCCCCCCCCCTCCCATTTCAGCTTGCAAGTGTTAATATCTACACTACAGAAAGGTTCGTTCTGTATCCATTCTTGATACAATGGCTCTCCCAGGAAGCATCAGGTTTTAAGAAAAAAATTAATTTAATTTATATCCGCACCCTTCTATATAATTATTTGTAATTATCGAAGAAGTTTCTTTGTGGCAAAAGAGCATACAGACGGCATTTGAGGTTAACATTAGTATTGTTCGAACGCAAGCTCGGACTTTCCCGTAAAGTACGGACTGAAATGACATTGGTTGAAAGGTTACTTCCGCCGCACACAGCTCGTGAAATGTTATTATCTCACCAGCGAATCTTTAATTAGTTCTTGCCAATATTTATTCTGAAACCTGGCATATATACTTTTAACATTCCATTCACTTTTACTGCCTTGTATTATTATTTTTTTTAACCGACTCATTGAAAATGTTCTTTCGTACAGAATGTATTCTTTTTTCATAACTTCGATCAATATTGTTGACAGTACTATAAATAGTTTCAGTCTCTTTATGAGTTTGTGATGTCATACTTTCGAAAATTAATATTCTGTGCACGCTCTTTATGGTGCAACCGTTCGAGTCATTTCTGTGCATTTTATTTCACTTCTCAGAAAGTGTTCATTAGTTCAAAAAGATGTTCAATTATCCAGGTTTAGTAAATTGTTTCTATAAACAAACTATCAATTTAAATCTAAGATATAGTGTATTGTAAACAAACGGAAGAGCCACTGTGCCTTTAAGACATTTTTGCTCTAGTGTTGAGCTGTATGCTACACTAACATTTCTTGTCCCAGTGTCAAATTGAATGCTCCAACCATTTCTTATTCCCGTGATGAGTTGTATGCTATACTAGCATTTCTTGTTCCAGTGTCAAACTGTAAGTTTCACTAAAGCACTTCTTGTTCCAGTGTAAAGCATTATGATCCAAAAATATACGTCTTGTTCCAGAGTCAAGCAGCATGTTCCATTAAAACATTTCTTGTTCCAGAGTCAAGCAGCATGTTCCACTAAAACATTTCTTGTTCCAATGTCGAACTGTAAGTTCCACTAAAACATTTCTTGTTCCAGAGTCAAGCAGTATGTTCCACTAAAACAGTTCTTGTTCCAATGTCGAACTGTAAGTTCCACGAAGACATTCACTTTCTAGAGGGTGTAACTAATTTCCAGATCTAACTTTCACCTCCTTGTTCTTATTGAAAATCTTGACAGCCTCGAACATTTAACTAACATTATTCACCTTTTCCCTAGTACAGTACTGTTTGTGACCAGTGCATAGATATCTGAGTAACCTATTCCTGTTTTCCTAACTGTTCTCGTTTCGTAATCTTCATGCTCTGTTCTTTGCTGTTATTTACAATATTATTTAAGTGCAAATGTGCTCACTTCTGGCTAAGAAGTCCAATTTTAGTAGGGATCCCTCACTCCCAATTATTTTCCATCTGGCTGTCTATGGAAAAATATTAGTATTCAGCATTTACCAGAGTTTGTTTACCTGTTTTCATAATTTTATTTTAGTAAACAAGTTATCAATTATTTCTGCATTTAACACAATCATTTAATGCAATTTATACATGCGTTTAATACATAATCTAATACATGTATTAAGCATTTAATACAAGCATTTAAACAGATTTAATATAGGCATTTAATATAATATTCATTACAAGCATTTAACACAACATTTATTATATGCATTTGGTAACATTTCATGCAAGCGCTTATAACTGTGAACACAGTAATTAATAAGTGACCTTAGCATTAATTAGTAGAGAGCAAATATAATCGACCTATTGTTTCCTTCATCGCCTTGAAGCACATATAACCTTACAATTTCTCTTGGTCCCCAACCCCCTCCCCTCACACATTTTCTCGATCATTTGCCCAAGTCAATTCACGCAAAGAAAAATGCAAGCATGATAAATATTTAAAATATATGTCCTTTGTTCAATGATGATTTATAATCTTTCGGAAGAATATTTTCATCCCTCAAAAAAATCTGAAAAAGTGTCTCGAACCTTTCCAAAAAGAAAATAAGTAATAAGAATCGTTTCCAGTAGACCTTTTTGTTTTGATAGCTTAAGACCTTGAGTTAAAAAAATAATATTTATTAAACATAAGAAAAGTTCTAATATAAATAATTTTCGATGACTAACATTATCATTATTATTTTTATTTAACCAGCATACCATAGCGGTTGGACAATTGCCATAAGCTCAATGCAAGTCATATGTTGTTTACGCGTACAAATGACGACCTTGACCTTGTCTGAGTTAAAAATAGTTTGTACCTACCGAGGATGGAATTGTGTTCCTAGATCTAACAACAGTAAGACAACCGCATTGAATCGTGATTCAATTACTTTTGTTAGCAGTCATCGAACTTTTCAGACGGAATACAACAGATGTCACTTAGGCAGCAAAGCATTAACAAATGATTCTGTGACGCAACGCCACCCCAGTTATGGATGTGATTATTATTCTTATTATCCGTAACTAATTATTAGTGTTGAGAATCTTAATTTATGTTATTAACTCATCTCTCTCACTTGGCGGATATGCGAGTGCTGTAAATATTTTCTCTGTTCCACAACATTAAAGACAAACATTCACTGTCACACAGTATTTACGTACATGGAAAACTTCGTACCAAAAGATAAGATATATCCATCTTTAATCTATATTTAGCGAGCTCCCATCCACCCATATCGCTCCAACATATGCTTATGAATATGTATAAGAAGGTCAATATATTTAACAATAAATTTAACAAATACAATCAAAAGAACATTTACTTTTACATTGCTTATCAACAATGATCAATTAACTCTAGACAATCATTCAAGTTATCCTAGCATAGACATCAGCAGTCAAAAGATCATATATATATATATAATCAAATTCATATAGGCATAATTTATCATAGACATGAGAGTGGAGTTTTAGAGAAATAATTATAGTAAATGTACATAACCTTTTCAAAAAAGGCCACTGTCACTAACACGTGTTCACAATCACGTTGTTTGCAACAAATCACTGTCCTTCTTATTTAGACAACAGTCTCAAGTACCCCTTCTAGACATGTTAGACAACTCTTCCAGGATATTCAATGCACTCTCCAAACACACCATGGAGAATCGTCCCGAATTTCCTTTGCGCTATCAAGTACATCAGGAGGAATTTCTTGAATTTTCATGTAAGCTACACAGCACACCATGAGGAATATTCAAAATAATCTTCATGAATTATCCAGACCAAACTCAAGCCACCATTATTATTGTATTGGCTCTCAAACAGAATTCACGAGAATCAACTTACAGTAACAGGTTTACTGATAAGTTTGATGATAATGCTGGATGCACACATCAACATGATCAGGTACAGAACAGTAGTCACTGTGTAGACTGAAGCAAAAAAAAGTGCACTTTTCTCTGCAAAAGTGAAATTAAGGCACCACTAAATTTCTGGCAGAGTTCATCTCTATAACAGTATAACTCCTTTCTCTCTTACAAACATTCTCAACTTAGAAATTCTTCAACAAAATTGTTAACCCGATACAAACACAGCATAAGAAATATAGCATTAATCAAAATTCACAAGTATATTGTACAACATAATCAAATTAGTGAACAAAGAAATAATTGTTCAATTACACAAGCATTCTCTAATCAAATCATAGCTCAAAAGCAAACATGTATGAAATATTCTTCTTTTATCAGTCGTTTAACTTACCATAAGCTAATGATCGCCTTTATGACAGGACTCGATTTCATCAAAATCAAAGTGATTAGAATATAGACTTTCTTCAACAAAATAACTTTCGGTGGATGAATATGTTATGAGCAAGTATGAGACTATTCGTCAGAAAAACTACTCATCCAGTTAGAACTGGTTTGGATTGCATCAGCAATTTTCTAGCACATTCTCTACCTGAGCTGAGTTGTTTACTTCAACTTTGACACAAAATATACCATCATAAGGAGTGCCCATGTGTCAATTTGACATTTAACAATTTATATAACAATTAAGTTTTAAAATAGGGATAGGCAAATTTACTCTGCCAAAGATTCTAATATTTAAAGCATATATACTTTTAATTAATGGTTATAATAGTTAAGAGAATGTTTATGCTATTAATGAAGTTGTGATATTAAAAAATATTAATACAAATATCTGAATCATGGTTTGATTATAGAATTGAAAATATTAGCATAAATAAGCTGATTAATGCATAATTATTAAAGGAACACACTGCACTCCTTTGATGTATCATGGCAAAGTATGCTGATTACATGGGCAATGTCTTGTACAGTGAGTTTACTAGAAATTGCTGCAATTATTGTTCTGCTTGGAGGTGTTGGCACAATGAAAACAAGCGCCCAGGTTAGCTCAAGAGAATAAGTAGTAGAACAGTGTTTTTGACGTGCGAAGTGAAAGACATGGAACTGGCATAATAACGGTGGATAATACTCTTGTGACATTGTTGCAAAAGGAAGTGAAAGACTGTTGGGACCATGGTTAATTCAGGTTATGTAATACTATTATCGCTCATCTCTAATAACTCCATTTATGTTCTCTGATAAGAACTATCCTGTGATTTGTATTGAATTGCTGAATTGTATTTTTTGGATGAAGGATTGTGTAATATAGAAATTAGTCGAATGTGGTTTCATGGAAATATTGATGTCAAGTAATATTTTCATTGCATTTATCATATGTATATTTGATTGTTGATTTAATAAATTTATTTAAATTTATTGACCTTTTTACGTATGTTGATAACATTATCTTGGAGAAGAAAGTGAGTCGATGGGGGCTCGCTAAATATAGATTAAAGATGGATTTGTCTTCTCCTTTAGTAAGAGTTTTTCACCTATGTAGACATTGTGTGATTGTAAATGTTTAACTTTAATGTGGTGGAAGAGAGAAAACGTCTACAGCGCCCGCATATCCTCCAAATGAGAGAGACGAGTGGTGACTGCTGGAGGATCATTAATAAAATAAATTAAGATTCTCATCACTTGTATTTAGTAGTTATCGATGATTAATTAATAATAATAATATCCATTAACTAAGTGGCGTTGGCGTCACAGAATGTATGTTTAATTGTTTTTTTAAAAAAGAAGACATAAATGATAAATCTCTTAATCAAGGCAGTATTATAATATTAAAACCATTAATGTAAATCCCTTCATCCCAATGTGACTATAATGTTAAAGGGAAGTCGTTCTTGTCCTGGAAGTTGTATAATCAAGGTTACCAAGAGCGACACAAAGTTACTTGTGTGACTAAGTCCCAAACGAAACCAATCAGTTCCCACGACAAAGCCACGAAGAAAAGCTGTTCACTGAGGTCAAACACTTTAGATCAAGCAATAATATCAGCAGCAGCAACTTGATGATGATGACGACGACGATGATGATGGTATAGTGTACGGGATGAGATGGGGGTGGGGGTGATGCAGAGAATTATGATTGATTCCCAAAGTAAAAAATTCTTAGGTCCAGATCAGAGCCAGATAAATCAGGATGTCGTCATTGACATGCTTTGCACTCTCTAATACAATGGAAGCATTCTTTTCTCTGTTCGCAAAAACCGTTGATGGAGCAATTCATGTACTACATCTGTCACAGCCGTGTATTGCTGAAGTGGAAACATTAAAGCATGTCATGGTCTGACACGGTAGTGCTGTCAAGTCAAGGGAAGTTAGGGGCTGAACTCTTGCCAACATCGGTCACAAAGAGGAAGGTCATGGTCGACTCATTCTCAGTGCTTCTTGGAACAATTATGATAGTTTGGTTTCAAAGAAAGACGGAAGACCACCATGAACAACTCTCAGAAAACAAACTCCCTACTTAGATAGGAAAAAAATTTGGGAAAGAAGTACGAAATCAAACAATGTTGAGAATTGAATTTAGTGTACAAAGATGAAAATGGCATTGGGCATTATAGAGAACAGTTGGGTTTTTTAATTACTTAAAATATCAATGAGAAAAGAAGGATCGTCGGGGGGAAAATGATTACTTACCTTCGAATGTACAGTCAAAATGTCCGATGACATATAAAAAATAATTTAAGCAGTTACCAGCATCGCAAACATCTTGGAATTTCGACTAAATCAGTACTGAGCTTTATAAAATGAGTATTTGACTTTACTAATGCTGAGACAAATATGATTTTTAACTTTAAATTAAGGAAAAGTTCAATATGAATATTCACCTGAATAGGCAGAACAATGGACATTTCTGAAGCAACCAAGAAAATAAAAAATTGCTATTTAACGATAAATGTACTTAAAATTGCTTCTTAGGATAACAGATTCATGTTTTTACATAACTACTGTTAAACCATTTTTATTCGTATTGAATTACGAGGGTGTTCATTCGTATTGAATTATTGGGTGTTCATTTTGTTTGTATTGAATTATGTGGGTGTTCATTTTATTGGTATTGAATGACGTGGGTGTTCATTCGTATTGAATTATGTGGGTGTTCATTTTATTCGTATTGATGCTGTGGGTGTTCATTTTATTCGTATTGATGCTGTGGGTGTTCATTCGTTTATTAATGCAAAGTGTTGTGTGTAGTAGCACACCTTTGAATTTCGTCACGTTTTACACGTTGTAACTGTGGGGTGAGGGGAGAACGTTGGCCTCCCAGATTACAGAATTCACACCCACCAAGTTGTGTTGTTTTCTCTATGTGAACCCGAAATGACACCACTTTGTATTGTTTTCACGTTCACGAAACAGAGACAACATCAAAGTACTCATAAACAAAACGACATTCAAGGTCATTTGCTAAATGATGCTCGAATTTTCATGGCAATTTGACTTACAATCAAGCCTTCCAATAAATAAATTCATTTCTGTTCCTAGCCATACATTCATTTTAATTTTCCACCCGTCATATGATAGGCAAATACTCTAGTATTTATATGTAATAATAACTAACACCACACAATACTCAAATGCAGTTACAACTTATAGTTTACAATATTTACAGGTAGTTATGACTAACATTGTTGTCACGTGTCTGATTAGGTTTAACAACTCTGTCCTATTTTAGATTTCCAGGTATCAATATTGGTTATTGATTAATCTCTAACAATAGTGACAGCCGGACGGCCTGACCTATCTTCTATGAGTATGTTAGAGATTCAGACTATTATGCAATGACATCGCCAAATAAATCAGTTGACTTGCCCAAGCTAGCACGTAATCTTCCCCTTTAATTATTAATTAGAATTATGATTATTTAGTCTGGCTCAGCCCCCAGCTAGCTTGCAGTCTTGCTACAAACAATTATGTAACAATGGGTAAGATAACAAAATAAAAGTTAATAACAATTAATAAACAGTAATAAAAAGAACATTGGTTGTATGCGCATAATTAGATTTAATCTATCTGATTTATTTGGCGATGTCATTGCATAATAGTCTGAATCTCTAACATACTCATAGAAGATTTATATGTAGTGACGACTAAAAGATATGAGATTTACATATACTCACGACTCAGAGGTACAAGATTTACATATAGTTACGACTAAGAGGTACAAGATTTACATATACTTACGACTAAGAGGTACAAGATTTACATATAGTTACGACCTACATGATAAAATGTGTACATGTAGTTAGACCAACGGGATAAAAGATAAACATGTAATTACGACCAACATTGTTTGGTTTTTTAAAATGTACCTGCAGTTTCGACCAACATGATAATGGATGTGCATATAGTTACGATCAACAGGCTTAAAGATGTACATGTAATTACGACCAACATGATAAAGGATGTACATTTAGTTACGACCAACGTGATAAAGGATGTATAAGTATTTACGACCAACAGGATAAAGGATGTACATGTAGTTACGACCAACATGATAAAAGATATACATATAGTTACGACCAACAGGGTAAAAGATGTACATATAGTTACAACCAACAGGGTACTGTATTGTCTTACCGAGGTGCGTTAGGTGCTCGTTCAGAAGACAAGCACAGATTGTGGTCACGTATTTCCATGATCATTACTTGAACACATTGACTCGTGTAGTAGACATGGTCATGGCCCAGACATTTCGAAGTAATGACGTGAGAAAGTGGATTAAGCTGCCATTTCATTTTTGCCACACTCTTCAATACGTCAACTGTTTTAAATCAAATTTGTGTTGAATAAGGAGAGGACACTCGGTGTGACTACACCTTGAAATAATGCCCTGCTGTTATTACACTTAATAGTTTCAACTTTAATTAAATGTGCAGTCGTCACAAAACGAATGTTATGGTATAGCAGTTTGTTTCTGAAAAAAATGTTTGTTTATGATAAACACAGCCTACTTATTTTCACTCTTTATTACAATTATCCGTACTCTAATCTGCCTCTATCTAAAATTTAATTTCTTCACTTCCTTTCCGTCTATTTCAATTTACTCTGTCCCGGTGTGAGAAAGAGCAACACATCTTCCTCGTAAATCAGTTACAGTAGTTTATGGATTCCTGTCACAATAAGAGGAGTTCGCGGTACTTAAAACACAGCCATAAGTCACTGCGCTGTCTGGGAAACTTTCCCACCGATTGATAATACAGTTTATTCAGTAAAATAAATCGCTGCAACGGCATGGAACTTAAAATTTTCTGTCAAAGCACAATTGCTGCGTTATTTAGTGTCTCAAGAATACAGTGTCAGTGGCATATACTAGGCAAATAAGTACATGTACAGTGTCAGTCACATATACTAGGCAAATAAGTGCATGTACAGTGTCAGTCGCATATACTAGGCAAATAAGTACATGTACAGTGTCAGTTGCATATACTAGGCAAATAAGTACATGTACAGTGTCAGTTGCATATACTAGGCAAATAAGTACAATTACAGTGTCATATACTAGGCAAATAAGTACATGTACATTGTCATATACTAGGCAAATAAGTACATGTACAGTGTCATATGCTAGGCAAATAAGTACATGTACAGTGTCATATACTAGGCAAATAAGTACAACAGTGTACTGCACAAAGTGAACAGATTGATTAACTATGTTTTCGAGCACTTCGTCTTGTTGCTATAGACAGCACTGGATTGATGTTTGTAATTAGGTTTCACAGTACACTTCCAAATTTAACTCATTTCGCACACAGGCAAAGTGCCAATCTAGCAATTTATTTTCTAGATTATTGAAGGAAAAGCCGTACTGGGGAGAGCAAATATGTGAGTGGCTGTTTGGTGAGTTTTCTACGCGCAACTTTGCACGGACACCGGCCAACTCTTTCCGATTTATATTTTTTGGAACTGCCAAGAGATCTTTTGCGTGTGCAATCAATAGCGGGACCTGAGTTATCGTTTCTGCTGACAGACTACATTCTAAGCCCACCACCTTAAGGTAAGTCAGCGATTAAGGATCACCTAGAGCGAGGATCAAATCCCCGGTCACTTCAGACAAAGATTAGTATCCTTTCATCCTCGGTGCCTTCTTCACTTGACACTAATTTGACGTCTATACAAATTTTAAAAATTACATCTTCTTCACTTGACACTAGTTTGACGTCTATACAAATTTAAAACATTACGTCTTCCTCACTTGACACGAGTTTGACGTCTATACAAAATTAAAACGTTACAACTTCTTCACTTGACACTAGTTTGACATCTATAAATATTTAAAACATTACGTCTTCCTCACTTGACACGAGTTTGACGTCTATACAAATTTAAAACATTACGTCTTCCTCACTTGAATCTAGTTTGACATCTATACAAATTTAAAACGTTACGTCTTCCTGACTTGACACTAGTTTGACGTCTATACAAATTTAAAACATTACGATTTCGAAATGAAGGTAAAATTTATATTTGCATTATATTGACATAGGTGCGTTTATTAAATTGACATGGAAGTATTTATTATAATGACAGGATTATATTTATTAATTTGGCAGGGATACATTTATTAAATCGACAGGAATACATTCGTTAAACCGACAGGGATGCATTTATTAAATTGAAGGGAGTATATTTTTTGAACTAACATATTTTTTCATTGATCAGCAGACGGCTGAAAGACAAACGTTAGAGAAGATTATTGACACCCACTAATAAGTTCATCCTCTAAACCATGTAAGGGACATAACTCTTATTCACTTTTTTACATTTGGAGATGAAAGATGATCTTCGATTTGAAATAAATAATCTTTGTATTTGAATATTAATTCTGTGACACCTCTGGGCACCCTTCACTCGTTATAATAATTATTTATGAATTAATAACACATAACTAATTACAAGTCATCGAGAATCTTAATTTATATTATTAATAATTCTCCCACAGGGCCAACATGTCTCTCACTTAGCGGATTATAAGGGTGTTGTAAAAGTTTACTATTTATGCAATAATACGATAAACGTTTTACTGTCAATATTGTTCTGCAGGTGAAACTTCTTACTAAAGGAATAATAAAAAATCAGTCTTTTATTTTATATTTAACGACACCCCCCATCCACCCACTATTACTCCAACATAAGTTTTAACATATGTGCAAGAAGGTCAATAAATTTAACAATAAATTTATTAAGTCAATAATCAAATATACAACATTTGAATATAATTAATCAAAAGAGCACTGACATTTACATAATTTCAAAACAACGTTCGATTAATGTAAGACAATCGTTCCGTTTTTCCTAGTAAAGACATCAGCAGTCAAATTAACATATATATAATGAAGTTCATAGACATAATTCATTATAGAGAGTGGAGTTTCAAAGATAATTATATATAATCAATGTACATAACCTTTTCAATAATGGCAGCTGCACTATCAAGTGTTCACAATCACGTGGTTTGCAACAAGTCTCTTTCATTTTTATTAGATGGCGGATGTAGGCCATACCCTTTCTAGGTACATTACACAACTTTTCCGGAATCTTCGATGTGCCCACAAGCACATCCTGGAGAATCGTCCAGAACTTCACCTGTGCTATCAAAGCTCGTTATACAGAGGGTTCTAGAATCTTCCTGTAAGCACACCACAAGGAGTGTTCAAAATAATCTTCTTGAATTACCGAGACCAAACTCAAGCCTCACTTTTCGCCATATTGGCTCTCGAACAAAATTCACAGGAACAAATTAACAGCAACACGTTTACTGTTAAGTTAGATGAGAACGTTGGATACACACAGTAGTCACTACAATCTGAAGTGGATACAAGGTTGCAAAATAAAGAAAAAGGCGACCTCCTCTCTGCAAAAGTCAAATGAAGGTAGCGCTAAATTTCTATTAATAAACAATTCACATAAAGGACTATATGCTGCGTCACTAAAAAGACGAGCTACTGTAATTAATAATGTACTTAAAAGACTGTAAGTTGCTTAAGTGTAAGGACATGCTTCATTACTAAGTAATGTCAAGAAAGGACTGTATGTTATGTGAATACGAGAACAGGTTACATTAAAAGTAATGAGCTTACATATTCATTATGTCAGATGGAGGGACGGAGATGGGATGTACGACAGATGAGAATATGACAGGCACCATAATCTTAATGAACTGATTGCTTTCCAAATTCCCGATTCGCGTGCAGTACATATTTACTTCATGATTCCCTGATGGATTGTGTCCTTGCTCATAGTCCAGGAATCCGATCATGACCTTAATCTTTCGAGTATTGCCAATGTCCTTTCTCTAGCAATTGCAATGTGTTGGTGTTGCGCGCGTGCGTGCGTGCGTGCGTGCGTGCGTGAGTGTGTGTGCGTGCGTGCGTGCGTGAGTGTGTGTGTATGTGTGTGTGTGTGTGTGTGTGTGTGTGTGTGCGTGCGTGCGTGCGTGCGCGCGCGCGCTAATGCGTCTTGCTGTCTCAGAATTATAAAGCTCGCTGCTTTAGGATTAAACGCCTTGCTGTTTTGGATTCATAAACATCAAAGTTTTAAAATAAAGCGTCTTGCTGTTTTAGAAGAGCATATCTCAATATTGTCACTTTTCAAGAGTAACTAAATGTCCAGTTGTTTTGGTCAAATGTATCTCATTGTTTTAAATAAACTCTCTGTCTCGTTCTTTTAAATTAACGCATCTACAAACTACAACAGAGAAATAGGTGGCTGTCATATTACACCTCTTGATGAATTGGAAACTTGCAGGCATGTCCCAAATTCTCCACGTAGACCAAACGATGTTTGGCGTGCTCTTTACTCTTTAATAAAGTGGAGCAACGCGTGATTGTCTCTAATTCTGCTCGCAGACAAAAGAAAAGGGTGCAATGATATATGGCAAATTATAGTAAAGTGCACGCTCATTTGTGTGTGTGTTGGCCGGGGAGGGGTGCGGGGTGCGCATGTTCGCAAACAATGAAAAGCTGCATGATGAGAACATGCTGTAGATGGCCTTAACATGCATTTTCTGAGAACATGCTGTAGATGGCCGTGACATGCATTGTCTGAGAACATGCTGTAGATGGCCATAACATGCATTGTCTGAGAACATGCTGTAGATGGCCGTGACATGCATTATCTGAGAACATGCTGTAGATGGTCTTAACATGCATTGTCTGAGAACATGCTGTAGATGGCCATAACATGCATTGTCTGAGAACATGCTGCAGATGGCCAAAACACGCATTGTCTGAGAACATGCTGATGATGGCCATAACATGCATTGTCTGAGAACATGCTGTAGATGGCCTTAACATGCATTGTCTGAGAAAATGCTGTAGACGGCCAAAACACGTATTCTTAGACAGCATGTTGTAGAGGGCCATAACATGAACTTTTGCATGCTTAAATTGTGATTATTAACAGATTAAATATAGTTTGTAGTCTAAATATAGTATGTAGTCTCTAAATAGTCTGTATTAACAGACTAAATAGACAAGTCCTAAATTCATCTATGCCAAAAAGCTAGGTAGGTATGTATGTATGCTTACATGTATGCGTGCGTGTGTGCAGGGACCTCAGTTTATTCAGTGAAATGCACTGCAACTCGCTTTTGGTTATTGCCACATACTTAACGCAGCGATAAGTAGACTCCGAGTAAAACAGAGTAAATTGATACACTAACTTACAAGTAACAATTCAGGATCAAAGATGCATTTACAATGAGATAGGACAAGTTTATACATATACACGAGAGCCAAAAATCAGAATAATAGGGCAACACTTTATAAAAGTCAGAATGGGTCAGTAGAACAGGGTAAAACTTAACAGATTTCAGAATGGGTCATTATAACAGGTAAACACTATATCAGTCAGAAGAGATCATTATAACAGGGTAACACTACATAGGTCAGAATGGGTCATTGCAACGGGTAACACTAAATAAGCAAGAATAGATCATTATAACAGGCTAATGCTGCATAAGTCAAAATGGGTCATTACACAGGGTAAGATTGCCTAAGTCAGAATGGGTAATTATGACAGGGTTATATTGCATAAGTCAGAATGGGTCATTATAACATGGTAACATCTCATAAGTAAAAATTGGTCATTATTAAGTGGCAACCATACGCAAGTCAAAATGGGACATTATAGCAGGTTAACACTACATAAGTCAGAATAGGTCATTACAACAGGATACCATTACATAAAGCCAGAATAGGTCATAATAACAGGGTAACATTACATAGATCAGAATGGGTCATTATAATATGGTAATATTGCATAGGTCAGAATGGGTCTTTATAACAGGGTAACATTACATAGTCGGAATGGATCATTATAATAGAGTAACGCTATGCAAAAGCCAGTGCTTGTTTTACAACTGCTCTAAGTTAGAAAGGAGGTCAAGGAAATGCTGACCTAGTGTAGGATGGATGCAAATGGGGAAGGTGGACTGAGTATGGATGGAGGGTATGGAAGATAGCAGGTGCTACACATACCCGTGAACAATGACGTCAGAAGACAAAAGTCGCGTTGACTCGTCTAATCCAACAAGATGGCTTTGGTTTTTGTTTTAACAGTCTGGTCTATCTGCCAGATCAATTGTGATCGACATAACTGCTACTGGCTAGCTGTAATCGGTTTAATGATCAGCAAGCAATTTGTCATTATCAGACTGTGTTCATTGCTGGGTCAGCATCGAAGCACGAATCAGTCGTATCTCGATCACGCTTGCTCTCATAACCATTTCTTGGGTCTCAAGCACTTTATCACTTCTTGTTTTCCTCGATTTGGGCCTGTCTCCGTGCCCACGTGGTGCGTGCATGAGCCTTTGGCTTCGTAATGCACTGTCCTCGAACCTTTGTTATGTCCATATAATTAATTACGCGTGGTGTGGTTCTATTTCGCGACCTGATAAATTGCCCACTATCCAGCCTGGCACATGTCCAGACGTAGATCGAAAGGACCTCAGACTATTATGTAGACTTGATAACTCTAATACATGTATGGTTCTTCTGGCTTTAGGGCGGGGCTGTCCAAATCCCTAAGTAACCCACAATCCACAAGACACGTAAGCTATAGTTCAGTCCCCTGATCTAGTTATTCGTAGATGACTGCAGTGCATGTCTAGGATGATGTAACCTGAGTGTCAACGTGCCCTACGTGGCATCCAGTTGTGTTTGATCACGTCACCACAATTCCGACTTCGGAAGTGCACAAAGTCTAGCTATGCCCAGGACTAGAAGTGTATGACTTCGGAAGTGCACAAAGTCTAGCTATGCCCAGGACTAGAAGTGTATGACTTCGGAAGTGCACAAAATCTAGCTATGCCCAGGACTAGGAGTGTATGACTCGTCAGAGCTTGCTAATCTATCAACACATTGCTATTATTCTTAGTCAATATCATTAACATGTTCTATGACATATACTACACACTGACACTCATACACATACTTAAAACTAACATGCGCTTTAATTTATTTTTAAATACACCCACCTCTCCCAACCCCTCCCTCCTACACTTGTGAGCTTGCTGAATGATTATTGACACTCGTCAGCCAGCTTTCGTCCGTCACTGAACATTAAATGTAAATTGCCATTGTGTGTGTGACGCTTTGCTGAGAAATGGGCAAGATGTGAATTCTCCACCACCCCAGGCTGCCCGTAACCTTGGACTAATCCCCAAAACACCTTCTGGCTGACCACACATGTTAGAAAGATAGAAGATAGGTAATGTGGACTAGAAGAGTGATAATTTTTGAAGATAGCTCGAGCCCCCCGATACACACAGCTAGACATTGTAATTACATACAGGTGGCAGACTACAACATATAATATGTAAGAGAGTTACAAGCTACACGATGAGGAATTGCTCTTGTGTCTCCTCGATTAGCATACAGAAGGGTGACTGTCTCTGACGAGACACACACACACACACACACACACACACACACACACACACACACACACACACACACACACACACACACACTCATACATATACTTAAAACTAATATGGGCTTTTGTCCATCACAGAACATTATTAAATGTGACTTCTTTTAATAATTATTGTGTCAGAATTTGCCATTTTGTACATATGTGTGGGTGTGTGAATATCAGTTTATAACAATGTGTAGGCCTAAATGTGTCAATGTTTGTCAGTATAAGAAGTCACCTTTAACGACCGTTTAAGAACAGCCACATGATGTATACTGAATAAATGCGAAATTGTGTTCCCTTGCAGATCAACTAAATATTCAGTAAAATAGTACACCTAATTATGCAATACTCTAAATAACACTCTAGAGAGAGGCCAGGATAGATGGACAAATGGGAACAGATAGATAGACTAAAAAAGATGATTAAAAAAGAGCTACTGAAAGTACAAAATAGGCTGAAGTTAACAAGACAGTAATCATACTTTATAAAGTATGTATGTATGTATCTATCTATCTATCATCCTGTTGTTGATTACCCTGCAATCTCCTCAGTGTTTGTAAATTATGTGTACAGTTTTAGATCAATAATGACAACACTGTCAGATATAACTGTATGCGCAGATCGAAACTAGTACATGTTAGTCACTTCGCGGGTTGACCATGACCTCGAGGAAGGCCGTACACAACAACGCTAACCTTTCTGCACTGAAGCCCAAGCAGCATGTGGCAGCCAGTCTTTTTGAACTCGGTTGAATGGGACGAGACCCGGGTTAGTGTTTTGGGCAGTAAGTGCTCCCACCGCTCGTTACTAGTCAACTTTGACCACACACATATTTGGAAACTTGAATAGTGTTTTGGGGAGAATGGGGGGTGGGGGATGAGTTTCACTCTAAATGCTTTTGAGTGCATTTGTGTAGATGTATTTGGTGTCCAAATTATGGACCAGCATCTCTAGTTGCCTATGAAACTATATGCATACTTTAATCCTACTGTTCACAGCCAGTGAAGTGATCATGTGAAAAAAAACAATGTCAATTGACATCGAACTAATCAAACTTGCCTTCAGTCACGAATGTTGCCGAAATACTAATATTTCAAATGAATGGGCGTAGTCGCCTAGTGAAACGTAACTATATGTTAACTTTGTTTTTGTCAGAGATTTAGGTTGCTTTGTGGTGTCACATATCCAAAACCACAACCTATAAATATTATCAAAAACATACTTATACAAAGGCTTTCATCAAAACATACATATACAAAGGCTTTCATCAAAAACATATACATACAAAGGCTTTTATCAAAAACATACATGTACAAAGGTTTTTATCAAAAAAACATACATATACAAAGGCTATCATCAAAAACATATACATACAAAGGCTTTCATCAAAAACATACATATACAAAGGC
The DNA here is from genome assembly GCA_028829895.1 of Sinotaia quadrata. NCBI lineage: Eukaryota > Metazoa > Mollusca > Gastropoda > Architaenioglossa > Viviparidae > Sinotaia > Sinotaia quadrata. Next base: position 32,571,187 of record CM054180.1, on the reverse strand, counting down.
TTTCATCAAAAACATATACATACAAAGGCTTTTATCAAAAACATACATATACAAAGGTTTTTATCAAAAACATACATATACAAAGGCTTTTTTTAAAAATAAAGTTTTCTTTTTTAAATTGCATCGGCTCCATACCTCTCATTTCGATTATGCCTGTATTTTCTATAATGGAAAGTGTTTTATAGCATATTTGTGCACCATAAATAATCTGCGTTGTTGCAGTGAATTTGACTACAGGCAACAACTGGTTCAAAACACAAAAACAAAAGAATGAAACCGATTGTTTGATGGTACTGTCAGCTTAACCGGGTTAGTGTCAGTTCAAGGCCACATTCAGGCAAGGTCAAATAATTTAACTGAATGAAAATATGATCTTATTGCGCGTGTACTTCCTTGTTGTGTATATGTTTTCTTTTGTGTGTTGATGTGTATGTGTGTGTGTAGGCTCAGAGTGTGTTTTAGTGTGCGGACATTCATTTAGACGTGTGTCAGTCTGCTTTTTGTTTGTACAGTGCTTTCTGTAGCCGGATCCTTTATCAATAAAAACAAAATGTATAAAAAGTCAGTTTGTTTTTATTACTGCAAATGCTGACAATTAACGGAAACGCCCGAAAGAAGCAGTTGACTTTATTATGTCACCATCACTATTCGGTGTAGGGCCATGTTCGTGTAGAATTGTAGATTGTTATCGATTGTTTACTGCGTCGACAGTTAATTCGAGAAGTTCGTGTGGTATCAACACTGTTAACTCATTCACGGCGAGCAGTCAAGGGAGAACAGAAAGAGTTTTATGTGCCAGTTCATCAGTGGCAGAGCTGGTAAATGGACAAACGTCATGCACGGAAGAACTTCTGTTTATCAGAAAATTAGACCTGAACAATAAAAAGCACTTGGTTGCTTGTAATTAAAATTAGTTCTCGGCAGTCCGCTGGTAAACGCCACAATGCTAGTTGAAGTAGTGCACACGACCTGTTGTTTCTATAGGTCTGCACATGTAGTGGAACAAACTACAATGTACATATATTGTCGTCAACATCTTTCAGTCTGTCTTTTATCTACCCAAATGTCTAACTATCTGTCCATTTTTTTTTTATGTCTTATGGATGTATTCTATTTGTTTTTATCTATCCAAGTGTCTGTTTTTATCTGTATTATGGATGTGCATTGTTAGTGCACTGAATTTGTTTTGTTACTCTGTATCCTTCTCATGTCATATATCTAAATTTGGAAACATGTAGAGTGTATGCATGCATACATAATTTAATCATTTGACAGTTGTGATAGTATGGATAATGTAACGAAATTGAAGAAGCCATCGCTTTGTTAGCCTGCCTGAGTGGTACTCTATGTTTCCTTTTTGAAAGGAAGACATGTAGTTTTATTGGGCAATGTAATTATGATCACTGTGTACGATGAAAGGTTTCAATGGTAAGTCTAAATGCTAAAAGAACTGAATTCATTGGTTTTCAAGGTAGATAATACATCAGATTTATTCATTCCGTAATTTTATTTTGACTTGTGTGACATGGAAAAGTTTTGTTTGAACCCTTTGTATTAAGTGGAAGATTTTTGACGACTACAGCAATGAAAATGCAAATGGTTTATTAAATCTTCATTTTAACTAAATAGCTAACATTTTTAGTTTTTAAATTGCATTACCCGTTGTCATTACATTCGTTAAATTTGTAGATTCTTGGTTATTGTGAGATTGATTACTTTTATGAAAGAAAATAAAACTGTTAATAATTTAATAAATCATGTTCTGCGAACCAGCTCATGATTATTATTTCAGGAGTGATGAAATTATTATTTTGTCATTTCTCTTCCCTTTTCATGTTTGATGGGCTGGAATGCAATGGACAGACAGAGAGATAGATAGATAGATAGATAGATAATTGTGTTGAAATCAATATTACACTTGGTTTGGTGATAAAACTACAAGTATACCTGCTAAATGTATGTTTAGATTAAATAAATGTTTGTTTTTGTTTAATCCTTTTATAACATTGTTTTGTATGTTTGACTGATTGCCTTTTGTATGGAGAAAAAGGAAAACATTAATCAGAATTAGAAGCTATTTAATATGACCATCTCATTTATACCTTCAAAAGACAGTAATTTGACAAAATTTCAATAGGTAGAGGAGAGAATTATTTATTTAATATCTTATTTATATGGTAATTTATATGGTTATTTATGTATTACTAATTATAAATGGAATATTACGGTTAATTTGTATTTTGTTTTTTATTGAACAAAATGGAAAGTGAGCACTAGTGTGGAAGGAACAGGGGTAATGTAATGAGAGTAGTCTTGAAATGTGGTTAATAATTATGAAATGACAAGAACAGTTGAGCGAAAAGGGAGACAGCCTATTTGCATTAATAATGAACCTGAAGGATATAAGGGCTCTGAGATGCTTTAGAATGAATTAAATTTTGACTAACGTGTTTTATTACAGGCAGTGAAAAATATGAAAATGTATTTTTGGAAATTTGGTGCTTCTCTTTCCAATGCTGCAGGAATGAGTCAGTGGATTTTAGGATTTTCTGGATGTATGTATATAAGAAGTTAACTTTTGTTTTTTGTTTTACACAGTGTGATCTTGCTAAAGCAGAAATTGGTGTTAAAATGGCCTGTTGTTTCTTTTTGTGATCATCTTAAGTAGGACTTTATGTGTGCCACGTGGTTGTGAAAACACTCATAAGAGTTAAATTATCAGTTCATCCCAGAACAGTAAGTTTTGCATATTGAATGTAACACACGGTATAACTGATAGACGTTGGTAGAATTATTGTCAGGCACTTTGAGCTGAAGTTGGTTGGTCTGTTGTGAAAACTAAGATTTTATATTTACATTTTTAAAAGAAAAATTTTAGTTGTATTTTGCACTCACTTTTGGTTCATTTGTTGAGTTCTCGTTTATATTTTAGAACTATAAGGTAAATTGCAGTGAAGAAACTACACAAGATTTATGCTCTTTATTACTGAATGTATCTTCAGCGGGTTAGAGTAATATCTAGAAAAAAAATATGTATTTAAACATCATGTACACTCACAAAATAACAAACATTTCTTTTCTGAAGAAACTATATAATATTTCCTAATTTTTTCTGATAACAATATGCTTGAAGGATAAAATTACATCCGGGACCGATGTAAATTGGTTTCTGCCACGCCATGTTTTGACCATCCTTTCAGATCCTAGTTCCGTTATGGTTGTAGGCCAGTGAGATATAATGATTTGATTCATTACGCTTAGGTGGTTCAAACATTTCTTCCATGTATGGTTATGCAGATAGAGTGGCGGTGGTAACTTGGATGTTTGCCCCATGCCAGGCTGCCTTCCCTCCTTTCTAGCAAGAGATATTGAGGTCTTACTGCGTAGTAATCATGGCCCGCTGTAAGCTTGGATACATGCACATTATTCAATATTACATAACAGACAGGACAAACACTCGATTTCTCCAGAATTGCCACTTAGTTTCAATTACATAATAATCAACCCCATCATCTTTTCATTATGTTATGAATATTACATTTCTGTTTTAGGCTATTTTGATTGATATTTAATTACCAATAGTTGATATTGCATTTCATTTGTAAGATTTATATGCAATATTTGTTTATCTAAGTGTTGTTTTAATGTGAAGGCACTGTGTTTGATAGTCATGTTGTTAGGGTGTGATGTAGGTCAGATTAGCGTGTAGTGAAATCTCGATGTGAACAGCAAGTGCACAAGATAATTGGTCTGATGGATTAAATGAGTGAGGGATGGCTGAGACAGAGAAGTACCAGTCACCAGAAGTTAGGGCAGGAGCCATCAAGAGGTACTTCGGTGTCCGGGAGCAAGCGGCCATTGTATTGTCGTGATAAATGATACCTTGGGCTAGTGACTGGACGGGAACTGCTAGAGATGATCCCTTTGGAAGTCATCCACACAGTCAGTACCCAAGCATTTAACTGTACCCAGTTGAAATCTGGAAACAATCATTATTGATCGATTGTAAAATCAATGAAAACCTAACAAATTCTACTCTACGCAGGCCGAGTCTACTCACCAGAACTGTATAGTCAGTCAGGGAGACAGAATATGCTCTGCTGTGGTTTTCTCATGTCTGAGATTTTGATGTTGGTACTTAGAGTAGTTCACTGTGAATGGTACAGAAACACTTACTTAAGTCAGTCTGTAAACAAATTCTATTTGCTGCCACATTGGATTCTTAGGTTTTGATGACAGAGAATTGTAGCATAGATTCTTCGGTTGAATGCTGTTCATTTGTAGCAAATACAGTTTTTATTGTCACTAAAATCAAGATGTTGTTGCAAGTGTTTCCTTGTACAGCTCTTTCTATAGTGCAGCCTTCCTCAACTTTTTACCTTGGAAGAACTTTTGAATTAATCTTCAGGTCACAAGGAACCCTTAATAAAAATTACTATACTTAGCTTATTTTTTCTCATCCATGATCTCTCTGGGAATCCATAGCAGAACCTTGATTGAGAAAACCTAGAGGTTGGAACAAGTAGATGTATTGTAATGATAGCCTAGAGGTTGGAACAAGTAGATGTATTGTAATGATAGCCTAGAGGTTGGAACAAGTAGATGTATTGTAATGATAGCCTAGAGGTTGGAACAAGTAGATGTATTGTAATGATAGCCTAGAGGTTGGAACAAGTAGATGTATTGTAATGATAGCCTAGAGGTTGGAACAAGTAGATGTATTGTAATGATAGCCTAGAGGTTGGAACAAGTAGATGTATTGTAATGATAGCCTAGAGGTTAGAACAAGTAGATGTATTGTAATGATAGCCTAGAGGTTAGAACAAGTAGATGTATTGTAATGATAGCCTAGAGGTTGGAACAAGTAGACTCTCAATAGTACATGACATCACATCAGGAATAGATTTCAAATCTCACAACATCAAAATTAAAAACAAATCCAAAAGTCAAAAGCCAAAAATCGGGAACCAGAAGTAGCCAGAAACCCTGAAATACAAACAATTGCAGAGTCTAAGTGTCCAGTCAATTGCTCTATTAATAAATACTAAGTTTGGCATAGGCCTCTGAAATAAAGAAATGTTAACCTGTTCAAAATAAAATATAGCATATAACATCATAATAAAACCTAATCATTCATACAACACAAAGACGCTTGTACTTATCCAGCCAAGTGTCTTCTGCTCTGTGCACAACCCACTGTAGGGAGGGACCCAGTTTCAAGTGCTCACCCAAAGAGACGATTGAAGAAATGAGTACAGAGTAAAATTTTCTATCTCCTTTATTGCACTTGGAATCACACCTGTGTCTGTTAGACATGCCTTCGATCTGGCCAATTACTTAGAGCTAATACGATTATGACTTTCTAACAATTTCTGACCATATGTGCGGATCCAGTAACAACGCTTCCCATTGTATACCCCAAAACACACACACGCCACAAATTAATCTCTTGCTGTGCTTTTCGGCCATTGATCACGCAAATTTAAACAACACTAGCTCACCTATCTGACGCAAGTACTAAAGACCATGCATGACTCATTCGTTCAGGACCTCACTGCCGAAACAACATGATACAATGTGATGCCATTCATATTACAAATAGCTTCGATTTAAATTGCAACATGAAAATTTATAATAAAACATATGGGAAAATTCCCCATCATATAACAATCCTCCCCTCCCCCCCTCCGGCCACTTTTCTACATGCACAGGATCTCTGTTCCACAGAGAATCAGCTTGCTGTGCACCTGCAAAAAATGGTAGGTGTATATTTTTAAAATTTCAACTACATACTTTTTTTTGTTGTTGAAGGAATAGTTATTGGGCCCCTTCTGTTGCAAGCCCCCACCCACCCCGCCGAGGGCTGCAAGGCAGTATTTACGCCACTGGTTGCATCTAGACACTCATCAAGGATTCTAATAAGGGAATAAAATGTGACACATTCACACACCAATTTGACACAGGTTAAGTATGTCCATTCGAGTAATAGTAACTAGTGAGGTCTAATCACACTATATCCATTCGAGTAATAGTAACTAGTAAGGTCTAATCACACTATATCCATTCAAGTAAATAGTAATTAGTAAGGTCTAATCACACTATATCCATTCAAGTAATTAGTGAATACTTAGGGCCTGATCACATACTAGCAGTATTTTCAAAGTTAATGATTGGTGTGATTTAATATTATTTACTAATACGTATTAATCGTACTTCAAAATATCAACTAGCTGTACGAGTGCCTATGAACAATTAGATCTGCTAATAATTAATGTGCCACTATCATTAATATATCGATACTAAGAATCACATTGGACTAAAACATATACTAATCACTTAAGTAAATAAATGTTTTGATTAAATCACATATATTAAATAAACAAAACTGTGCGTTTCAATGCAGTTCTAGGCTTGACTCTTGTAAAGATCAGTCAATGTAAACAGTTTCTACAAGTAAGCAATACAAAATCAATGCCAGTGTTTCTTAATGGTTTGACATGATGCCAAAACAAAATTTTCGAAACACTTATTCGTGTAGGGGTAAGGATAGATATATATTTGCCCGCTGACCAGTACACATGTACAACCAAAAAAAAAAAAGAGCTGAACCAATAACGTGGTAGTCAACAGACAAGCAGATGCGTGGATAGCAACAGAGGTAAATGAGTTGTCGAGACATTCTAATGTACGTCCCACCCCATCCAACATCCCTGAACGTCTGTGTTGTATTAAGTTTCAGTGCATGTCACCTCCTCAGAAGTGCTTGTTATGAACTATTTAACAAAGACCAACACGCCCATGTCTCTACGCTTTACTACCTCTCTTAGTGACGACATAAATAGTCGACCAATGAAAATGTATTCGTTGACATGATCGAGGTCAAGATCCTTTATGGCAATTATGTCGTATTCATCGTCCTGTTGGTATTTTTTTTTCTCTGGCCGGTTCCAAAACGTTTCTAGCAAAAGCACGCCTACCACTGACTTATCTAGCAGTATGCTTGCATTTGGCAACATAATGGGTTGTAGTTTGACTAATAAATTATTGTGGCTTGTTTTCTAATCAATAACCGAATGAATTATTATTTCGGTTTTATTTGTTACTGTATCGAATTCATTCTGTGACTATTTATGGCCAGATTGAATCAGTATTCTGTATGGTAAAATAAGTAGAGTCGTTAGCAAGAACCCAAGCATAGCAGCCTGAACTAAGCGCGCGTTGAACCGAAAGTAGGAGAAACATTAGTGTACCATTTCTACTGAGTCAAATAAACAACTGCGCCCACATCTAACGAACAAAGCAAGCAGTTGGGTGCATCTGAGTTCGAATCTCAAGCTAGACTCACACCTTATAATGCCAGAAGACGGATGAATCAGAGCTTCAGTTACGTTCGCAAAATTTCGCTTTATAAAGAACCATTTTCTCAGTAAACTATACATTGTGTGTGTGTGTGTGTGTGTGTGTGTGTGTGTGTGTGTGTGTGTGGTAATTTTAGAAATGAAACAATGGCAGATTTTACACACACCTTTTATTTTAATTTTTTTTTTTTTTTAAAAAAAAAAAAAGCATTTCTCACTGACAGAAGGATTACCACCAAGTCACGACGCAAACAACGACGAATTTCAAGCGTGCGTCGTTGACTGGCGGAGAAGTGACGTCAGGACGCTGTAAACTTTGAGCTGATGTATATCAACAAGACTACTTTCAAATTTTAGAGTAACTGTAAATACTAAGACCATGTAGTATACAAGACTACTTTCAAATTTTAGATGTAGTATATAAGACTACTTTCAATTTTAAATTCCCTATCACTTCGGTATATGAGACTATTTTCAAAGTTTGAAGTAACTCTAAACACTGAGCTGATGTATATAAGATTGCTTTCAAATTTTAAAATAAGTGTGAACAAAGTGAGTGTCAGAAACACAAAGGAAAAATGGCGATCACCTAGATGTAGGCTTATGTCTATAGTAGAAAATTAATGTCATTAATGATGTAGGCCTGTATGCCTATAGTAGAGCTATTAATGTCATTAGTGATGTAGGCCTGTATGCCTATAGTAGAGCCATTAATGTCATTAATGATGTAGGCCTGTATGCCTATAGTAGAGCCATTAATGTCATTAGTGATGTAGGCCTGTATGCCTATAGTAGAGCCATTAATGTCATTAGTGATGTAGGCCTGTATGCCTATAGTAGAGCTATTAATGTCATTAGTGATGTAGGCCTGTAAGTCTATAGTAGAGCCATTATGTCATTAGTGATGTAGGCCTGTAAGTCTGTAGTAGAGCCATTATGTCATTAGTGATGTAGGCCTGTAAGTCTATAGTAGAGCCATTATGTCATTAGTGATGTAGGCCTGTAAGTCTATAGTAGAGCCATTATGTCATTAGTGATGCATTATGTCGAGGATATTGCGCCGGTCGTCGGGAAGTCAAAAGTGTCCCCCCGTGGGCAGATGTGAATTTCATATTAATATCGGCAAATTTAAGCTGCAAGATCCTTTGTGGCAATGACTTGATATAAGATAATTTATCAATGGAGACCAGGAATTGACTCTTAATAGCAGACTTATAACTGACTGCAATCTCAACAGAAAATTTGCTTTCAAAGTTGATCTCCGTGACCAACATTACAATGTTGTTTTTTATGATCTCACATTCATGCAAACGGAAACAGTGACTGGAGGTCATAAACTAGTAAGGAGCAATCCAACAATTATAACTCATAATCATAATTAGCTAAAGCGAAGTATGTGCCGTTAAGGTCATATGCAGAATGAAATTAAATGCAAACATTGCAGGGGGAGGAGGGTAGAAATACCGTGGACAAGGAGTAATTTATTAATACTAGTACGAAATGTTAATCTATGAACGGAATGTAACGTAGACATTACAGTTAGCCAGAATGAACTTAGGATTATGGTCAGAACATAATTTTAACGCTAAAGTTAAATGATTACTGAGAAAATGTACTGTACACATTATGGTCGAACGGAATGAACATAAAAGACCGTGGACAAAGCATAATTTGTGGACACAACTGTTTGCACTCGACACAGAAAACTTCAAACTATCGACTGAACAAATTACAAAGCATTGGTAATGTAAACGAAAAGTATGACACTGGCATAACGAGTCCAACAGAAACTGCGGCTAGCAATCAAGTTACTCGTTTTGACTGCGCCAGGGAAGTGGGTGGTCATGGGTCATGGACAGTCAAGGTCACCAGGTTTGCAGCTATCAGCAAGTGAGCGCGTGGAGAGTACCATAAGTTGCAAGTCTGTCACGTGAACGCTCAGTTGTATTTGTCGTTCAGTTCATGCTCACTATCAGTACAATGCGTTTTCACTCTCGGGTTCCCGAAAGAATTTATTTATTATTTTTTTTTTTTTTTTTTTTGGGGGGATGAGTTATTTATTAATATACTGTCATTCCAAGCTGTAGGGCCTATACCACAAAGTACTGGTGCCCATCTTTCAAACATGTCGATGAATCAGAATGGGATGAGAAGTGATGAAACATCTCAATGTATATTTTAATAAGTGAGCAGTGCAGAATGACAATCTTTTGAGAAACCCAGAGTCTGGGTTTGTGAAGAGCTTTCTGGTCCGTATTTATTTGTTGTAGATTTTGTGACAAGATCTATTTTAATTGTTTCTCCTCACTCAACAGTGCCTGTCCTCTAAAAACATTTTTCTTGTTTTTTAAATCTCATTAATTTGGTTCTGTCAGAGTGACATTTAAAACTAGCGTATTACGTCAGCGAAATAAGTTTTTAGCTACTCTCATACTGACTTCATTGAAAAAGTGCTGTTGAACGAGAGTTTTCGAAAATGATAATCGCCCTTTAAAGCAATCATAAAGTATTAATCGATGTATAAAAGTAACTTTATTCTGAGCAATCTGTGCAAATTAAAATGACAATTAACCTTTAAAGCAATAATAAAGGACGTATATAAAAGTAACTTTATTGTGAGCAATTGTGTGCAAATTAAAATGATAATTGCCCTTTAAAGCAACAATAAAACATTAATTGATGTATAAAAGTTGCTTTATTTTGAGAAATCGTGTGCAAATTAAAGTGATAATTGCCCTTTGAAGCAACAATATAACATTAATTGCCCTTTAAAACAATAATAAAGTATTAATTTATGTATAAAAGTAACTTTATTTTCAGCAATTGTGTACAAATCAAAATGATAACTGCCCTAGCAACAACAAAGTATTAATTGATGTATAAAAGTAACTTTATTTTCAGCAATTGTGTACAAATCAAAATGATAACTGCCCTAGCAGCAACAAAGTATTAATTGATGTATAAAAGTAACTTTATTTTGATCGTGTGCAAATTAAAATGATACTTCACAGTAAAAGTAGTAATAAAGTATTAATTATGTTCATTGTAAGTAATCATGTGCCTGTATACGTTAACATGACAATCGCCTTTTTAAGAAATAAAGTATTAATTTACGTATACTGTTTATTCTGAGCAATCGTGTGTGCTTGTGACATGATAATCGCCTTTTTAAGAAATAAAGTATTAATTTACGTATACTGTTTATTCTGAGCAATCGTGTGTGCTTGTGTAAATTAACATGATAATCGCCTTTTTAAGAAATAAAGTATTAATTTACGTATACTGTTTATTCTGAGCAATCGTGTGTGCTTGTGTAATTTAACATGATAATCGCCTTTTTAAGAAATAAAGTATTAATTTACGTATACTGTTTATTCTGAGCAATCGTGTGTGCTTGTGTAAATTAACATGATAATTGCCTTATATAAAGTAATAAAAAGAAGTATTAGTGGAACATATAGAAGTAACTTTATATCAAATAATATCAATTCAACTTGAAAAAAAACAAAATTCATTTGTCATTCTTTTTTTTATATGGAGAATGTATGTTTAAAACGGTTAAATTCTACGTAAAAGTCAGAGCAAAGAGCAATAACTCATTACTAGTTAGGTAGCAACAATAGCTTGCAATTTTTAAACTGACAAAGCTGATTAAGCGAGTAACAACTTCTGTTTTGATTATAGTCCACACAGCTAAAGTTTTCAGAGTGAAAGAATTTTTTACATCTATGTGCTGGGATATCTTCAACTCATGTGATGTCATTCTGATGCCATAGGACACTGGGTGTGAAAGGCACAGGACGTTGCTGAACTTTTTGTCTGCTAAAACGAAAATTGTAAAGAATCGCAGAGCCATGCAAAGAGCAACAAATTCTTCATAATCCCTGTTGATTAAAATGGCTACCATTGTCCATTTTATTTTTTTTTAATTTCTAGCTCGAATCACGGTTGTTTTTCTTAAAAATTCAATTTCGAAAATGAAAGTAGTTTGCGTGTTTGAAACCGAAACCTTGATATATATATAAATCAAAACACAAACTGAACTTAGTTGAGAGCCTTATAAATTTTGCATACAAGTATTTAATTTTACGACACTACATCAAAAGACGCGACGAAGGACAGTCTATAACAGGGACTACTTGTAAAAAGTTATTAAATACATCAAAAGACACGAAGGACAGTCTATAACAGGGACTACTTGTAAAAAGTTATTAAATACATCAAAAGACACGAAGAAGGACAGTCTATAACAGGGACTACTTGTAAAAAGTTATTAAATACATCAAAAGACACGACGAAGGACAGTCTATAACAGGGACTACTTGTAAAAAGTTATTAAATACATCAAAAGACACGACGAAGGACAGTCTATAACAGGGACTACTTGTAAAAAGTTATTAAATACATCAAAAGACACGACGAAGGACAGTCTATAACAGGGACTACTTGTAAAAAGTTATTAAATACATCAAAAGACACGAAGGACAGTCTATAACAGGGACTACTTGTAAAAAGTTATTCTTAATGTTTGTTTTTTTTAACTGTAACTTCCTTTGACTGTTGTGCCACAGTTGATTTGGCGCCCCTCGCCAAAATAATGAATCTGCTCACAATAATAATAAGACGAAATATTACAATACTTTTGTCTAAAAATGTGGACGGTACAGAAAATCTCAAAAGTGCATGGGAATGATAAAAGAAGACATGTGAATAGTAACACGGTCGCATTCTAGCAGAACACGCATGAACAACATGTATTTTACTCTGAACAGCCAGATTCAAGGAAGCAAGCGTGATCTAGGTTAAGAAAAATTATGTCCTGCATTGACACACTTGCACACGAGTGATATGTAGGTCAGACAGATGGGTTAGTTACCGTGTGACCTCACGTCTCTTCAACTATTACCCACCCACCCGCGTATTTATCATCAGGTACTAACTACATCTGAACAAAATTCAAATTTCGATAGTATTATGGTAGTGTTCGATCCACTACATTGTGTTTTCTTTCTCAAACTGGAACGAAATTAGGGCACGTTTTCTTTGTTTTACTTTTTAATGTTGCAATACTTTTTACCGATATATATATATCATCTAGGTTAAACATCCACAGAGCGCGTGCAAATCACACAACACCCACACCGGTATCCACCACTCCTGAGCTGGCGAAAATGCCTCGACCTAGTGAACTTGCATAAATACATACATAATTCGGCAACACTGAATCGCTAGTATACCATCCGCTGTAATGTTTTACAGTGTATTTTGAAGACGGCACTTCTCATATATTGCCTTCATATATTGTCTGAAGAAAATGTTTCCGCTTGAATTTCGTTTTTTTTTTTTTATATATATAAATATGTAAAGAAATGAATCCGTCTTTGTAAGCAGTGAGCGTTCAACTTAATAGTGTGCTTATTTAACATTTGCTCTATCGATCTACTGACGCACAATCATGTGTTCTACTCTCCAAAACAAGAACTTACAGTATAGAAAGATAAAAACGTTGCTTTACCATACATATAAAGGACCTTAAAATTTAATTTAAAGACTAAACAGAACGGAACTCCATTCCATGCATTTATATTTACATAAAACAAAATTTCTTAAATCCGTCCTGACTAAACTTTCTTGCAAAGTCTCTGTGTCCCATACTTTTCATCTTTTAGTGTTAATGGGGAAAATAAAATTTAAAAATTCTTGTTGATGCACGAGATAGCCACATGACGACGAAAGTGATTAAAAATGCTGCGAGTCACAACCCAGTAAAAGGAGGGTGGAAGGGTGGCAGAGGGGTTGTGCTCGTGCAGTTCAAGAAGGATTCTCCCACGAATATCAAGCTGTAACAGCACATGATAAAACATAAACTAAATTTACTTAAACTTATATCGGCAGTCTCATATTATATAATTATATGTGATCTAAGTTGCTGTTTGCGACCAAAAGATTAAAAGATAAAAGAAAGAAAAAAAATAGCAGACATTTGTGAGTGACATCAGTATTTTCCGAACACAAGCTCGGACTTCTCTGTGGGGCCAAAGGTTACTTTCGCCGTATACAATTCGTGGAAAGTTTACACCACCCAACCCGCCACTCTCAAAAGAACCATAGGCATACAAAGATTCTGATATCTTTCTATATCTCTATGAAGAGAACAAATTGTAGAACGCTTAAAAAAAAACAAAAAACATACAAATCGCAGCTGCAAAATTATCTTCAGATTCACAATAGATATCTACCAATCGATTCAGTGTTTGCTTTATTGTTTCGAGCGTACTGTAAGTCCACACATATATACTGTAAGTCCACACATATACTGTTAAGTCCACAGATATACTGTAAGTCCACAAATATACTGTATCTCTCTTGAGTTGTATGAACGTATGTTGTAATTTCAAAGAGCTGAACTATGGTTTACAATTTACTTCGCTATATTGTCGTGAACTTCCATACATATTTCTACTAGAAATATTAATTAGAATGTTAAAAACTTTTGAAAGACATGTAGTTTATTTATATACAACTCGGTATTGTTGATGGCCCTTTGCCTTTCGATTTTTCTTGCTCATTAATATTCAACCGACACTGACGAAGATTCTTCCGCTGAGCACCCCCTCCCATACACTATTTATTTCTTAACATCGGTAACTGTTCATGACAGTGTTATAAATAGCTGCAGCCTCTTTCTGAATTTGATATCATACTTGAAAATTAATGTTCTTCTATGTATATTATCTACAATGATCACCAAGGGATTTATTTCTGTGAAGTGTTTTACATATCTCTAGTGTGCTCATAATTGTAGAGATAAAAGATGTTTTCATTATTAAGGTTTAGCATATTGCTTCCATCATCAATCTACCAACTTATTCCATGTTTTAGCTCAATGTAAACAAACGGAAGAACCTAAAGACGTGATATAAAGTGCAGTTGTGTTTTCGTCAAATCACATTCAATATATGGGCTTGTGTGACCTATAACGTCATATTATCAAGCTCATTTATATGCATATTTAATACAGAAAATCTCATAGACATCCTATCTTCTTCCAACCACAAATATTGTAATATCTACCACGACTATAACTTTCAAATCTGTTATATTTTAATGATCGTTACTTATTTAGTTTATTCAATCTAAATTCCTGCACACTTGGTCTGTAACATGTTGGCTTTCAAAAAACAAATTATCATATTGATAGAGATTTGGGATATTTTTTAATTAATATTACTGCCTTCGACTTCTTACTAAAACATGCACTACTAACTTGGCCTCTAAGTGTATAAGGCACAAAAGGATAACGCCCCATGATGGAATACTATATGCTAATGTGACCTTTAAAACGGGCACGATGTCATGCAAGAGCTGCTTCGCAGAACACTGACCTGGTAATTGTAAACCACAGAGAGCGAAAATAATTGTTTATCCAGCTACTTTCTGTCTTCCCCCCCCTCCCTCCCTTCTCGTGATATCAAATACGATATGACTTCACTTACCCTAACAATATATATATATATATATAATGCTGATTGGTCGAACAATAATAATGACGTGATGACTTCTCTTACCCTAACAGTATATATATAATGCTGAATGGTCGAACAATAACAATGACGTGATGACTTCACTTACCCTAACAATATATATATATAATGCTGAATGGTCGAACAATAACAATGACGTGATGACTTCACTTATCCTAACAATATATATATATATAATGCTGACTGGTCGAACAATAATAATAACGTGATAACTTCTCTTACCCTAACAGTATATAACTTCGATTGGTCGAACAATATTAATAACGTGATGACTTCACTTACCCGAGCAATATATAACGTGGTTTCGATGTAGAATATTTCTAACGAATCTTACTTTAAAAAAAAAAAAATTATTATTATAATTTGGCTTAACCGAACAATATCTATAACGGTTTGATCAAAATTAATAAAATAATTTGCTGTGATTGAAGAATCACCTATGCATTTATAAAACAATGGTTAAAACAGATTGATCGAATCCAATATAATATGGTTTCATCTAACCAAATTTATTACTTGACTTAATCAAAAAATATTTTCCACTTTGTTTATTAAGCAGTACTGATAATTTGGCCTGATCGAACACTACAATTTTAGTTGAACTACAAGTTCTCGTTGACATCAGATATTCACAATTTTCTGATCGAATATTTTATAATAGCTTGAACATTCAATAAAGTGGCTAGATAATAATGTCTACTAATATTTATAATGGCTTGATCGTTCAATAATGCGGCTTGATAATTTCTGCAACGTTAGATCGAAAATATTTTTAGCATTATAAACGAAGTAAAATGATTCTTAAAAGATATAAATTGGTTTCAGTGAGCGATTTTTATAATCTGATCTCAATGAACACTATTACAACTTGACATCATCGAGCAGTATTTATAATTAGGTTTGCTCAAATAATATTTTCAACTGTAACCGAACTACTCAATACAATTATAACATAACCGGAGTGAAGAGTATTCTTAATAAGGCCAGAGTGATGAGCATTCATAATGGCTTGAATGAACAATATTTATATGGCTTGAGTTAAGAGCATTTATAATATGGTTCGCTCGATTTAATTATATCATTTATATAGCTTGAATTAAGAGCATTTATAATATGGCTTGATTTAAGAGCATTTATAATATGGTTCGATTTAACATCATTTATGTGATTCGAGTGAAGAGCAATATAATATGGATAGATGTAACATTATATGGCTTGACTGAACATTAAAATATGACTAATTTAACATTTATATGGCTCGATTTAACAATAATTTTAAAATGGCTCAATTGAATATGTCTCGAGATTGAAAGAGAAATTACTCGCTAGCTAAGGGCTTCTAAATGGATTATGCTGTTTCTGCTATTAGCTTCACTTGGAAGGTTTTTAGATCATAGAAAGTTCATACTCATAAACAAGTTACTACAATAATAGTTGATAAATAAAATCTGACTTTTGAGATTTCACGTTTCCAATAAACAGCGTGTTTTCAATGATTGTACAGGTACAGCCACCTTCGCATCAGAAAAATAAGTAATTATGCTCTATTCTGGTCAATTTAATTTTATTATTATACGTGGTGGTAAAAATTTTTTTAAAAAATATATCTACATGGACCAATTCTAGACGCCCTTCCAGCACACCCACCCAACCTAGTCCGGTTTTCAGAAACAAAACTCACAATATACACATGGGTACAATATGAACCAACGTTCCCATTAATATTTTCCCTGTGTGCGCGGAACTGGCGGTTGTTGAGCTTGTTACCAAAACTTGTGCGCGGAATTTTCAAACTGCTGCACGGCACTTTCTATGGAGCTGCGCGGCTGCGCACTTTAGAGGGAACATTGTTAACATAAACTTGACCTTGGAAAGCTCGCTCATCGAGTGATAGGTTTTGACCTTGCTTCGGTAACTGTACTACTGATTGCGGATCAAATGTGTCTAGCAGTCTAGACACACATATAGGTTGATTATATGCAAATATAACCAGGTCATCTGCATGGAATCGATGTCACTCGTGTCCCGGATTGTTAGGGTACCACCTCAACTGTGACCATTTCGCTTTGCCAGCATAAAAAAAGGATCGCTTAACAATTCAACACTGTAATCTTGACGTTTTAACAATTTAAGAAAGTGTTGCGTAGTGCTTCAGGACTGCGACAATGTCAGTTCAACTATTAGGAAAGTGTTGCTAAGCACCTCATAGCAAAGGTGCAGCCAGTGCCAAACCATATTTGCAACCAAGCACAAACTGTGGACTTGTACAATAGGTACACGTAATTATGTCTACTCGTACAGTATTAACCACGTGTTGTACATGCAATTATGTCTACTCGTACAGCATTAGACAAGTATTGTACATGTAATTAAGTCTGATCGTACAACACGCCACGTACTGTACATTTAATGTCTAATCGTACAGCACGTCACGTATTGCACATGTAATCTTGTCTAATTGTATAGCACGTCACGTTTTTGTACATGCAATTCTATCTTCCAGTACAGTACCAGCCACATACTGTACATGTAATTTAAAAATCAACCTGGACTAATACTAAGCATAACAGCTGTGCATCCAGTACAGCTGGATTAAGTATGTTTAGAAAAGAATATAATAAAGTATATCAAAGGCAGGCAGTGTTCTTGAGCATGACGAATCGTTACAAAATGTCGTCTCATTATGTTTAATAACAGGTGTAAAAACTCAAATGGTCTCCGTGAATGGGTAGACATATAAACTCACCTGTTCAAAGGCTGACTTCACAACAGTCGTCCGCTCACGAATGATTCTTAAAATCAGTTTTCTGTTAAATTTTTGTAAAACGTTGCGGAAGTTCATAATCTCAAAAACTTCTTTGATGTCACTATTTTATATGTAGATTTTTACATCATTTTCCACCACTACCCATTTTAAAAAGTTTCTTCCTTTTACATCAAAATTATGGATATTTCCCCCCATTTTTGTAAATAAAGTCAATAACCATTTCATACTCGGCCTGGTGAATTTCGGGCCATAATTCTAGTTATGTTCAACAAAACTGTCAACCTGCCAAATGAACCACTTAGCTTGCTAAAATAAAACACACAAAAAATTGGCTTGCCAGATTATTTTGTCTTAAATTAATTTAACAAGTTAAAAATTAATTTTAGAAAACTTAATTTGAATAGATTTAGCAAGATAAAACTTATTTACTGGGTCATAATTCAAAATTGTTCAACCAAACATTTCACTTGCACTGTTACTATGGCTTTCTAGATTGTTTTGTCTTTGTAAATTAATTTTAGCAAGCTAAATATTTAGACTGCCGAGGGATTTAGCTCGCTAACGGCAAATTTGACAAACTAAAAGTATTGTTCAACCAAACTTGAAATGTAGTTCCAGAAAGTTACTTTTTGGCTTGTAAGATTCACTTAACAAGACAAAAGAATTTTGAAAACGAAACACTTAGCAAGCTAAATGTTTTGTTGAATCAGTCTTGAAATGTGGCCCATCCGGCCAAACAGAGACTTTACGTTTTAATTGGTGTAGCTACTGGCTCTAGGTGGTAATTTGTTTGGAAAGCATGTCGCTTCATGGGTAGAAAAGATCGGGTAGTGTGCGCTGCCCGGGGTGGTCCCCACCCAAAATATGAAATATAACACTGAATTAATTAAACATTAATATGTAATGCTGCTAGATTATTACTGTTGCAAAATAGGTCTACACCAGATACAATTTTAGTTGTTCCCTTGACTGGACAATGCAAAATAAGTATATATTTTTTCCAGGAAAAATAAAATCATTAAACTGCTTTTCGTGGGACCACTACACCTAAGGACGGCCTGCGGCTACTGGCGTGTATATAAGAAGATTTTTGGTGGCCCGACAGATGGGCGGGCGACAAGAAGCTTGCGACAACTGGCTAGAGACAACCGGCTAGCGACAACTGGCTTACACATAACTTACATCTGTAAATTAAATTAGGTAATTACTTACGTTTTTTCTGTTGTTTAGCAAAATGTCGTATATCGTATTATGCACAAGTCACTTGACGTTCGCCAGTTATTGCTAGGCATGTGTCAATAAATAGTTGACGTTCACCCGCTAAGTGTCGTTTGTAAAATGTCGCCCGCCTAGATGTCATAGAACCAGATTTTTTGTGTTTTTCTATATTCCTTATTACTTATGGGAAGAATTAAGAAACAAGTGAACACTGACTCCATGATGCTTACTGTGAACACGACACACTTATCTCTAGAGAAGTGGCTAGACTAGGGGCGATGACATTGAATGTTATCGGATTGTGAGAGCTGATGACAGCGGTCATCCAAAGTTCTCGTTGCTCACTAGGGTATGACGTCAACAAGTGTCTCGAGAAACAGGCGCTGCAATGCAAAACTCATTTAAAATCTTTGTTTTAACTTTAAAAGTTTTACATAGTGATTTCTGTAGCGTTATGCTTGAAAGAAATGTTGTTTGCAAGGATTTAAGGATATGAAAAGCCATATTACCTTTCACTGAAAAGAAAACTAG
Organism: Sinotaia quadrata; assembly: GCA_028829895.1. Lineage (NCBI taxonomy): Eukaryota > Metazoa > Mollusca > Gastropoda > Architaenioglossa > Viviparidae > Sinotaia > Sinotaia quadrata. The sequence goes on along the minus strand of CM054180.1, from coordinate 32,551,769 downwards.
CAATTTACAGTTTCAAAATCTGTTACACACAAAATCTAAGAGACTAGGTGAACAGCTATTTTACAATTATATTCATCGCCATTTTTTTTTTTTTTACAAGTTTTAAATTAGTGCATTTTGAAAATATTTAATAAATGAAACAATAAAGGACCAATAAAACAATCATGTCAATTCTTAAGATGAAAAGATTTTTAGCAATTAATATTTTCATTTATTCGTTTGATTTAAATGCTTTTAATTTTTGCTAGAAAAACAGACATCTGCGGCTGAAAAAGCAGAATGAGACAGACCAATAATACTATTTACAAAGTGAAAACGGTCTCTCCCACCCTCTCTCTCACACACACACACACACACACACACACACCATCACCTATTCGTACCACAATTAAATGTAATGAAATAAAAAAGAAAGAAAGAATATCAGTTTAAATAAGGGTAACGGCCCCTGAAGTAACAAGGGAGGCGATTGGCTTATAACGCAGAATATGCTGATCTCCCTGCTCCAGATCCACAATTTCCTCCCTGCACACAAAAGACAGAAGATAGAAATATACAGACATTAAATCATTCAATAACTTCTATAACGATTTACACACACAAACACACACACAGCGATCAGCATCAATAAAGCAAACCCCACGCATACACTTCCTCCACCACCCCGAACACAAATCGTACTCTTTACATACAGAAGAAAAAATGTACAACTAGCTTATACATTCTGGGTAACACACATGTGTATTAAAAGAAAAAAAATGCTAAAACTAAATGTTGAGTCACTGGGGAAGAAAGACAATGATTTGGTTTTGCTATTTAACTCTTTGTTCCGAGAGATCGGTTTAAATACAGTGTAAATAAATACTAATTTTATTGCTGCTGTAAATAGTTATTATTAAATTGATTTTTATTTTTTAAAGCAGGACATACTCTCGACAAAAACTTCAGAAGTACTTGTCAACCCCTGCACTGGAAACAGCAAAATTCGTCGGCGTCTATGCATACAAGACTTTTTTTTTTTTGGTATAGCGTGTTGTGTGCTGAGGTCCCCATAAGGATTTTGTAAGTTGACAGAGAGACAGCCACCTTGCCCGAGTCTCATGTTAAAAATCTCAGTTGTGGCTTCAGTTATTAGAGTAGTTTTCCGGACACAAACAACGGGTCAAAGGTCATTATGGGTAAAACTGTCTAAGAAATTCCTTACTTTAAGTAAAAAATATCCTGAACAAATAAAGGAAAACAAAAACTGTTTCCCGGCTCTCTTCCCCACTTCTACTGTTTCTCTCTTTATAAATACACCGCCACCCCCACCCTACTCCTAATTATCAACCACGTCTTTTAAGCACGTTTTTTTCAAGTTTATTAGTATGGGATGGAATTAAACTTAAGTGTTGTACTATACTAATGATATAATGCATTATATTACTAAACCACTATGCTCTGACATAACCATTGTACTAGAGATGCAAAACAGTGATTTGTAATAGTGATATAAACGATGTACTGTGAGTGATATCAAGCAAAGTATTGAACTACTGGTGTATGCACTGTACTGTAATATACAGCATTGTACAATCAATAATGTAAAACGCTATACTATATTGGTAGTGTAAATTATGGTGTACTACACTAATGATGTAAAGCACTGTAGTGACTTAATGACCTATAAAACAGTTTTAGTGATATAAAGCATACTGTCCTAAGTAAAATAAACCATGGTATACTAAACTAGTGATATAAAGCAATACTCTCCTAGTGATGCAAACACTGTACAGTACTAGAGATATAAAGCAGTGCAGTGACCTAGTGATGTACTACTAGTGATGTAAAGCAGAAATATTCTACTAGAGATGTAAAGAAGTGCTGACCTAGTGATATACTACTAGTGATGTAAAGCAGAAATATTCTACTAGAGATGTAAAGCAGTGCTGACCTAGTGATATACTACTAGTGATGTAAAGCAGTTTAGTAATTATGGAACAATGTACAGTAGTAGCATATAAAGCAGTGCAGCGACCTAGTGATGTAAAGCAGTGTAGTATACAAATGACGTAATGTACAGTACTAGTGATATAAAGCCGTGTACTGACCCAGGGAGGTACTATTGGTGAAGTAAAACAGTGTACTATACTAGAGATACAAAGCATTTGTAAACTACTACAGATAGAAAACATCGTACTAGTATTGTGATATAAAACTGCATACCGTAACAGTGCTATAAAAGTGTACAGCACTACTGAAATAAAACTGCATATTGTAACAGTGCTATAAAAGTGTACAACGCTAGTCATATAAAGGAGCGTACCATATTACTGATACAAAAACGTACATTACTAGTGACATAAAGCAGTATATTGATCTAGTGGTTTTATTAGTGATGTCAAGTATTATTACTTATTATTAACAATGACCAAAACCACAAAAAATACTGAGAATTTTTACGTTTGACTGATATACATGTAAAACAGTTTAATATATATAAATGGTACTATATTTTCTAAACTAACAATGAACAATACCCCCATCCTCAAAAATATATATATATATATATATATATATATAATAAGGTTTGTAATGAATCAATAATATAAATAGTATATTATCGCAAAATCTGGTGTTCTATAGTGCTGAAATGGCAATATACTTTCTATTTAAGAGCGACAAATAGACATTCAAATGACCACAGCTGTCGTCATCTGTGTTCGGTAAGTAAACAAAGAATAAGTCACGAAAAAAGTGTTAGACAATTATTTCTCGGAGAGTGAAAATGCAGCTGCTCAAAGAAATCTTATCGGAAATCTGGTCCTGGGTGGTCCTGACAACGACATATTTACTTGTGTCTGCAATTTATTTAAGTTTAAAAACAAAACAAACAACTTCCATTGAAAGTAAACACTCATTTTCGTTTAGTAAGGAAACTAGAAACATATTTCACATCATTCTGAGCCACATCAAGCAAGAACTCTTTGTAAAGACTTACTAAGGAAACTAGAAACATATTTCACATCATTCTGAGCCACATCAAGCAAGAACTCTTTGTAAAGACTTACTAAGGAAACTAGAAACATATTTCACATCATTCTGAGTCACATCAAGCAAGAACTTTTTGTAAAGACTTACTGTCATGATCAGATAGCTCATCTTTTTAATGGAAACAGGGCACAGCAAACACTCTTTTCTAGACTTATATACTCATTTTCAGATAGCTCTTTTCATTAACTAACAATGAATTTTGGCTAGAGATTTATTGTCATCATTTATTGGCTGTCATTAATGGAAACACGACCAAGCAAAAACTGTCACCTTGAAATGTTCACAGCAATCAGGCTTAGTCCAGAATGCTCGTATGTGTTATTTCATTAGGATGTTTTATTATTTATTTTAGTTATATATTCATCAATTAAAGTGGCAAAGAATAAATAAATAAAAGATTAAATGGAAAACTATTTTGAATTAAGGCAATTAAGAGTAAACGAGAATAATATAAAAATATTAAATGGAAAACTAGATCGAATAAAGGCAATTAAGGGTACATGTAAATAATATAATCAACTAAATAAAAGATTAAATGGAAAATCAAAATTGAATGAGGGGCAATTAAAATAGTAAATAGTATAAACAAAATAAATAAAAGATGAAATGGAAAACTAAAATTGAATGAGGCCAATTAAAGGCATACGTAAATAATATAAACAAAATAAATAAAAGATGAAAATGGAAAACCATGTTGAATGAGGGCAATTAAAGGCATACGTAAATAATATAAACTAAATAAATAAAAGATGAAAATAGAAAACCATATTGAATGAGGGCAATTAAGTGTTTAGGCAAATGAAACAAAGTGCAAGAAATCACTCGTCTACAAATCAAGCACGACGGTTGTGAAGAAACGAACGAACGAGCAAACAGACAACTAAGACGAAATCATTAATAAAAATGAGACCTTCCGATGTGAAAATTTGAGAAATAGGGTTAGACTGTCTTATGACATTTCCAAAGTACACAAAGCGACGGAATCGCTCATAGGGCTGCTATTAGCTGCTAATAAAAACTAGATGAAATTGTGGCTACATTTAGTTGCCAGTAACAGTACTGGATTTAAGGTCACCGATCGGTCAGGTCTTAATGGAAACGGTCACTGCGACCGGATATATAGAAGTCATTGACGGGTCATGTCAATATTAGATCTATTTTATAAAGTCAATGTGGTTTAAGTGGTCCACTAGTCTAAGGACATCTATAAACCCAAATAATTATTAGTGATAGACTGAAAGTGAAAAAAAACAACGCACATTCACGACAATTTAAGATAAATAAAGTACATTTTAACACTTAACTAGAACACGTTAGTGTAATAGATCGAATGAAGTGTCAGCTATTCAAGGCAGTCTAGATGTGAATACAGCAGAACAAAACCATAACATATTTATGTAAATATAAATTTTAACTCAAACAAGACAGCTCTTAGTTTCCGACAAATTAACAAATCTTTTCATTTATAACTTTTGCCCGTGTTACTTTGTTTTTGCTTTCCATTTTAAAATTATAAGAAAAAAAATGATCTGTTTATGAAAGTGTTTCTTCGCGCCTCTGAATTCTAATGTTCTGTGAACGTGATTTTTGTACGTCACTGATTTTTATACGTCACTGACATCAAATATTTTTTTCTTCCCGTTTTTAAATACCAGTGAAGTAAACCGTTCTGAAAAGAAAGCGTTTGTTACTTCACTTAGGTCAATTACGGTGACAAAGAGTTTTAATATCAATGAAGTCACTGTTCTAAAAAGAAGGAAGTTTATTACCTCACTTTGGTCAGTATGTTGAGAATACAGTTTCGATATCACCGAGGTCAACTGGGTTTTTTTTAGAGAAAGCAGTTTTTGATTTTTTGCTTCACTGAATACAATTCTGTCGAGAATGGGTTTCGAAATCACTTAAATCAACTTTTTTTCTTTACGTCACACAGCGTAAAAGTAAGTATAGGCCTAACGATTACTAATTTATTTTAAAGCGAAAACAATGGCAAACTTTTCATCGAAAGGCTTTTATTGCAGAAATTATATTAATCAATATAATTCGTGTTACATGCGATACTCGCTAGCAATCAACCGCTCTAACATTTACTATGTCCTTGACCGTCAATTTCAACGGGTGACTTAAAAAAAGAAGAAAGATAAAATAATAAATATTTTTAAAAAATCAGAAGTGGGATTGGAGCTATAGATAAAATCCCAAGATTTTTTATATCAGATTACACAGCAGCGGGTATTTAATGATCTCACAAGTACATACACTACTTTATGATAATAGGTAAAAGAAGAACACAAAATAATATAAAGTTTCGTTCTCATGTCAAGTTCAACGAGCGATAAGGCAAAAAGTTAGACTCAGGCCACAGTAGCCTTGAACTCTGGGAAAAAAGAAAAAAAAAGGAGTGGAGGGAGGCAGAAAAGAAAAACACGTACATTTCCAATGACAAGGACGCTATGCAAAAACTGACGTTAAGCACTTATGAATTACTTCGAAAACTTAAGCATGCGCGTGACCTATCTGGTCACAGAGCAAACCTTAAGTCTAGGTCACGCGGCTGGCCCTGCGAGCTGGAGGGAGAGAGAGAGAAAAAAAGATGAACTACAGAAGTTATCAGTCACTGGTACATTTTCTAAAATTCACAGGTCATTACGCTTGTGTGTCATTCAATGCCACAGTTGGTATGGCATCTCAGATTTATATATACTGTGTGATTTTTCTTTAATTATTAATGTGCAGTCATTTATCATTTACTGACATCTCCACTACTTATTTATATTTTCATTTTAAAATTATGTAGTTCAGTTACAGTTCACTCGGGCACGGAGCTGATTTCTCGGACGACTTCAGTGACTAAATCTGTTTTGAATCCACTTCATGGACGCTGTATTTCTACGCCTATTAAATGCATATTTGAATCTATCAATGTCGAACATGGCCGTTTCTAATTACTCACTATGTAGATGTGTGCGCATTTTACATAGTGTACATATTAAGACAACATATGGAGCTATGTGTGGCGGAGTAAATTTGCCTCTCCCTATTTATAAATTTAATTGTTATATAAACTGTTAGAGTAACTATACCTTGGGTACTCATTATTGCGGTATATTTTTTGAAAGTGTCAGAGTTGGAAGTAAACAACCCGAGTTGAGAATATGCTTGAAATTGCAGATGTAATGCAAAATAATTCAACTAGGTGAATAGTTCTATTATCCAATGGTTATGATTCACGAGAACGAGACTAGCCAATGGACTGAGATCTAAAAGTTTACCTGCTGTAGAGAAATCTATTGTCTAATCACTTGAATTTGAAGTGGCAAGGAAGCCCGGTCTTGAAAGGCGGCCGTTAGCTTGATGATGAGTTAACTGACTAGTTGAGAGAGAATGGACTTAGAAATATTTCGTGCATTTAGCTATTGATATGTTAAACTTGTGTTTTAATAAGATGTATTATGTGAGTAGACTATTATTTCTACAAATGTTTGAACTAAGCTGCTCGTATATAGTGTGCTAATCAAATGACATTGTTTTCATATGCTGTACTTATTTTGCTGTATGCGTGTCGGATTAATAACTACTGTTGCAGGAAATTGTAAGTTGAGACTGGAATGTAAGAAAGAATGGAGTTATAAAGTGATAAATGGGAACTTTTCAGGTAAAGCAGCCTTTTCTATTTTTTCTTCTTTCCTTGTGTGATGTGAATCCTGGTTACTGTTTATAAACTGCTACAACCCACCCTGGTAAAGGTGGGGAGTGGTGTGTGGAAATGTACAGCCAGATTAATGTAGAATGAAGAATAACAAATGGTTAATAGAAAATTACAAACTTTTTTTTTTTTAAATAAAAGAGTTTGTTTACTGGCCAAACTATGTGGGGATTGGTTATCAATGTAAGCTTTAATTATATCTACTACTTTAATACAGTTCAACTGAAATGAAACAATAAGCAATACACAATCAATTATATATAATAAATTCGAGTTGGTATTTCTGGAGGCAGGCACTCCCTACACAAATGTCGTGTTTAAAAATATGTAATATCGAAGAACAAAATGTATATGTATATGCAAAGTGTTACCCGATGCTATTTTTACTGCAATATTTAAGTTGTTAACACACACAAATCAGCAGAAACAAAAACTAAATCAGGAGTAAAATGTTACTAAGATAACCCTAAATAAAAACAGTTTTAGTGTATGGATTTATTTTCCTTTTCTTTTTTTTATTTGCAGCTAATTATATACCTTCTCTATACGAAACAAACCCTAACACATCTCTTAAAAAAAAAAAAAGTAGCCTTTCTGAAAAATAAAACATGGCAGCTGTGTACAGAGCTGTTGGGTATTCCGCACCCAACCGTTGTATACGGTGACGGTTGTGTAAGGAGATACTCCCCATTTATGTAATATAATTGTGTAAATTTACAAAGTGTTCTCTAATATATTAGCTTTCAAAATTTTAAAAATTCGTTCCGAATATAATGCACACTCTTAATTAAACAGGAGGAATTTGGACTAAACGCACCTACCTGACCGCAAAATTCTATTGATGTTTGATTAAATAACATACTGTTTCGATCGTTTGCTTTGCTGAAATGAACAGATAGCAAAATTCTACTGATGTTTGATTAAATAACACACTTTACGTACTGTTTTAATAGTTTGCTTTGTTGAAATGAACAGAGCAAATTTTCTGAAATGGAATATTGTTCACCTGTCATATCCAGACTGAGAGAATGTCCAACAACTTGATGACCGTTACGATTGCTGCCTAATTTGACTGCATAACGTTCAGTATTTATTGCTTACCTCTCAACTCGAATACAAGGGCAATGCCTTATGAATTATAAAAGTGAAATTTAAAAAAGGAAAGAAAGACAGTGTGTGGCCATCACCACGGCAAGTACATGTACATACAAACATACCACCACTTTCTCACTTGTTCAGTCAAGAGATCACAATTAGGGGGCTAATACTTTTACAGACTTAACGACAACTTTAGTTGCAATGTTTGTTTGTTTGTATTATTACGCAATCAACCATGCCGGTTATCTCACGGCGGGACATTCCATGGGAGATATTCCGACATAATCGCCTATGCATGAAAGATCGACCAGCGAACAACATTAGATACAGCGTTAGAGCGGGGAGCTAGGGGTACTGAGAATCTCAAGCCTGTGTGTGTGTGTGTGTGTGTGTGTGTGTGTGTGTGTGTGTGTGTGTGTGTGTGTGTGTGTGTAAGAGAGAGAGAAAGTGTGAGTAGCCAGAATTATGTAGTCATACGGATCTACAACTCAGAAGCGCCAGCAGTGACCAGCAAGATCTCCTTACTTGGACTGCTACTCTGACGCCTGAGAACCAAGGATCGAGTCTTCAGAAACATCCGGAATCTTGCCCTCAATTGGCACAAGCTCTAAATAGCGCAAGCTGTCTGCCACAGACTGAGCATGTCTGTATCCCGCTGTAGGCCACTATCGTGCGCTATCTGAAAACAACCGCCAAAAAGTCCTGTGGGTAGATAAACGAATAGCAGGATCCGTTACAAAAATACATTTTCATTTAAGCCAGAAAAAGAGAGAAAAAGTGTGTATGTATACGCATAAATTAGGATGCACGCACGTACGCACGTACACGTATTTTATAAGCACGCCAAAGGCGACCTCCCCCCCCCTCCCCGAATTAGCGAAATCATGATTCAAGATTTCCCCAGATATCAAGCAAATAAACAGTGCACTGAATCAACCATAGCCTTTAGAAAACACAGGCACAGACGAAGAACGCATATTAAAGAATAGCTTCTGACTACCTTCATGTTAAAGATAAAAATTATTGCAGATATAAAGTTAATAAAAGAACCTATAATAATATACTGCGATTGAATAATGCATCTAACTAATCTTGGTAAAGTTGTTAGCGCTTTACGATTTGGACACAAAATTCATGACAAAAATCTACAAGCAAAAGAAAATGGCTTATCAAGAAAATATACATTAGAAAAATTATATATTCAAAATGAAAATGACACAAAGACACCCCCCCCCAGAGACCCCCCCCACCCACCCCCAATAAATCGTATGTTAACTTGCGACCAATTTCACTAAGGGAAACAATAACTATTTTTCTTTCCGTTTTAAAGAAATTTTCTCGCACTCAGCGATAGCAAAAGCAGCTGAGAAAAATATAAACGCACGAAATAAAAAGCAAGCAAGCAACAACTTAGGGTCAAACACTCCCGGAACCGACTTTAAAAGGAAAACAAATCAAGAACACATCAAGACTTAGAAACGTGCACTTTTACCTGTGTAAATGCTACAGGTTCGCTTGTCTACAAGTTACTTTTACATGAATAAATTATACCGATTCATTAATTTTATGACCAATTTGCATCATTAAAGAAAGGGCCAGAAACCGAGAGAGAGAGAGAGAGAGAAAACGAGGGAGGTCAGTAACAAAAGTCGTGATCTGTCTTATATAAAAGAGAGATCGACAGAGAGAGAAAACGAGGGAGGCCAGTAACTAGATAACCAAGGTCGTGATCTATTTTACATAGAGGAAAGAGACCGACAGGGAGAGAAAGGAGGCCAGTAACCAGATAACAAAGGGATGTGATCTATTTTACATAGAGGAAAGAGACCGACAGGGAGAGAAAACAAGGGAGGCCAGTAACCAGATAACAAAGGGATGTGATCTATAACTGTGTCCAAATATGACTTTCGTCGTTGTTAGGATGCAGGGGAAGTAATTTTTCCTACTAATCGGCTCGATGATTCAGATTTCTGCTTAATCTGAGTTATTTTCCTGGTCTCACGCATTTAAATTCAGCAGGCCCCGCAGCAGTTCGCCAAATAAGTTAGGAGAGTTCAAACAAAGACATAAAACAAAACTAAACAAAAATATTCGGTAAATATATAAATGAAAAATGCCTCCTCTCCTAAAACTGAGTCTCAAAACATTTTTATATAGTCAGTAACATAAAATGCTCAAGAAAATCACGATCGTAAAAATGAAATTTCTCACATTTCAGCTGAGGCGGTTCAGAGTGACGTCACACGCAGAAAAAAGCTCGGCTTAGCGAAATCACTACCACACCGCGATTTTGTCAACGTCATTATTATTTCCCTTTATAATTCAGTGGCGTGACATCCAGATGTCACCATAGAATTACCTTATAGAACTCTAATTCGCTCTCTCTCTCTCTCTCTCTACACTTGACTCCCTGTCTGATGATTCACACTCATCATCCATGCCTGGCCCATTTCCACGAACAGTAAAGCTCATGCAACATGCGGCCGATGGTAAAATATATATTTACTCTGTAAATCCGTTTAACTGCGTTATGATGCATTCCCAAAAGACGGATGGAAGTGCATAAATGTATGTACTCTTAAATATATTTCACACTTTTTATGACGCATCCTCAGAAGAACTACGGTTGGAATCTTCGCCCACAATTCAAGCTAGAAAACTATGCAAAATGTCAACCAAGACGACAAGTATCTCAACTTCCATCAACTTCCAAGAGGATGAATGCACTGTCAATTATGCGTGAACGCAAAGTGACGCGTTTGAAAGTGATATCAATACAATTGTTACTATTTACAACGAAATCATATGTAGGTAGTTGATAGTTTTGTGTCTGATATTTCCGGGGAGGGGGATTTGGTCAAGCAGAAGAAATAAGAAGCCAAATGGGTCTGAGGGTCAATGCATAGCCAAGGAGTATGTTACCAGGAATCGAAGGAAGGCGGGGCGTGTGTGTAGAAGCTTCGTGTCTCGATAGTCTCTTTCGTCAACATGTTGACAAGTATCTAAATTAGGCCAATGTTACAAATATCTTCATGACCCTCAACGTGAATGATTTTAGAACCATATCGCCTGTCTCCGTGAAGCTGCATAGTTGATGCGACCTACTTACGCGATAGGCAGTCTCGAACACAGTAGAAAAACAATATGAATGCTGTAGCATGCGACCTACTTACGCGATAGGCAGTCTCGAACACAGTAGAAAAACAATATGAATGCTGTAGCACGCGACCTACTTACGCGATAGGCAGTCTCGAACACAGTAGAAAAAAAATATGAATGCTGTAGCACGCGGCCTACTTACGCGATAGGCAGTCTCGAACACAGTAGAAAAAAATATGAATGCTGTAGCACGCGACCTACTTACGCGATAGGCGGTTTCAAACACAGGAGAAAAAAAATGTGAATTCTGTTAGCACGTGACCTACTTGCGAGAGAGAGGCTCGAAATGAACTGGATACACAACACAAATGACCTAGATAAACAACACAATTTAACTGGAATCACAAGTGACCTAGATACAAAACACAACTGAACTGGATACTCAACACAAATGAAGTGGATACACAAGGAACTGGATACACAACACAATTGAACTGCATATACAACATAAATGAATACACAACAGATGAATGTCCTGGATTGTTAGAGTAAATAGACGTATTGTAGAAAGCACTGAGGAAAAGCCAATAGATATGTAACTACAAAGAATGGCGGTATTATAATATCAAACATTTCAATCAAAATTGTAGTGTTGTGCGGACAGCTTTTATATATATGCATAGTAATAATTTTAAATACAATTTGTATTTATTTTTGCTGTTTGGAGGTTTACGATTAGGGTTAGTCTGCTAATTAACCAAAACAACAAAACCATTTACTTAACAAGCAGTAATGCGAATGCCCTTGTTTCTTGTCTAAAATCTTCATCATACTTTTAAGGTATACCAACGCTGTGTAGCCAATATGGATAAATTGTATTTACTTTATTGACAGCATGGATCTAACAACTTCAGACTTTCACACCTATGTTCACTAATGATGTCGCACGCGACCTACTTACGGTAAGCAGTCTTGACCAAAGAATGAATGGGTTACGTTCACTAATGATGTCGCTCGCGACCTACTAGCGGTAAGCAGTCTTGACCATAATACGAATTGTTTATGTTCAATAAAAATGATGTTGCACGCGACCTATTTCAAATCAGAGAAACATATACAACAAACTGACTAGAATAACAATATAACACATAACTGAATAGCAAACAAAAAAAAAAACCGATTGTATATAAACACTATATCAGCGATTCTCAAAGGGTGTGCCGCGAGTAAAAAACAATAAAAAGCATTTATTTAAAACGGCTTAGCAATTGTGCCGCTAGCAAAGAAAATTTGAGGCATTGCACTAGAGTAACAAAACAACACATAACAGAGTTGGAAAAAAAAACACACTGAAATAGCAAACATACATATACACTGGAGTAGCCCGACAACACATACACTAGACTGACTAGCGCTTAAAAAAGAAAATATACTGGAACAGCAAAACACGTATACTCCTTGCCAGTATAAATCATATATACAACATACTGAGAGTGCAACAAATACATTATAATGCAATAGGATATGCAACTAAGCAAATTATTTCAAAGTATTAAATAAAAGTCCTCAGAACCCCGTTACATTCGACTTGATACACAAAACAGCACAAACCCTAAATAGCTTATGTGCAGAAAACAGCATAAACCCATAATAGCTTGTGTGCAGAAAACAACACAAACCCTAAATAGCTTATGTGCAGAAAACAGCATAAACCCTAAATAGCTTGTGTGCAGAAAACAGCACAAACCCTAAATAGCTTATGTGCAGAAAACAGCACAAACCCTAAATAGCTTATGTGCAGAAAACAGCATAAACACTAAACAGCTTTTGTGCAGAATAACACCAATAATAATACATATTTAACAAATAATAGGTTTTTAAAAAGCGTTAGCTTACTTTTGGAGCACCCAATCAGATCGAGCACGGACAATCAAAGATAAACAATTTATTTTTTGCCAGATTCATACATAATAATACTGTTATGATTAGGGATTAAACAACTGCAGTATGTGTGTATGAGTGCGTGCTTGTTTAAAGGGTGGGAGATAACAATAAATATAAAAGCATCCCCTTACAGTTGTACTCGTGAAAGATAAAGTGCAATAATGTAAAATTTACAATAACTAATGATAGTCAGCGACTAAAGGGAAAAGTGTTCTTTACTCTCAAGCGATACTTATATAAAAACACTGTTCATTTACCACATGTATTAACAAGTTCATAACCCCTCAAGTCCGTTTTACTGATGTTTACTCTCTGCTCTGTTTGCTTTACTATTACAGTAAGAATGACACCAGTGGATTACGTTTTGCTTTATGACAGTACTCATCGTCACAAGGTCCCCTAGAAAATGTAGCAAAGACCACATCAGATGATGATGTCACTAGATCCTTTAGAAAATATACCTAAAACCAGTTCAGTAAACCTCCAAGGTCCCATGGAAAATGTAATAATAACCAGATAAGAAAATAATGTCACAACCTCCCTTAGAAAATGTAACAATAACCAGACCAGGTGATGATGTCACAACGTCCCCTACAAAACGTAATAACCAGATCAGATAATAGTGCCACAATGTCCTCTGAAAAATGTAACAAAAAACAGATCAGGTGATGATGTCACAACCTCCCAAAGAAAATGGAAATAATAAGTAAATCAGACGACGATGTCACAACGTCGCCTAGAAAATGTAACAATAGCCAGACCAGGTGATGATGTATTATCCGCTCCTTTCTTGAATGCAGTATTCTTCACTGGTAGTCTCCAACAGTAGCTTAAACCTAAAGGAATATTCGAGTCACTTGTAAGATGGAAACAGTATAAAGTAAAATCGCGTTGCTGTTTACTGCAAGCTTTGTAAAAAATGCTTTTCAAAATGTATTTAAGTAATATATTCTAAACAAAACCCCTGTCCTCCTACACAAATTTGATTTGAAACACATTGGCAGTTACTAAGAAATGAAATAGCACGGAAAGCATGCTTTCAATAACCGTTGCAACAAACTTTTCTCAGTTCTGAATGAGAGGTGTTTGTATCATGGTTACTGTTATGCGATTTTACAAGCGGATTCTTGTAAACTTGACAACAGCTATTTTTTAGAAAAAAAATCCTTGCATGAGTACAAATGAGTGCAATCAAGCCTAAAGTCCTTGACCTTTATTTTTCTTTGTATACTGTGCATCAAATTATGACCTACTTTAGTACCGTCCGCAGTCAATGAACTTACAAAGCTGAAGATCAATGTCATCGCAGCGACTTCCCATTGGTTGCTTTCTTGTGCGTGTTCCAGATCACGTAGGCCTCAAGCGGTGGCGTCTTAGTCAACAAGCCGGCAATTAATAATATACTTTAAAAACTACATCTGTAGTAAATAATTAAACCATGGGTCAGTGAAACAGCTTTACATGTACATTTGAAACTCTTGAGTAGCTGGTAAAATATTGTGCACTGAGTCATAGAAAGTGTAGAAATTAACGCTTTAACAATACGACTAAGAGACTGACCTTGTTAAATATAAATTACGTCATACACCGCAACACATGTATGCGTACATATTATAACTAGAAGAAGCCTTTTATATTTAAATAAGACTGTTATTGAAAACTTTATAATTTGTGATGAAATATGTCTATATAACAACTATTTTTCTCTCTTAAATTAATCCTGAGAGGATTGCTCGAACACGGGTGAAATTATAGTGAAAGGCTAATGCAAATAGGCGCTTCTTGATCTACAAAATACACACCGGGGAATGGGAAAAGAAATAGAAAACAGTAATCAGTGCCTTTATTAAATGTATGTGACTAGCTAGCTTAGTGGCTTTATTCAGTTTGGTGAGGATAATTTCGTACAGAAATGTAAACAGATTTCTAAAGCATCATAGTATTACAATGGACAATTGTTTTGGCCGGGACAACTGCACAAACGCCTCAGTATTTGTCGACCACAAGTGAGCTGTGACAAATACGGAAAATGCGTAATTTCTCCGGGGCTTTATCGCTGTTTCTAAATCTAATGGCTTCTATTGTGGTGCACTTGCCGTTCATGCGCAGTGTATGCGGTCGAGAAGGGGGTCCCGCGAAACTTCGGTGCACCACGAAACCCCGCAGTTTTTTTATGCTTTTTTAAAAAGTTTAGTTTTTTTTTTTTTATTAAAAAAATTCTGAAAAATTCATATAGTCCATCAATTCGACAATTTTTTTTTTTACATCTCACATACTTATGGAAGAAGATTTGCTTGAGGAAGGACTCCGACTGCAGTTTATTATTAACATCATGTGACATAAACTTATATGGAGTTTATTGTATAAGGGACTGCAGTTTATTACTAACATCATGTGACATAAAGTTATATGTATGAGTATGGCATACGTATAAATAAATGAAAAAGTGGATTACATAGATTTCATTTTTAAACTTATTTTTCATTCGTACAATAATTTTTAACAAACACATAAAAATATATTTAATATCATAATGTTTATCTAAAATTGAATTGGTTCTTTAAAAAGATCGCTTCTAATAGGTCCAGCTTCACTGCTTATCTCAAATCGGATTTGATGATTCTGAAGGAAGGGATAAAAAAAAAAAAAAAACCGTTCCACAGTATCCTAAGTGAAAAGATGTGACAAACAAAGTTGCATCTTGAATAATTTCGGAGTAGCAGGGTATTGCAATTTAGGGATTAATTCAGAACTACGGGTCATATTTCTCAACATCGTTTAGTTTTGGTAAAAAAAAAATAATAATAATAAATATTATGAATTTAGTTAGATATGATGGAGTTTCTCTTTCTCCGAAATTTTCAAAATTTAATCGCCGACGCTTGGGTCAATCCTATATGTCTAGATATTTTCCAAAATCTTCATGACTATTGTTGATGAAGGTATTGTCATGTAATTACCTGGCTGTCGTCTTATCTTTCTCTTGTGTACCTTTTATACGAACTTTTAATTTATACCGCAGAATATTTCTTTTGTGTATTTAGCTCACTATTTCAATAGCTCCACGAAGTACTTTTTACTCTCGTTCCTTAAATACAATAAAGCTGGGTGGGACACCTCAAGTGCCATGGAGACGGCCCTTGGTGCCAGGTCGCTGGTTTTCACGACTGTTAATGCGAGTGCATTAAGTTGTAGCAGATATAGGCTGCTGTAACAAGAGAACTCGTTTATATTATCGCTCAAATAAAATTCAGAACTTCAGAGAGGATTAAACCATACCGTTAGGTTTCGTATCACTTTCAATCAAGCGGCACGGAATCTCAAACGTATAAAAAATAATAAGTTAATACTGAAGACCAGTTGTTACCGTTTTTAACAATTAAACCGCCATCTTATTCATCCCTAGGCAAATATCTCCGCTTCTTGTGAGCAATGGTGTTTTACTTTGATAGGAAGGTTGTTAAGCCGAAACGTTGACTGTTGCTTACCTTGATATGAAGGTTGTTAAGCCGAAACGTTGACTGTTGCTTACCTTGATATGAAGGTTGTTAAGCCGAAACGTTGACTGTTGCTTACCTTGATATGAAGGTTATTAAGCAGAAAATTTGATTGTTGTTTCTGTATTGCATACTTTAAATTTCAAGCTACACATTTAGTTTATGTTTAATGCTCTGCAGTTGTGCCTTCATATTGTTTAAGTCTATTGACTAATAACTAAAATATTTTTTTTACAAACTCAGGAAGGGATCTTCACACTGTTAAAGCTTACTAATACCAAAATGTTCACAACTCAGGAAGGGATCTTCACACTGTTAAAGCTTACTAATACCAAAATATTCACAACTCAGGAAGGGATCTTCACACTGTTAAAGCTTACTAATACCAAAATATTCACAAACTCGGGAAGGGATCTTCATACTATTAAAATTTACTACTAATAAAAAATATTCACATGCTCAGAAACGGATCTTCATACTGTTAAAGTTTACTGATTAATAACAAAATAGTCCACGAACTCAAGAAGGGATATTCATACTGTTAAAAGATTACTAATACAAAAATATTCACAAATACAGGAAGGACTCTTCAGACGGTTTAAGTTTAGTGACTAATAACAAAATATTCTACAAACTCAAGAAGTACTCTTCAGACTGTTTAAGTTTACTGATTAATAATAAAATATTCTACAAACTCAAAACGGGCGTGGAATGACTGTTTCAGTTTACTGATTAATAACAAAATATTCTACAAACTCAAGAAGGGCTCTTCAGAGGTTTAAGTTAATAATAGAATATTCTATAAACTCAAAAAGGGCTCTTCAGACGGTTTAGGTTTACTGAATAATACTAAAATATTCTACAAACTCAAATAGGGCTCTTCAGACGGTTTAAGTTTACTGATTAATATATTCTACAAACTCAAGAAGGGCGTGGAATAGTGAGAACGGAGCATGCGACAAATTTCATACTGCTCACAACGATTTGCTAAAAATCTGTAACGAATTGTCTGTAACTGTTCTCGCATCTCCTTCATCAACATGAAAGTTTTGTTGACATCTGATACGGTGTGCCAGTAAGACCTCCTCCTCCCCCGGACACCCAGCAAACATCTCCCGGGAATGAGGTCGAAGGACGTCAGTTGCTCCGTTCTGCAACCTTTCTGTACTCATGTTTTCAACAGCTTTCAGGTCAAGCAGGCAGCATGTGGATAAGCGTTATAGTACAGCGAGATGACCCTAAGAACTGGAGTGGGTGGGAGGTATATGCAAACATATCTCATAGAAAAACTCTTACAGCGAATACTGCGTGAAATTCTCTCAAATCATCAACAAATACCAAACGATTGTTACCTAGCAACCACTACCCACAAAGAATAATATAGGTCAATGCACATATTGTTTTACAATCTGCAATTTCCTCAGACAAAATACGGAACAAACTGGTCTCCATTTATAAGGAACGCATTCTACTCTGGTAGTTCCTTGCAAAATCCACCCGCATTCCACTAAAATTGAAATTAAGACCTGCTTATCCATAAAATTAGCTTCAGGAAAATCTTCTGCCAGTCAGAAAAACACCACATTATTTGTAATTCAATGTAATAAGAGCCCAAAATACGAAGTTAATATTATTTGATACCGACATTCAAGTATGAATATGTATGATAACACATAGCATCAGGAATGTACGTGCATGACAACACATAGCATTAGGAATGCGTACATGATAACACACAACATCAGGAATGCACGTGCATGACAACACATAGCATCAGGAATGCAGGTACAGGGCGTCAGGGATGTAATAAATATACACTGACAGAGAGCGCCTGAAGCACACACACAGAACGCTGAGGAGAACTTCAGTCCTACTATCTTCTTCATAATAAAAGTGACTTCTAAGCGTACTTAATCTTTAATTTAAATAAAACTCTAAGTGCTTAGCAGTGCTGAAGAAACATACAGTGTATTATATTATATTAATAATAGCACACAGTAACAAATATATATATATATACAAAATACAACATTAAATCTTCCACCATCTTTACCAGAGTCGTTCTCACTGAAAAAAGAGTAAGAAAAATTTACTCATGCAAGACTAAGATAACCATACTACACGAATTTACACTAAAAAATACAAGAAACTGAACAATCACCGCACTCATACTAAGGCAGCAAAACAGTTCATCTATAACTGTAAAATGCACTTGCAATGTACGCGTGTATCTTCGCAGACAGCAAGTAGCAGATTTATCTCCCTTATTCACATTAGAAATAACTAACCATAGTTGCAGGCTTGAATGACTAGAAAAGAACGAAAGGAAAGCAAATAAAAATAAATAAAAAAGTATATTATTTAAATATTTTTTTTAAAAAAACAACAGGAGAGCGCCTCAAGCAGAATGCTTTGTCCACAAGAGATATTGGCAAATCGAAAGAAAATTTCAACAGAAATAGTTCCCAAACAAGAAGAATGATTTTTGTTTTAAATTACAAGAAACATGCAAAGTGACTGTGAATGTTAAACAATTTAATTAGAATGAATTCTACAAATAAAAAACAATATTAAACATGTTCAATATTAAAATAAGAAATGTATGTAACAAATTAGATTCCAAAACTCTTTACATATAAACAAAACAGTTTCCGACATAAACTGTTGATTTAACATGTATTTTTCACTTTACCTTAATAGGTCAGTTTTAAACCCAATATAACTGTACTATACTGGGTATGAAGTACATAGAGAATCTTAATGAAAGCCACATGCATATCAGCAAGAGCCTCTAGACCAGAGTTTCTCAACAGGGATTCAGCAGAACCCTCGGGTTCCACCAGAGGTCACTAGGGTTTCCCAAGAGATGACTGGGAAAAATAAACATTCAGATATAATCACTTTTATGCAGAATATCCCTGAGACCAGAAAATTATTTCAAGGGTTCCTCCAGAGTAAAAAAGTTGAGAAAGTTTGGTCTCTAGAGTAAATACTGGTTTAATTTTTCTAAAAATGTTTAAAACTTGTAGATTATAATTAAATAGTCAAATATTTGCTGTGCATCTCAGCACTATATAGTAATTACATCTAAAACAAAAAGTCTGTATTCAGATTATATAGAAATAGTGCCTATAAAAGTAATATTCCTGAGCAGAGGTGTCCACACTCAATACATAGAAGACACAATCACCAAATCTCCACTGACTAAAACTTAGGATGTTAACAACAAAATTCTGTTATTTCAATTTGAATTTTAAATTATAATTCTTGTTTCTTTTCTGTTTGACACAAACATGAATCTGGGACATCTCCATAGCATTTGTACATGATAACAAGTGTCACAAAGAGATTAATATGGTCAATGACTAAAACATACTTAATGGATAAGCTAGCTTGTCCAATTAAACAGAATTTATCCAATTCAAATCAACCAAAAACCTAAGCTCGTGCTAACAACATATCTTAAATTTGCAGGCATCTTAACTTTGGAGAAGTTCTACAGAATTACTTTTTTCCCCAGTCTAAAAACAAATAAATCTTTATCCAAAAAATACCATCTGCCATGATTAGGAAACAAATTCATGATTAGGAGTTGGTCCCAACTGTGCACGTTAAGTTTCAAAAAAACCAAAGGTGTTATTTAATCCATACAGGGTCTATGCCTTCCTGTAGACGTCAGAGGAAAGGGATGATTGAAAGACGTGATTGTTGTCATGTAAAGTTAATTGTAAAGGTGACCTCAAAGAAACAGCTTTAGCCAGAAAACAAGTGCCTCTAGGATGGTTTACCTCAACTGTGTTATCTAAGGGACACAACTGTAGTAACCTAGTATTATATGCATTCTCAAGAACAAATGAAAAAGAGTAAAAGGGAACTGCAGTTAAATTTGAACTTGACAAGGGTGATACTCCTCAATATATATGATTTTAATTTTTTTAAAAAGAAATAATGAAAAAGCAAAATATAAGTAATATATGATGTAAGTTTACATGCAGGCAACATATATGTGTGTAAGTGGAGTTATACACATATTTACTATTTAAAGAAAATGTCAACACAAGAATAAAAAGGATTAGATTAAGTTGTATGATAAAAATGAATGAAGAATTTTTATAAAAATGCTACTTGAACACCTCATATTGTTATTTATGAGAGAGAAAAAGAATGACAAAGAAAGACAATTTGTCAATTTTCATATCTATGTATATATATCTGAATATTGTGAGACCTAAAAACAAACAATGAATATGCCAGTTTTCATTAGTCTATAAATGCTACATATAAATATTGACTACCGATCTGTTTTTTAAACTGATAATTCTTTATTATGATTTAAACTATCACAATAAACAAATACTACAAGTAGGTAGTCCCACTCCTTTTTTTTTTCTGGTTCATATTGTCTTTTATGTTCAAAATATGTGTTCTGATGAAATAAGTTTGTCTACAAAAAATTATGATGATAGCTGCAATACTTTTTGAGATTTCATTAATTTAGTGTAATTTGTAGTCAACAATTTTTTTTAGATGTAATGAATGTGTGATTTTCCAAGTCAATTTCAAGTAAAATATAAACCACACTGAAAAACAGTCCAATAATTATAATTAAAATAGTCACATACAACAAGATAAAAGCAGATATAGTGCAAAATTTACTTATATTTTATGTTTATTATAATATGCAAAGGAAAATGGGCTTTTGTTTCATAAAACTGCTCGCAAAATGCAACAAAAAGGAACAGTCATGGCACATTAACATATGCAACTGATGAACAAAGTACTCCAAATGCATATTCTTAAATCATTTACCATGTAGTTAATGCCTATTTCTTTCCTAAGGCATTGCAAAGAAAATGTGGAAATTACTGGAGGCTGAAAATTACCATTTCAGCAAATTTTAACCAAAAAGACCGCAATAATGAAGTTTAATACAGAAAACGTAACAAGCAAACTGTCATATTTCTGAAACTATACATCATACAGAGTTGGTTCACATATCAAAATGATCTGCAAACTATATTCTATTTATATGTATATATATATAATTTCAGTTTAATCACATATTAAGTTAATTTTTTATTTTACTGTACAATTTTTATTTACAAAGAAAATTAAAACATATAAATGGTCACATCTCGGAAACTATACATAACACAGTTATGGTTCACCTATTAAAATGATCAAGAGGAAGTTATCCAATTATAATTATCTAAAGACAGATCAGTTATCTATAACATTTTATCTGAATTAGTATTTTTACAATAAAAACTTTCATAATTAAAAGACCTTTAAAATTGTATTGTTGGTATTCTATATGCATAATTCATAGATATAAAAAACATGCTTGACACATACTATTTTTAATTATAACATAATAATAAGTAATATGTATCTTTATTTTTTGAAAGTTTTGTGACAAGTAATTAGAGCAATGAAAATTTGTATGAATACTTTAATGTTAAAACTCTATCCATGATTAAATGAATTAAATACACATTAGTGACATGATATTTAATATAATAATAATGTACACTATAAATAAAACATAATTCAATTCTTTGATATTTATTTCCAACAATTTAATATGCACAACACAAATTCAAATATTAATCGTAGTACATATTTTTATAAATAGAAAATTCTTCCTATAATGCACTATAGTCAACAGCTGTCCATGTTCTTCTGTTTGTTGTCTCCATTGTTAAACCATTTAAAAACAAACTTGGCACCCACAGAATCACAGTCCATGTTATCACCCCACTTAAAAATATTCTTATTTCTACATTGTTCCATTAATATTATCTTAACACTGATGGTACTCTGAACTTACAACTCCTCACCAATGAAAAATGTAATGTTGTAATACACAGCAACATGGCTTGTAGATCCAACATCTTGTTTCAGTCTCTTTGGTAATGGGCTGCTTAGAATATTATCTAGATCAGTTGTTCTAATCACCTCCCTTGTATCTAGCCTACTATCTGCAGCTACTAACAGCTCAACTTGCACACTATAAGACACTAGCACACTTTCTTGCAAATAAGTGCATAAATTATCGACTAGGGTGTTGACATCTTTACTTTTTATTTTTAACTTACATTTAGTATCCATAATAAACCTATGTTATAAGGTATCTTATCTAGAGCTGGAGCATATTTTTCTTAGCAGTGGTGGTGTGACATGCCTGAAGTAAGTTTGCAATGGCACTTCTATCAATACAAGGTCCTCCAAACTCCTGGACTTTCTTGATGACATCAAGCTTAGCCTTAGTCAAACGAGCAACCTTTTCTTCTCTTCTTTTTCTCTTGAAGATGGACTTGCAGTTGCTTCCTGTTTTCAAGTTCATGATATTATAGTTTGATTGTATGTTCTTGGCCTTTTTCTTTGCATCCTATATAATAACCTCCTGCTCTTCAGTAGATTTCTTCCCCAACCATTCAAAAGGCAAATTCCTTTTTATCATGTTACTGTTGTATGATGAAACAATGAACAATTATGTTGCTTAAACATGCTAAAATCCAGGTCTCCAAAGCAGTCTTCTCCCATCAAGTTGGTCATTTGGCAATGGGCCATTTTCTTTCATTGTTCCTCAGTAGGTGGTTCATTGTATTTGCCATCTTCAAGAAAATCTCCTAGCTGTTGTTCATTGACCATCAGGTACCCATTACAAAGCAACTGAAGCAAATTCTTGAACTGGATGTTGCATTTCAGATTATCAACAGCTATGCTGACTGATATAGTCAAAGAGACATCTGATGTCCTCATCACAAGGTGTCAATCCATGAAAAAAATGATGAAATCTGGATCTGAGAATACATGTGCTCCCCGCACTGAATATGTGAATGTAGATCAAAGTAGTGTTGTTGACTATTTACCAACTCTCAGAAGGGGCCTGCCTTGCAAACATACACCATGGCCAAAACAACTACCATTAATATTATCTCTAGGTCCTGCAACACACTCTGGATCATCAAATTTCCATCTTCCATGATCATTTTTTTAAATTTAATTAATTTAAGACATTTTTTTTCACTATACCTTTTTTAAGTACATACCGCCTGCACTATTAAAGGGAAGTAATCATACTAATAAAAATTATTATATTTATGTGCTTATTATATGAAAACTATAATTTTCTGTGGAACTCACTGAAAATGTTTGAAGTATATCCTCAAAGAATGAAAAATTAGAAGAAAATCTTCATTTGCTTACAAATTTATTTATAGAACGTATACTATAAATGAAATTTAGCAAAATTTTTCAGATTTGTAGGTATATAACTATATATAACAAGAAGTGGCCTATATCAATCTAATCAAATATTATCCTACAAAAAGTATTAAAAAGAGGTTTTAATCACATCCTGGTTGGTAGCATAACCTCCAAAATTAGAAAAAATTAAGCTAGTTCTATTTAATGATAACATTTATTATGGTACTTTTAAGGGCCTACAAACAATTTTTGTTTCACTATCTTGAAATCAGGCATAGAGTTTTATTATTATTATCAAGGCTGAAAAAATCAAACAAATTGAGCTTTAAAACAAAAAAGAAAAAAGATAGTGTTTAAATAGTGAAAAGTACTAAGCTATTAAGTAGGCCTACACTTACAATTAAACTTAAGGTGTGTTGAATGATGAATTTCATTGTAGGCCTACTGCTTAACATTTAAGCATTATTTAATATCTTTAATTTATCTTTGAAAAACAGATCTCGAGGTAAAATAAATTTGACTAAAATTATGACAATTAACGACACATGTATAATTAAAACTGATCAAGTGACAGTGTTGGCTTAGCAGGCAGTGTCACAGTCAAGTGTGTTGACGTGTGTAGGCCTACCTGATGACAACAGATAAAACTGCACAACTGTTGCTTCCTTGGCTGCTTTGATTTTTACATCATTGTCACTGATGCTGTCAGAGTCAAAATAATCAGCTATGACCTCAGAAATGTCAATATTATTGTGTAAAACACTTCTGTTCAGCAGTCTAGCTAGTGCAGCAGACAACACATGAGTGGTACACACCATCAAAGTTTACTTCTGGTTGGTATCAACTTGATACCTAGTTTCTAAAATGAATTAATTTACAACCCAGATAGCACAATTTTGCACAGATATAACATTATTTTGTAGATAGATTCTGCACTACCATAAATAAATCAAAAGTTCACACTAAAATATAAAGTTTCAATCCTAAAATTAATTTTTAAAACAAGCACAGCCAAAGTCAAAGCGAAGCAAGTGAAGCACCAAAATAAATTTTAGGTGACAGTGTCCGATTCCTGTGCAGCCACATGTCCTATGTATTATGAATAGAAACAAAGAGCCTTCTCACTCGTTGTGACACATGTGCACCTCCAATCGCTAAAAATACCACGCAAACAGTCATGTGGTAATAGCTACGAAGTAGTCTCATGCTAGATCAAAGAGATGACACACATACACACACCCCATTAGTCATTTTACGCTTTTAAAAAGCTATAATCTTGAGTTCAAACAGCAAAAAACTCTTGGATTATGGAAAAACAAGATCAATAAAGTGATTTTCAAAGTAATCCCAAATCCCTTATATTATCCAATTTTTCCAGTCACAGCATGCAATATAAATATTTATTCTTTTTCTATATTTTTAAATACCCTCCTGATTTAATCCTCAACATTTTTGTCCTATACTATGCTATAAGTATTAACTCAGGTGAGTTTTGACTTCACTATGTATATTGCACTCAGTTTATTTGTTGTGGTTTTAAATATCAAAGCCGCATTCTGTTTAATTATTTTAAAAGTCTATATATTACACTATCTATAGAATCTTAAATCAAATAATTTTAACAGTGATTAAAACAATCAAGTTTTCTTTTGACAGAATATGGTGCCTAGCCATCTGTGCTGCCACTTTTGTATGATCAGAGAGTGCAGAGAGTTTGCTGATCATATAAAACAGTCTACCTGAAAACTGGACTAGTGATTTTGTGAGCTAGTTATAAAACGTTTTTTACATTTGCAAACTTTTGTTGCTCATGCATATTTTCAGCGCAGCATTCTATTTATGTAGCATTTTCTTTCAGAATAGTCGACCTCAAATAAGTCATACAGTTAATATTTCTTTGCATATCAGGGTCCACCGGCCTGGAGTTTGCTACCTTCTGAACTGACAAAGAAACCATGATAAATTTCAAGAGTTTTCTCAGGACTATTTTTCATCAATAAGGATAGTCTAGAATAGATACATTGTAAGAAACAAGTGGAAATGTTCAAACTAATAAATTTATAAGGAGATATAAAACTGGAACTTACCCTGTGTCAACAGTTTCTTCTTCTATTAAAACATTTTTTGTGCTCTTATTCACTCGGAGAAAAATACAGCTATCAAGGTTAGGCTTCACACCTGAAAAAATTTGATGACTATTAAAATGACTATGAAAAAAAACCCTCATAAAATTGAATAAACAAAATCGCAACGATATATTAGTTATAAAATTTTTAAACTGTGCTACACTTAATCATATACACCTTTATATCTCTCTCTCTCTATATATATATATATAAAATAAATTTGTTATATTTGTTAGATCAAGACTGATTTTGGCTGATTTTTATTGTATACCTTTAATGCCCTAGAATCAAGATAAGTTGTTAACACCCTGCTGCCCCATAAGGGAGCTCGCCAGTAGACCTAAAGTCCTAAAACTATAATAATAAAGTGCTTACACATGGGGCTTATACATGGTGTGCTATAAATCACTCTAGCCTCTATGCATTGTGGGCATTCACACTTTGCAGTGGATCTCCAGAGATACATGCATGCAGTTGACAGGTAAAAATACTTTTAAGGACTCAAACGTTAATTCAGTCAGTGAATGCAAAATACAATGTGACTTATGTGGCTCACTTAGATATTAAAAAAAAACACACTATGGCATTCTGTACATGTATTACGATTCTTCCCTGGTGATAAAACAAACTGCACTATAAAATAATTTACTTAAAGCAACATATTCTGAAAACCGACATTTATGCAAGATGTGGGATTATCTAATTAGGTATATATTTTTTGTGTGTGCTATTTTTCAATAAAGTTTAAAATAAAATAAAAATATCAACATGACTGCTTAGTCTACTCTTATCAGAAACCAATGCAATATGAAAATTCAGAAATTTAAAATGTATACACATTACAATTTAAAATTAATTACGAGAGTCAACGTTTCAGAGAACAACCGGCATAAGACAATATATTTATAAAGCAATATTTGATGAATAATGAAATCTGAAAGTCTATGGATGTATAAAAACTAATCTGGCTATTGGTTAACAATAAAAACTGTTGCAGCATTTCTTTAGTATTTCAAACATCAATAGGCTTACAAATTTCACTGTTCACCTGTTACTGCTACAGTGCTAGAAATAACAGTACTGTCCTAATGCAGACTGTTTAGCTTTAAACAAGGACTCTTGTGAATGTTTTTCTTACATGCATATCTAAAAAAGATTTGGAATTTCGGTTTCCATGGTTGCAATATTATATCATTTATTCTCAAAATATTGCATTATAAAAAAAATAGTATATAAACTTTAAAATATTATTTTACAACTTATATCCATTAAAAATTAAATAAACTGATTACTAAACATTTAACCCTTTAAAGGTCACACGTTTCTCCTTTTTCTAACTCTGAAGGGGCAAGATTTTTCTGGGTTTCAGTGAGATTTAGGGTTACATTAGTAAAACCATTATATCTTAGGTATTAGTGCATATATTTCAATGAAATAAAATGCAAAATGAAAGGAAATGAAAGCAGCTTTATTAATATCCTTATTTGGAGTATATTTGTCAGGTGCCAAATTTTAATCCATGCATGAACAAATATATTTACACACAAAATATTATTGCCAACGATGGTCAGCTACATACACTATATACACACACTTTGTTGATGCCAGGAATACCTAATCTGTCATCAGACAACCAATACATCTCTTCTCTCATCAGGTTGTGAATTCCTATCAAAATAAGAAGTCCAATATAAGATTCATTTCAGTGGCAATAGTTTCCTTCCAACTTGGATCGCCATTTTGTTTTTCCGCGATCTACTAACGTGCGTACTCGTTAATTTGTTCTGCTATCTTGTCAAATGTTTCATCTTTGAAAAGCTGGTAGAAGAAAGCCAGCTGAGTACTATCATCAGTTACAGTCACATTCGGTCCTGTTTCTGTTACAAATTCCGATATATTGAGTGCTGAAGTACTACAATTCCAATATATACCCCCTCCCCCTCCTCCTCTTCGATATCCTCAGAATCTTATGCACTCTCCTCCCAAATTAGAAAGACCTGACATGTGCATGCTAATGTCACTTTGAATTTCATCGTCCAATTCAAAATCAACTTCTCTTACCTCGTTATCTGAGAAATTGAATCCAGTAAACTCCTCACTATGGCTCGACGATTCTAAGAAATCTATTTGAAACACCAAATGCAAAAAACAAAGAAAACTTTATGAAAAAATGAACGCAGCAAGAAGAAAACGTTTCAAAATGTGCTTCAATTATCGTAGAATCGTCACACAGGAAGTAGACACCAGAAGTCTCATGATTTCTCAAAAGAAATATGAAGAAAAGAGCACTGGTTGAATTGGATGTTTTCAGATGTTTTGCCCTTTCGATAGTAAAGATGTTTTGGCTGCTCTGCCTTTTAAAGGGTTAAGTAAAACTATGTGATCCTTATATTTAGACAATAACTTACGATTATATCTTCATAATTTTTTAAATTCCAGTAAAATCTAAATTAGATATGCTTTACCTGCAAACTCTTTTTCTGAGGACTGCATATTTGGAGGCATATGTTTCAAAGCTAAAACGCTGAAATGGCTTTTGACACTCTCAAGGTACCTATAAACACGGAACATTATGGTTAAAAAAGACAAAGCAATGTTAGTGAAGGAACTTTTAGAAGTTCTTCTAATGATTATTTCTTTATCTTTCACATTATTAATCCTATGAAATTGTCTCAATAGGCCATACTTAAATTATAATGTACGAGATGCACAACTCACTTGCGACAGCCACAAAAAATTAAATTAAAAATTGAAAAGTGGGGAAATATTAAAAAAAAAATTTCAAAGATTCTGCTATGTGAAACTATTTCCAGTACAACTACAAATAACAGTGTTCGCAGTGTGGATACACTAATGGCATTTGATGTATCAGTATATACATACTTTAGCTGGTCATCATGTCACTTCGAGTATATACCTCATTTATTGTTTTAGTTCAATCTTTTTATTTATTGTATAGTGTATAACTTTTAGCAAATGATGATGATGGAATATAGACGTGGAAATGTGTATTACATGCAAGTCAATAAGGGATGATTTGATTTTATGACCTATGTTGATACATGACCCATTTGTCAGTTTGTCATCCTATCATAACTTAACAGTCTGTTTTGTTTAATGAACAAATAATTTTAAAATCTTCACTGCATTCTGACTGCCTAACATTTTTAGTATTTTAGCACAGATTTAAACTTAATAGTCCACTCAATTAATTTAAATCTGCCATTAATAATACTCGTCCTTTTGATGTACTGCTTTTAGCCAATTTGCAAATAAGTATCTCAAAAATAGTTTTAACTGTCCTCACACAATCCAAATGAAAATAAACCTACTCAGTTTTGTGTATAATTCTAGTACATAATAATAATCTAATCAGACAAATATGCTTACTTCTAAGAGTGTGAAATATAAAAGTAGCATCTTAAATCATTTCCGGATTTGCATGCCCTGCACTCTCACAAACAAGGTGCATTTCTGAATATCTATTTTCAAAAACAGATAGTTCTGTAGGAGTTTCATACAAAAATTTCTGACTCACCAAATCAGGATGAACTAAACTCACAGACTATTTTAAATAATAAAAAACTGACAATCTAAAAGAAAAAACACTTCTCACTTCCTGGCAAACTGCTCCTCTGCTTCAGAAATGAACGACTTCTCATCATTGTTCTTTCTACTCTCCTGCTCTAAAATATATATGGTGAACTTTTCAATCTGCAAGGTATTAATTTTTACATTTTAAAAATAATGAATCAAATCTAATTTCATCATTCAGAAACAAAAATTGCATCTTTTGAATGCAAAAGACAAAAAATAATTAATTTTCTTTGTAATAAGAGAAAGACTTGTAGAAATATGATTTTAAGAAAAGTTTCTTACCAGAGCTGAGATCATAAACATTTATTTTACATCATGTAAATTGTGGCAGAGTAAATTTGCCTATCCCTATTTCTAAACTTAATAATTATATATTGATTCCAATGTTAATGTGACCCGACCTTGGGCACTGCTTATGATATCTTTTGTAAGTGCCAGAGATGGAGAAACAACCCAGGTGGAGAATATGCAAGAACTTGCTGAAGCAATCCAAACCAGTTCCAAGAAGATGAGTAATTTTTCTAATAGTCTCACACTTGTTCATAACAACGTCGTCCAATGGGGATGGACCAAAAGTTATTTTGAAGAAGAAAGTTGTACTTTTGACATAACTCAAATACAGTCATAAAAAAGGCATTTGTTAGCTTATGAAAGGAGCAGACTTTTAATTTGTTTCGTAACCTTGTATCCATTTCAGACTGTAGTGATTACTATACTCTACTGGATCACATTGGTGTGTGTGTGTGTATCCAATGTTGCTGTTGAACTTATCAGTAAGCATGTTCTGTAAGTTGATTCCTGTGAATTCCATTCAAGAGCCAATATGGCAAAAAACTGAGGCTTGAGTTTGGTCTCGAGAATTCACAAGATTATTTTGAACATTCCGTGTGGTGCGCACAAAAAGCTCTGGAATACTCCTTGTGATGTGCTTTGATAGTGTATACGAAGTCCTGGACAATTCTCTATGCTGTGCCTTGTGAGCACATCAAAGTTTCTGGAACAGTTGAGTAATGTACCTAAAATGAGTACATTGGACCATCAGCTAAATAAGAAAGACATGCTTTGTTGTAAACCAAGTGATTGTGAAATATGAAGTAAGCAAAAAGGTTTTTAAGTATTATCACCACAAAGAGAGTGTCTGCTTTAGAAATATAATATAAATAAAATTCCCAGGTTGACTCTGCTAGTACAATTTAAATAAAATGTTTTTTTTTTTGAGTGTCCAAGTATTATTACATACACGAATGAAAGATGATTTGGTGAATCAGTATGAAAATACAATAAAAAGATGAAACATGCACACCATATCTTACATAAATTATTATTACAGTATGTGTTTATGTCTCTGTATTTATTTAGAAAACACAAGATCTATGGTGTACTGCAAGTCTGGTTCTTTTCCTGCATCATTCAATCCATAAGAAAGCACTTCCATAAGTTCCATTCCATTCCACTAGCACTATCTTATTAGAATTCCGTAACTCTGCTCTAAATACATATCACTATATACTGTTAGATTATAAAGTAAAATATTTCCATTATCTTTACTTTTATACTTATTCAAGTAAACTGTTCTGTCAAATAGGTGGTAAAATAATAATTGGACAGTTAATTTATAATGCAGTTACTTTACAACTACTGCATTTTTGAATACACAATATCCCTATGTGTTTAACCTCAAACTTGCTCAAGCACTAAATGCTAAATGTACCAATTATGGTACATAGTGCTTCTCATTATTGCTACTGTTAGTTTTATTTTGTTGAAACTGATTAATAATTGGCTTTAATTTTAAATTAAACATTCTCCTACCACTTAGATTACTTCAGTGAGAATATAAATGGCTGATGTGCAATAAACAGTTGATAAGAAACAAAAGTGAAAAGAAATATCAGTTGAGCAAAGTTAATTCTGCACATGTGGAAAACTATAAAGGTATACCCTACTTCACCATACCAAATGCATTTTTCTCTAATTTTGCAGATGAATTTTTGTTATATTCAACTCCATACAACAAGGAATAAATCGCAGTCAGTAAGTTCTAGGGCATGAAGAACCCTTCTGTGAACTTGTATCCACAGTACAACAAATGTCAATCTTAGGGGTGGATCGGTGGGGAAAATGGGTGCAGTGTGTTTCATTTGTAACAATGAACATTAATGTTTGCTTGCAGGTGGCCATATTTCACTGAAAAATACCAGTAACTGGCCTACCCCCCACCTCAGGAAACCAGAAGATCAATGATCCAAAATCAGAAGATTTTTAATGGAAACCAGAAGATTTTATGGGAGTCTGGCATTTTAATAGAAATACCAATAATATAAAATAAATGCAATATAACAATTAATATTTGTAAATGAACTTACCAATATTGTAATAATTTACGCAAAGCACAACATTTGTCTATGATTTGTCTACTTTTTTGGCTAGTCTCCATTCCACTGTTTATTTTAGACAAATTTTTGTCAAGTAAGCAAGTGTTAGGCAGTTTTATTTAGAAATACATTGGTCAAGATATTTCTTTAGACTTCACATTTCAGAATAATTTAAGTACTGCACTTTTAGAGGAATACAGGAAAGTTTATTGTCCTTATACCTACAAGAAGATATGAAGTAGTACTATAAACTTAAATAAACTGATATAAAAAAATAGGCTTTAAAATAATCCATGGAAGATAGCTCACCTTGCTAAGTCTTAATCGGAGATAGCTGCTAATAATATATCGGATCCGGTCAATCTGTAAAAAGACATTATGCTATTTGTATGGATGTTCACAGAATAAAATATGAACAAAATTACATCTTAAAAATTATGAAAGCCTGTTGACAATGAAGCAAAACAGCTTTCCACTTTATTTTCAAACCAGTGCCTCTTAGTCTTACCTTCAATTTCTATAATAATATTCTATAGGGGTCCAAATCAATGGTATTTTTTTGTGTGGAAACTTCTGGCCAAAGATAGAAGTAATAATTAACATGCTGGTAAATAAATTAATCACATTTTCAAAGCTTTGTAGAAACTTTATCAAATAGATTTATAAAAGACCACCTGTCTATGCTGATCTATATTATAAAATAGATTTGATAATTCAGTACATGATAATGGAATTTAATTTCCATAACACAAATGGTTTTCTGTTCATTACTACAAATTCAACATAAATGTAAAGATAATTTTAAAGACAAGTTAAATTTTGGAAATTAATAAAGTTTTCTATGGGATTTCTGAATTTAAAATTTGATGTGAACAAGTATGTTCAAAGCAGCCATTATTCACCATCAACTGTTAAACTTAAAACTAAGTATTTCTTACAGTTAATTTGAATCTATTATAAAACTATCTAGTGTAAGCATTTCCTAAGTTAAAATTTTCTTGTCTCATTACAAACATGCCCCAGTTTATGCATCCCCAGCTCATTTCCATTTGCAAACAAATCAATGTATGTACAATGTAAACATAAACTAAAATATTATTATTTAACAGGTCTCTGATGATGCACTGATATTATTCATATAAAATTTTGAAAAGTATAATTAAAAAAAACTCATGTCAAATGAGAGTATGTCATGTGTCCTTGAATTACCTCCATCCGATGCAAGCTGATCTTAAGGTCACCTTTCTGTGCCAAACTAAGGTTATCCTCCATAGCATGAATCTGTTCCAACATGCATTCAACTAGGTCCATTTTCCCTTCCAACAGATCAGGAGCAAATTTCTCATTTAGCCATGCCTGTAAGACATACATATAAAAAGAAATATGGTTGAAAAAAATTCAAGTGCTAACTTCACTTAGCCATGCCTGGTCCTTATACAAATAAAATATATATCTTTCAGAAAGCCTTTATAAACATAAAAGAAAGTAGGTATCCACTAATAAACTAAATGTCTACTCACCATTCCAACCAAGAACTAAAACCAGTTTTTCATATATCAGACCCTTGCTGCCTGGAATAAACTCATTTGTAAGTGAACTCAGAGAAAGCCTCATCGTATAAGATATGTAATCATCTATAACCAGTCTTCAATCTGCTCTCTGTATCTGATTTTTATCAATGCTATTGCTAATTTATTTAGTATTGCAATTTGTTCACAGGTTTCATAGTTCCAAGATAATATACTCTAATAACTAATATTATTTTAATTTTTATTTAGCCAAATGTTGCTAAGTCTACTAGTACTACAATTATGCAAGGAAAGGATATAGTTAATAATCATATTTAAATTTATGGAGAAATGACTCATCCAAATTTGTAAGTATTGCCTTTTTCAGTTTTGTCCTAGCTAAAATTTAAAGTTCTGAACAGATAATATGATTAGTATAAAAATAGTACAAAATTTTCTTAGACATGGGAGTTATAAGCAATTTACAAAGGTGGGAGGGCAAAGGAATTATGTCAATGATTCAATTGTACAGATTCAATTTAAAATATCCAACAACTCAGTTAAGGGGACAGCGTATTACATGTAAAGAAACTACACAAAAATCACACCTTTTCATTGTTTCAATGTAAAAAAAAAAATTTAATAATAGTAGATTATTATCTCACTTGAATAGCATATTGGGAAAAAATACTGTCATGAGGCAAAAACAAAATGTGCACAAGAAGTAAAAGTTTGTGAGAGGGATCACTTGCTTCTTTGTAACAATCTTGTTATAAATATAACTGTAAATTTTAGTAATTGTTCATAATTATATAATTTTTTTAACATAAAATTTAATTATTGTATAGGGTCCTTGTAAGTTGTATTGAAGAGTTGTGGGGACATGGGGCTAAAGGGAAGATTTTATTTTATGCATATGACTTCAGGCATGATTGTCAGGCACTGGCTAAACCCCTTCTTGCCCATGGTCAGAACAGTCAAGGGGCATACATTTGATTAATGATGCCACCTTGGTGGTCTACCAATAAGAAAAAAAGAATGGATTTGTATAACAGAAATATATTGGCCTTGTAACAGGATTTTAAACATAATCTAGCTCTATTTCTATTTAATGAAGATTACTGATTACAGCCTCCATATGAAAAAGACCAGCACATAGAGATTATATTTATAAATATAATCATTAATAAAATAATTTTCCTGATCTTTATCAATATGTTTTGTTTGGGTTTTTTAATGATTATTTTGAAAGACAATTATATATTTGAAAGAAATAATACATGGTAATAAAAAACAGTGTTACTGTCAAATACTGTTTGATATTTTGTATAGAGTGGAGTTTGAGAAGAGATGGACAACTGAAGCTCAGATCAAAGTAGCAATTATCAGCAAGTAATCTTTTTCAATAGCAAGGACAAAGGAAAAAATAACTATAATTGTGGTTTGCAAAAGTATGTTTTAAAATAAAACCCTTCTTGGATCATAATTACGTGTTATATTTCCACTTAACAATATTAAAACTAATTGTCTCTTCTTTTGTCTTTAAAATATGTTAATAAATGTATAAATTTTAGATACCACAGACTAACAATATGCAAACAAGTTATTCAAAACAAATATCTATCTATATCTATATATCCCTTAGTCTTGCCGACTGTTGGGGCATTACTGATGACCTGACAACCAGCTTCCTCCATTCCATTCTGTTCTCTGATAAGCTTACTGTATCACTTAGCTTCAGTTCTTTCCACTCTGAGATATTATCCTCCCATCTTTTCCTCCGTCTTCCTCTCCTTTGCCCTCCTTGCACAGTACCTTGCATGATTCATTGTCTTGGCAAGTCCTGTTGACTCTGTGATAAGCCGATACCATTTCATTTTGCATTTTTTCACAATGGCCAACAGCTCTTCACAGGGCCCAATGGCATGTCTAATTCTGTTTCTCACTTCATCATTTGTGACATGATCTCTATATGAAATGCCAAGCCACCTTCGAAAGCATCTAATTTCAGCAGCTTGTATCCTCCTTTTGAGATATGCTGTGAGGGTCCATGACATATGCATATAATTATAAGAACATAGATACAATCAAGGAGAACATCAGTCTGATCTTTGAGTTGACTGAGATGTTTCTGTCTTTCCAAACTGTCTTCAGCTTTGCCATTGCTGTTGTTATTGTCAGTGCAATCCTGGACAGTATTTCTGGTTCTGATCTCTCGTTTGTCACAATGGCTCCTAAGTAGTTGAATTTATTAACTGTTTCCATTTTCTGATCATCAATCATGATGTCAGTGCCAATGTCACTGGTGATGTTGGTCATCAATTTGGTCTTCTCTGCACTGATTTCCATACCAAAAGCAGAACTGTCCTCTCCAGCTTTGCCACCAAATGAGCTAGCTCCTCCTCATTTCTTGCAAGGCTTTCGATGTCATCAGCAAAGCATAAATTCATTATAGTTCTGCCTCCAATACTGATAGTTCCTTCATGGTCTTCCAGAGCACCCATCAAGATTCTTTCAAGTATAAAGATTACGATATAAAAAATAATCTAAAGAAGAAGAATAGCAAAAAAGCATACCAACTAGTGAAAGACCTGAATAGTGTAAAATAAGGACGCTCATCACATCATTCAAGATAGTGGAGGGAAATGTCTTACAGAAAAGATCAAGACATTCTTAAGAGATGGACAGAATACTGCTCAGACCTTACAAACACAGACCTACAGGAGACCCAGACATACTCAACACCCCTCTAGTGACCAACACGACAACTACCCCGTCCTCCAAACAGAAGTAGAGACTGCAGTGAAATCACTGAAGTAAAAGGAAGGCAGCAGGAGTTGACAACATCCCTGCAGAACTAGTCCAAGAAGGAGGGAGAAGCCATGAGAAGCGCCCTAATAACAATCTGCAAGATCTGGCTGACAAGGGAATGGCTAACACCATGGACTCAGTCACTCATAATAACTCTCCCCAAAAAAGGCAATTTGCTCTTATGATCAGTCTATATTTAGCCATGCTAAAGATCATATTAAACACACTGAAGCCACAGGCAGAGGAAATCATAGCTGAAGAACAGGCAGGCTTCAGACCAGGGCGAAGCACAACTGAACAGATCTTTCACCTGAGATTACTCTGTGAGAAGTACCTCCAGCACCAACAAAACCTCTATCAAGAGATTTTAAGAAGGGTGTAGTCTGCAACCTTTTGGTCCACCATGAAGCTGTACAACATCAATGCCAACCTCATCAAAGTCATAGAAAGCCTTTACAGCAAGGCCACCAGTGTAATCTGCTTCAATGGACAAATAGGAGAGTGGTTCAAGACAACAGTGGGAGTCAGACAAGGCTGTTTGTTTTCACCTACTCTCTATAGTCTCTTCAACATCTACCTTGAATAGAAAGAATCATGACAGATGCTCTGGAAGACCATTATTGAATTATTGAAAGAATTATTGGTAGTGGAGGCAGAACAATAAAAACTTATGCTTTGCTGATGACAAAACAAATATGCCAAAATTAGAAAATAAAAATCTTAAAATGCATTGGGCCTACTTAGTTCTGTTTTCTTCAAGATAACCAATCTTCATATATGGACTAATGGAGCCATTGGAGGTATTGAAGGGAATTTTTTAAAAATAAACTGGTGAAAATGAAACTTAAATGGTTGTCATTAAAGGTCTTGATCATTTGGTGAACTTACCTTTTTTAATCATTAGCTTTATTTGTAGCATTTCTAACAGTAACACTAGTTTGTTTTATCTCTTTATGATTATCTGGCATCATTTAACACTGGCAAGATTAAGTAGAGTTTGTGTATCTAACAGTATTGGTTAGGTGCATAATTATAATTTTCATGACAGGAAATCTTTAAAATATTCTTTAAAAAGAAAAACACCCATCAAAATGTATATCAGAACATATTTTAAAATATGCTTTCAATAAATTCATGAATTTAAAAATAAAATATTAAAGTTTTTAAACAAAGAAGTACTATCGATGTAAATACAATAAATATGTAAGAAAAACAAGCAGTACATTAATGTTTGTATTTCATCATGAGATATGAAATGTGTATATAATAAACAATAGGCCTACAAATAAATATATCAGCACTTTTATTTACATTTTTTATCACTTTTAAACTGTTCAGCAGTGCGGGCTTCAATTTCTTCTACAAATAAAGCACAGTACCTCTTCCAATTTCTGCAAAGCTTCTGAAGCAGTCATAGTTTCAACGTCTTCTTCGTTGTCATCTTCACTGACATCATTCATCGATGGAATTTCTCTAGACATGACTAAAGATACGAGAACACTTGAATAGCAAGCAGCAAGAAAATCCAACATTCCCGCGGAAGTCGTTTTAAAAGTTTTGACTGGAAGTGGAACTCAAATTTTATAAAACAGTTCAGTGTGTTATGACTAGAAACTTTTAATACACGTAAACTAATAAATATAATAATAATAATAAATAAATACAAAGCTTAAAATATTTTTATGTTTTTATGCTATCGAAATAATTAAATATGTGAATGTGATAGAACAGTCTGAACACCATAAAATAAAATTAAAAAATACAATAAACATCATCATCCTTATAGCCTGAATTGACTTTAGACCTTAATAACATGTATTATACTAATTATTCTACAGTTTCTTCAAATGTCAGAAGTTGATATTTTGTTGTAATGTTAAGAATGTTAAATCACGCGGAAATGTACGAGATGTTTTCGGGGAAATATGGCGACCGGTCGTCGCGCTGCCCTGACTAACGATTCGAACATCCCGTCGAATAATGACCCTGGCAGAGAATTATTTGAAGCATGTCGAAATGGTGATCTCAGCAAAGTCAAGAAACTGGTATCTTCACATAACGTGAACGCAAAGGATACAGCCGGAAGAAAATCTACACCATTACACTTTGCTGCTGGTTTGTTGTTTATTTTCTCTACTTCTGCTTGTATTCCAAGTGCCACGACAGTTTGACTTTTAATGTACAAAATTGATTCACTGATTTCAGTATTTAAAAATTACACATTATAAACTTATAACAATCATTCTTAATTTTTTCGGTGGTAAAATTCCTTACATTTTAATACCATTCTTAATGGTTGTTTACAAGTACATAGCCTATATTTTTATTTATTTTTTTTAATTTATTGTGTAACCTACATAAATGATGACTTTTTAAATTTATGTTACTGATTTTCCTTTTTGAATATCGGCAAAGATACATTTAAACTCGATTACCATTTCCATGCAATAGGAGTTTACTAAATACCTTTTAATAGTAATTCAGTAGGCCTACTCATTTTTGAGAGCTTAATTAATTATATAAGTGGTTCCTAACTGGTGAAAATGTTATATAAGGCTGACGTTGTGTGTATGGTTGTGATAATAATCTTTTGTATGCTGTCATAATTAGGTGCCCTAACCCATTGTCTGTCAGAATTTGCAGATTTCATTGCCACATTTCACTCGTATGTCTGATTTAGTGATTACTCATCAGTTGTGCTGATAGTGTTTATATAGTAATTAGTATTAAATTATATAATTGTTGAGAAGCTGGGTGTCATGTAGTGATGTACTGAAGAAAATGTACATATAACACTTGACTATCAAGTATCATTTTATTGTATAATATTGCCTTCTTATCTATACTATAGAACAACAGTCTTGACAAATTCTAGAGATACAAAAGTATTTTAAATTTATTTGTGCAGATAGTGAATCTCTCCTCCCTTCTGCTATTCAGTAGTATTGCTAGTCACTGGACATTTAAGAAAGGAAAGGTTTTGAATACATAATTGCAAAGTTAAAACTATCTGATAATAAAATTCATATTCCTATATATGTAATAAGTATTGACAGTTATATCTAGAGGTTGCAAAGTATAGGCCTAATAAGTAAATGTGTTACTTAAAATAGTAAAATGCTTCTTTTTCTTGCTCTTTTCCTTAAAGCTATATGTGATAATGATATATACTTTATTTGCTTGTCTTATTTAGCTTATGCACAATGCTTTTCTTTGATGCATATGGAAAGCTGAGAGTGAGATGCTATTTCAACTCTTTTATGGCAACACTACAATCCTGGTCAAAAGTTTCAATCACAGAGAGATTTCAATCTTTTATCTGCATGTAAAATAAGCAGTGCAGCTAATGCAACTACCTTAAAATAAATAATTGTGAAAAGAGACTTGTGCTTCTACATCAGTAACTAGTAAGCATCATATCCATCATGCAAAGAAAAAAATTGTGACATTTAATTCTTGTAATGTTGTATGGGCAGTGTTTAAACGTTTATTCTAAATACTTTTATCATCTGACTGTAGAGGTGATTAATTTCTTAGGAAATAATATTTTTAGTTTACTTTTCTATTTTCAGGATTAGAATAAACATGGCAAATGTCTTTTTAAAAATTCCAGTTTAGAAGGCAAGCATATGCACAACTGTACACTTATCTTACTTAACCTCTTTTTTAATATTTTTTTACTGATTTTAATGCCACTTTAAAAAAATTGTTTGGTGGTTACATCTTTCCAGTCTTATCATTATACCACAAAATACTTAACACACACACATACATGATTAAGAATTCTGCAACAAGTCTTTTAGTTTTCAGTTTCTGTTCTTTTCTTAATTCTTGCCTGTGTTCACTCATGATCTGATGATGTGAGAAAATTCTTTAACTCAGTACATTTCTTTGTTTCTAACTTCTAGTCGACATTGTGGGCAATGCTATAAATAGCTTCAGTGTCTTTCTGAGGTAGTCAGGTCATACTTCAATAAAATTATTCTTTGCATATTTATGGGGGATCAATGTCACTTATTTATGTGCATTTTGTTTCACATCTCAGAAAGTGGTAAAAGGTTTTCAGTTGTCAAGTACTCATTATTTATTCATTTAGTATATATTGTTTCCATCATCAAACTATCGATTTAATCCTTATTATAGCTTAATAATAATGAGAGCGTCATTGTGCCATAATTTAACAAACTGACTGAATTCAGATTGACATAATGATAACCCAGATAATGATATATAATCAAAACCTAATTGCTGATAACAAACTGAAGGTGTGAGAACACTCGAGAATTTGGTACAGATTTCTGCTCACAGTAACGTCTGTAAATCAACCACAAGATGAAATCCCCAGTAAAATATTCTCCGGTACCATTTATTACTGCGATGGTCAGTACGATATAGAGCCATAAGCATATCAAAGAGATCTACACCTCCCATGTTCTGATTGTAGTCTCAAACAATAGCTCGGCCGGGCACATCAATGTAGGCATGCAGTTTCTTGTCCCAACGCTTGATCATAGTAATTGGATCATCTGATCTCAGTGTTGATGAAAGCTGAACAGCTGAATTATCATACCAATGAACTACTGACAAACCAGAATTTGCATCACCCATAAAATCACTGGATCCTCAACCTTTTTTCTTTAGTTCTTTTTCCATTTCCATAATGCATCCTCTGAGCCTCTTGCACCGTATTGTCCCAGTAGATAGGAATTTAGGATGCTTCATTAGCATCAGCTGAAGCTCAAGAAAAGTGAAGTAGTTATCAAAGTACAGTTTGAAATTTTGAGTGCTAGGCAGTATCTCGCATAATTTCATAACAAAGTCTCCTACTACCACCACCATTGGAGAGCAATTGAGGGTGTGCGCCAAATAAGTGTGACCTGTTTCACCCCCTTCCTCCTGCCCTCCAACTTAGAAGCAAACCAAGACCATCATGAAGATGAAAGGTCTATTGCGGCTTCTGGAGTGAGTGTGAGCGAAACACACACAGACACACACACACAAACTGACTCGCGACTTTAATTTTTATACTTGGTTAGCTTTTTGTAAAAATGAACTACATGTACACCCTGCAGGTTTTTTTGATTTTTTGAGCAATCTTTGTGTTTGCAATGTTGGAGAATACATGTACAGTACATACGTGTATAATGAAAGGTTTGTATCGAGAATCGATGGTGGGCCAAATTCCCAATTGTCATAGCATTTTCTCATCAGTTATGTAGCAGAACACTAATACAATGTCTGTTTGTTTGTTTCTTTCTTTCTTTGTACTGTACATGTATCTCGAGCACAAAAGAGAGGGCCCAAATCATCACTTAACATTAGTTATCTCAATCCCCCATGACTAATCATCGCTGGCTTTTGAAATTGTTAGTTATCGATGTCCTTCGGCTGGCTCACACCTCTTTAATGTTAATTAGCCCACTTTTGAAGTAACCACGTGAACGATACTTTTCAGAGCTGTGTCGGAGCGAAATGTCTCATGAATTTAATTTTAAAACTGGTTTAGTGGTTAGTTTTTTGTAAAAACGAACTACACTGTACACCTCGCAGGTTTTTTGTGATTTTGTGAACGATCTTTGTGTTTACAATGTTGGAGAATATAATGAAAGGTTTGTACATTTTATTGTATACATGTACTGGTGAATCTCTGTTGTTAGTTGGTGCACATAAGCCTTTTGTTGTTAGCAAACAATGTACAGTGTATGTACATTTTTATAGCCTGCCGATCGCATCATCAAACAAATAGCGGCAACGCTGTTGTGTAAAAAATCAAAAACGTGCATGTACATTCTCATTTATTAACGCACATCATGTAGTGATGTACATAAAGAAATTTCAAGCACATTACATGTAATATTGAAGCATTTGTTTTCAAGTAGACTGTTAAACTTAAAGGCAAAAAGCAACAAATCATTTTAGACTTTGTAAAGAAACCATATTAACCGTGTGTATATAAACCTTTTGTTGTTAGCAAACATGTACATGTATGTACATTTTTATAGCATGCTTATCGCGGCAACGCTGTTGTATAAAAAAAATCACCAAACATGTTCATGTACATTCTCATTCATTAATGCACATCATATACATAAAGAAATTTCAAGCGCATATTAAAGTACTGTAATATATTGCCACCGTATTGGTTTTTGGTAATCTTGATCATCAGTTATCTCGACACTTTCTGGCAAACCCCTAGGCCATCGACATATCCAGGTTCGACTGTATTAAAACTATTATGATTAGCCAAACAATGAGTTTATATTTTAAAATGATAACGTGAACTGAACAAAACTGAAAATCACCGCATGTACTTTTAGCTAATTCAAAATTTGCCTTGTATTATGCAGGTGAATTAGACACTCTCAAACTAAAAGAATGAATAGTTTTGGTATTTAATGTTACATGAAAGAGGATTTGTTCATACGTGTGCATCTGCTTGTATTTGTATTGGTAAAATTTTCGGTATCATTGATTTCTTGTGACTGTATAACAGTACCTACTTGACCCGTCTACTTATCAAAAATCATTCACCAGTTTTATGGCTAAAACCATGCTCAGTCATGTTATAAAAATACATTCTGCATTTTTATTTTTCAGTTGTTTTTTTCAGTACATTACTTTCAGTTTAGTATAATGATTAAATTTAGATCTCAGTGACTGACCTGGCAAAGATTTGGTTAACAAAATCACAATGGCAGTCAAATATAAAACTGAAATTCTCTTCACAAAAATTTATTATGCGTTTCTGTTTTTTATTCTAAAGTCAAATTATTTTTTATTAGGTTTCGGGCGCAAAGATGTAGTGGACCACCTTTTGGAAAATGGTGCCAATGTGCATGCCCGAGATGATGGTGGTCTTATTCCACTGCACAATGCTTGCTCATTTGGCCATGCTGAAGTTGTTCAGCTGCTCCTGAGGCATGGTGCAGACCCAAATGCTCGTGACAACTGGAACTACACCCCTCTTCATGAGGCAGCAATCAAGGGGAAAATCGATGTTTGTATAGGTATGCTAGTGTTTTCTACATTTTTCTCTAACACAGTGGAAAATTGGTCAGTCCCATTTTCTTAGTTATAGTCCTTAGTGGACACTTCAAATAATTTCCTTATGACAATTTACCGCTTCAATTGAGATTTCTTTGACAATTTACCCCTTCAATTTAAGATTTCTTTATGATGGTTTACCGCTTCAATTGAGATTTCTTTATGATAGTTTACCCCTTCAATTTAAGATTTCTTTATGAAAGTGTACTACTTTATTATATATGAGATTTCTTTATGGCAATTTACCCTTCAGTTTAAGATTTCTTTATGATAGTTTACCCCTTTAATTTAAGATTTCTTTATGACAGTGTACTTCTTCAATTTAAGATTTCTTTACGATAGTTTACCCCTTTTAGAGATTTCCTTATGATGGTGTACCCCTTCAATTTAAAATTTCTTTTTGACAGTTTACCCCTTCAATTTAACTTTTAAGATTTCTTCGAAAAATTATTTGTAGTTTTATATAAAATTTTTGTTATGTACACAGCCTCATAGGCTTTGCTAACAAAATATTACAACTTTACAAGTAGCAAAGCAAAACTTTCATTTAACAATGACAGCATTTGTGTATCCTCTGCACCAGAGCCTGGTGAAAATGAAATGAGATTGTTTCATCAAACATAATACTAAACAAGGCTTTTTATTTTCATGTTTTTTAAATTGGATTCAGAGTTCTTTAAAATGGAAATTAAAAGAACTTACACTTTTGAATTTTAGCAAAAATTATAAAAATATTTCACTTGTAGGTTTAACAGCATACTTTCAACTTTTTACATATGCTGGCTCGATTAAATGATAATTTTCTGAACAGTTCTTTCTAAGTACTCCTCTTATTTAGTTATCTGGTAAATTGAATTTAAAATATACCTAACTAAGGCTCAGCCAGATAGTGTAGAATTTTTGTTTATTATTTATTTTTAAATATCTCATTGGATTTCTTTGCAGTGCTATTGCAACATGGTGCAGATCCCAACATCAGGAACACTGACAACAAGACTGCTTTGGATTTGGCGGATTCATCTGCAAAGGCTGTTCTTACAGGTACTTTCAAGTGCTTAGGAGCAGTTTGAAAGGGTTATTATTGTGATTAAAGCAGTATTTTTTATCGGTGCGTTATGATGAGTAATTCTATAATG
The DNA here is from genome assembly GCA_028829895.1 of Sinotaia quadrata. Lineage (NCBI taxonomy): Eukaryota > Metazoa > Mollusca > Gastropoda > Architaenioglossa > Viviparidae > Sinotaia > Sinotaia quadrata. The sequence continues at coordinate 32,507,583 of CM054180.1, read as the reverse complement.
TCAGATTGACAAATGACTGCAGGCTGCAAGTTATTGCAGATATATAATTGTGTATGTAGACGGGGTCAGGTCAGTTTTGTTGCATTTTTTGTTATGACGAGTGATTCTGTAATGTCAGATTGACAAATATGAGTGCAGGCTGCAAGTCATTGCAGATATATAATTTTGTATGTAGGTAGGGTCAGGTCAGTTTTGTTGCATTTTATACAAGAGTGCAGTTCCAATACAGGTAGGAGAATGTTAGTGTTTTTAAGAAAGGGGGAGGCGGTAGTTTTCTAGCTTTAAATGATTTTGATTCTGATTTCACATTTTATTTAATAGAAAATTAATTGAAGTTATTGTGGCTGTTGACTTTATTCATGAATTTCTTAGTACAGTTTTATATGCTATAATTATTTTACCTACCAAAAACAACACATCTGAAAGAAAATAAATAGTTATAATGTCTTTAATTAATGCATTCACAATAAATTAAGTTAACCCTGGAGCTGAATAATACACTAAAATTTAGCTACCACATTGTTTGGTTTCAAAATGTCATACTTGCAATTAAATCATTAAAGAAAGAAAAAATAAATTTCATTTGCATTTCCTATTCCAACCATTATTGTTTCAAAATTTTAAAATAATGTAATCTATTATTCTACACTGTTCAATAAAAATTTCCCTCCACCCCACCCCACCCCACCCCCAAGTGACCTGACTCGTTTTTTTAACCCATCAAGACAAAGTTTGTATTTTTGTATTTTCTATTTCAAGCATTTTGTTTTTGGATAATACAATATAATCTATCATTTTTGTGCTATTTATCCATGGAATGAATATTATATACAAGGACTGCTTGACTATGCTTGTTTTTTTATCTTACCTACCAACAAATATGGTTCTCCTTGTACAGTGAATTTTCTTATAAAAGTGATATTGCTGTATTTTAAGAATTTAAATTTATTAGTAGCTTTTGTAATATTAATAGCATGTTTATATAAACAAAGTAAAATGACATTTAAATATGTTTGTTCTATTCTTTGCTCAAAAATATCGTTTACCTGCCAAGTAATTGGCATTCTGGGTGGAAAAAATAATTTGTGATTATTTATACTTTGGAAGTCCATTTATTGCGTTCTCATTAAAGAGGTAAGTGTGTTTGTATAGTTGGGTAAGGCAACATTTTAACTTGTAATAGACCCCCCTTCTTGCACCATATCCACACGAACTACACACTCTGGAGGAAGACTATAGGCTAGGAATATTGAAAGATTGTTGATTGGTGGTAGAATCCCCAAAAATGGATAAACAAAATAACAATGATTTAACATATTAATTAAAGCCCATCCAGAATATATTTGAAAAGACAACATTTAGTAGTCAAAAGACATATGGGAGAAAGAAAATACTTAAAGAGAGACTACTAGAATGTCACTGTAAAAGTAGTAAATGACCTTAGCTTTCTCTGTTGTGTACAGAGAAGCTCACTTCATTCAAATGTCTGCTGTCAGAGTGATCTTTAGCACTGTGCTTCTTGATGTTTGTGCTGCAGGGAGAGGATAGCATTCATTGCCAAGTCATGCACCCACAGATGCATGGAATACTTGGCATTCTTGAGATTAGGCACCCTGCTAGTACTCTTATACTGTAAAAGACGTGACTACATTAACCAATCGTTTTCTATGCTAAATGTGGCACCTGCTGAAGACACCAAAGTAGTATTCATGCACAGATTAATGTCTTAATAAAAATGATTGAAATGGGTAGATCAGGGGAAAAAATAATGATAGATTACATCAAACTATATATTTTGACAATTTGCTTCAAGGCTATTTGGTAAAAGCCTATTAAAAAGAAATTATAAGTATTTATCTGGTCAGGCTTGGTAACTCTCTTAATAGTCCCAAGACTGGAAGCTGCTATGATCACTTCAGAAGTAAAATTCCAACTGATATATTCTGGCACTGGTTGTTGAACATGGTAAGATTAATATTAGTTAAGCCATTAGCTGACATTTAATCTGAACTTGAGATTGGGTGCACCTCACCTTCTAAAGCAATGGATTCTCTATCAACTCAGGGTTAAAGGAAGAGTATGGTCACTAAGATTTAATTGCAAAAGTATTTCACCCATTTATTATTAACAAGGTCTGCAGATATCTATAACTATGCTAATCCTAAGTGTTATTATACAAAAGAATTTTCAGTGAGGGAGAGTAAACCCTCATGCGACAGAAGAATATTTAGTTGAATCATTCTATGATCTTTAATATACTTAATGATTATTTATAAATATTTTTTATTTTAGTTTTTACTAGACCCACTGTGGAAGATATTATAACATATCTCTAGTGGAAATAATTATAAAACACATAATCATGTACAGTTTTTTTTTTTAAAGTATTGTTTTGCAATATCACAATATGTGCAATAAAAAAAAATCAACAACCAAAGCAAAGTGAAATATCCAGAAATCCATGTGATGGGGCTCAATAGCTTTGTTTGCTGACAGCATTAAAAAATTAGAATCAGGTTAAGGACACTTCATTAAAAAATTAGAATCAGGTTAAGGACACTTCAAATTGAAAAGCTAGAATGAACCCTTTGAAATTCTTTTCGGCAATAAATGAAAACAAGTAAACAAATTTGAATTGATGAGCATAATTATTATGTTAAAGGATTTTTGAAATTTTAAACATTATAATTACAGATATGTAACTGAATATAATTGCATTGTTTGTAATTAGTAAATAATTGTAAGGATATTGGATAGCTCGAAGGCTGTAAGGTAAAGATGCTAAAATGCAGGTCTTTGGTTTGAACCTGGGATTTTTCTCAGCTGATCTTCACCTAAACCCTAGCATATTAATGCTGAATTTAAATATCATTGTTGGAAGCACTTAGAACTCCTTGGGGAGTTAGTGAAATGATAGTGAAAAAATAATATTCACCCTTTCTATTTTACTTGAATGTTATTTTTGTTTCTTAGGGGAGTATAAAAAGGATGAACTTTTAGAAGCTGCTCGCAGTGGCAATGAAGAACAAATGATGGCACTGCTTACACCCCTCAATGTGAACAGCCATGCTAGTGATGGCAGGAAGGTATGCAAGCCAAAAGTAAATTGCATTCCCAATTTTGATATTTTTGTAATCCATAATTGCCTACAGAGATGCAGTCAATGCTTTCAGTTGTACTTTAGATGATTGCTACTTATATTACAAGAAAAATAGTTCATTTGCCATTTTTGATAATTAAATGTAGAAGTATTACTTTTGAACCCAAGATTTATTTTAATTTGATATATTATAAACTGAAACTAACTTTAGGATAACTTTGCAAGTTAACACCAAATTGAAGACTGTAAAATTGTACATCTTGTCAGTAAAATTCAAATGCTTATTAATTCAGAATTACTAATAAGAAATATTGCAGAAAGATCTAATATAGCAAATGATCATGTTACTTTCTATTGTATTTTAATACAATTTTACTTTCTACTGTATTTTAATAATATGGTTTGGATAAATTTTAGAATATGAACCTACCCATTACATAAGTTTTGGTATTAAAATTATTAAATTTATTATTATATCTATCAAAATATGCTCAGTAATGTTGGGCGGGGGGGGGGGGGGGGGGTATAGGCATCAACTACTTTATAATTGACTGTTGGTGTCATTATTTAATTCTGGTTCAATCAAACTTTAATTTGCAAATGTAAATCAAACTTTTAGTTTGCAAATGTACCAATTAGCTTGTTAAATATAACACTTAGTTTGCCAGATTGCTTTGTCAAATTAAATTAATTTGATTAGCTGAAAGATAATTTTTAATAAAGAGTAAGAACTTATTTTCTGTCAGTTTGGACACATTTCAAGTTTGGCTGAATCGAACTTCTAGTTTGTTGAATATGCAGTTTAGCTTGCTAAATGTCACTTTTCACTTTTAGCATGCTAAATCATCAGTTTAGGTAACAACTAAATACTGAACCTTATCTCTGGGTAGTGTGATACCAGCAAAAGTTATCCTTCCTTCCCTTTTCCTCACTGCCTAATAAGCTGTAGATATATTTTTTTTATTCACCCCACCCCGTTTTATTTTTAAACTTCAGGATCAAATTTAAGCTTGAATAACCATGTTGGTTTGGTTTTTTTACAAAATGCTATTCAAGCATTTTATTTTAACTTATAAAAAATCATTTGTCATCAGTCAGAATATGTTTTGTATGGACTGGATTGTGTTTTGTCTTTATACTCATTAATTCATTTTCAGTCCTTTTTCCAAAATATTCTGAATCTAGCTCAGAATGAGAATTTCAGTCACACATCACACACACACACCATCACCCCATATCGTTACCAGGAAAGGGTAATAGAAATTTGTTATTTGAACATAATGTGTCATTGATTTATTTATTACAACAACTATTTATCCCTTTAAATATTTATTAGGTAAACTAACTTAAGTACATATACACACACAGAGGCACTCAAATTTCTTCTGAAAATGGTTAGCATACAAATAAATTGCTTTTGGTTTACATTACCATTATTAAAACTTTATTTACTCTTATCTTGGGGTATTATAAATGAATCTTAAAATGCATAATCATTATCAACTCATACACACCTTTCCCTCATAGATGGATGTGCTTGTAGCAAATATTCCTGTACTAGCTTTTGCCCTAGGCTTTGTTTGCATAAATGTCAGTTTTCAGAATTTGTTGCTTAAAGTAGAATTATTTTATAGTATGTACTTTTTTTTTTAATCACCAAGTAAGAACCATAGATGGATGTGCTTGTAGCAAATATTCCTGTACTAGCTTTTGCCCTAGGCTTTGTTTGCATAAATGTCAGTTTTCAGAATTTGTTGCTTAAAGTAGAATTATTTTATAGTATGTACTTTTTTTTTTAATCACCAAGTAAGAACCATAATATAGCATGCCATAAATGATTTTTATATCCGAGTGTCATAGAAATTTCATGTGTTAGTATGCCAAATTTTATTTTAAAGGTAAATTGGAATTTGCTTTTGAATTTGTTCACATTATCCAGCTTTTCTCTGAGTCACTGGCTTCCTGTGTGGTTTAGTATTGTTTTGTTTTGTTTTTTAAACCTAAATGCATAAGGCCAGCAGACCTCAGCCTTTGTCCCAAGGGAGCTGGCATGCTTGGGGTAGAGAAAGAGATAAAGAAAGAAAATGAGAGAGAAAGGGAGGTAAAAGATAAAGAGAGAAAAAAAATAGAAAAATAAAAATAAAAATAGAAAATAGAAAGAGAACAAGAGAGAAAATAGAGAAATGACAAAGAGATGGAGTAAAAAAGAGGTATAGAAGAAAACGGGAGGAGGGAATTAAATAAAAGAGATAGATAGGAATTACGAAAAGAATAATGCTTGAGAGTATGAGTCAGAGAGAAAGAGGGAAATGAAAAAGAAGTATATGCACCGGAATTCAAACTTTAATTGTATTGAACTTGCAATACACATTTTAGTTTAGACATTCATTTCATGTCTTTCTTTTTTTCTTCTTTTTTTAAAAACAAGTACAAGAGCACTTTTCACTGTTAGAGGAAGCAGTTTTCCTTACTGATAAAATGTTGACTGCATCTCTGTATAATAATAATATAGTTTGTGTCTTTGTGGAATTGCTTGTGGTTTATTGGTTTGTTAATTCTTATTTTCAATTATACATATTTGGATAATACTTAATAGTTGAGATGAATTCACAATCATACTTATTTATTCTATCACTTGCAAAATTTCTGATATATGTAGTAGGTAATGGCAACCAACATTTATTTATAAATCATTTTGTATTAATTGAACATTTTATTAAATTGACTTAGAACAATTAAAATAACTCTTTATTACCGTTTTGGTTTGAAAGTAATGATCAAAATGCTGCTTTGTTTCCATTTTATGTCATTTACAGAAGAAAAAATAGAGACAAATAACAGAAAGAATTACATTTTAATATTTAACCTGAAAACTCACTGACTTAAAAATAGTTTATTTATTTATTTATAGGTTTAGAGCAGATTAGTAACACAAGTCTAATCATTTTATTTATATGAATAAGACTTATGCATTAATTATTCAAAACTTAAATTTTAAAATCTCTTTAGATATTTCTTTTCATGTAGTTTTAAAGACTAATTTGAAAGATAAAGATCTTTTCGAAATTACATTTTTGTGTGAAAGTATTGTTAATATTTTGTTTTGTTTTTCAGTTTAATTTTTAATTTATCATTGTTCTTGCTTATTAATTGAATTGAAATATAAATTAAGAAAAAAAAATGTTCATAATGTAAATATTGACAGTGTTTTCCTTAGGATTTATGAATTTTAGGATATAACTATTCATTTTAAATTGAAATGGAAAAGCCAAGAAATTATGATAATTAATACTTAGTTTTGTTTCATTTGAGAAAGGGGCAGGAAAGTAAATAAGTTTAGTTAATGTATTTGATATTCTCTCTCAAAAACTGTTATTTTTCCTTTTAGTTAATATCAGTTAAATTTCTAATATTTAAAATAATTTAATCTGACATTTGTTTTTCAGTCCACTCCTTTACATCTGGCAGCTGGCTACAATCGCACCCGCATTGTACAACTTTTGTTGCATCATGGAGCTGATGTCCATGCCAAAGATAAAGGGTAAAGAAAAAATTCAGAAAAGAACATTTATTTTTAAATGTTAAGAAAGAAATTCTTTGGATTTGTTAACGTTTTCTTTACAGATGGGTTATAGATGACAGACTATTCCAGTTATAAAGTTTTTGTTTGGCACAATTCATCAACTCTCCTTATGTTGAAATCTTAAGTACATTATGGTCAATGAACCTTCCATACCCATTTTCAGCCTCAAACTTACATCATTTGAGTTGTGCTCACAACACTGCAGACTGAACAAGCCCCACTCTGCACTATTTATATTAGTAGTTGTGTAATAAAGGTACAGTTATTTCATAAAATGGATACTCTGCACCTTTGCATACAAAAATTATATGTATATATAATTTTGTCAAGGATTCAGATTATTGAGATTCGTTTCTGTTAGAATTGGAAACTAATTAGTAATTGTCAGGATAAAGTGTCTTTTGTTTTTCTATTAAAAGAGATTTGTTTCTCTGTAATCACAATGTGTTTTTTTTTTTTTTTATTTTTTCTTCCTAATAGTGGTTTGGTACCTCTTCATAATGCCTGTTCCTATGGACATTTTGAAGTAACTGAAATGTTATTAAAGGTGAGAGTTTTGCAATTTTAAATATTTTTAATAATAGGAATATATTTGAGGCAAAATATTTTTTTCATGAGTATATGACTGCTATAGAGGAAAGAAAAAGAACTCATCAGGGTTCCTTTATTAAAATGATAGGTTGAAGATCACTGAGTTGTCCTTCCTTGAATTGGAATAATCTCTGTTGTTACTTGACTGTGATGTAAAGTCTGAAAATAGCTGGGGGGGTGGAGAATGAATATAGAAGGCCTCCCAACTTGCTGCTTCTGGCATATACTCTTGAGGGCTATAATTCCATAAAAACAATTCCAAACAAACTGAAGAAATGTCTCTGATATTGTGGATATTGTGTACTGAGACTCAGAGCAAGTGCACTTAGCATGTTTATAGGCATATCTAGTAGTCTCTTTAAATCAGTACTTGGCAGAGGAAACAGATAAATATAGTTTTGATTTCCTGTTCTAGGGGTCTAAAGTTATTTACTTATATTTTAACCTCTAACTGGGTTTTGCTTAGTGCCATCGTCAGGAACTAATAATGGAGAGATGATTGTCAGTTGACTTATGGGCATCATATGTTCTTTGTAGATATTAAGTAATTAGTGAAATCATTTTTTTTAAAGCAATATATATATATATATATCAGGATGTAAACTCCTATTTTTTTTCCATCCAGTGTCTGGTTACATTCATAAATTAACCAGTATTTTTTAATAGCTCTGAACTTTCTTATTTAAAATGCACATAAATATTAGACTGTATACAATCACTTATTGTCTTATTATCTTGCTCATTGTCAAAATACTTTTTCACACAGAAAAATGTAAAGAGGAATTGACATTAGTTGTCTGAGATAATTTAAGGAAATTCACATATAAAATTAAAGTACATTAAATATTTAACAAAATAATAAAGGTATAAGTGACATATTTTAAATAAAATAAAACATAGATTAAAATTATTTAGCAGCAACAGAATAAGCCTCTTTGATTTTCTACAGAATTATGAAAACTGACTTTTTAATGAATGTTTGTGCGGGTTAATTTATCCGTTCAGTTCTGAAAAAATGTGTAACTTTGAGTATGTTTATATGACTACCAGTTATTGTTTAATTGGCATGAGTGTCATACATCAGGTGAGTCCTAGTGCTAGTTTTTTTAGTATACTTCTATGAGAACCAGTTATAGAGTATGCTTCTGTGAGTGCCAGATACAGTGTTGTGTACATGTGAGTGCTAGTTATAGAATGTATTTGCAATGAATGCTTGTATGAGTACCATATAGAGTGTGTTTTTATGAATGCTAATATATAATGTGCCAGTTTTAGTGTGCTTAAATAGGTGCCAGTTATATAGTGTAAACCTTAAACTGGTGGTAATCACTAGTCCCATCTGGTGCATAAGGATTTTACAATATGAAATAAACATTATTATTAATACTGATGTCTAAGATCCCCAACTTGTATGCTAACCACACTTCTAGGGAGAAAATATCTTTTTCTTGTGCCTAATTTTTCAATCACTTGTGGCTCTACCCCCACTCCCATCTAATTAGGCAACAAGATAAGGAAGAGTACTTACTAAACAGTAATTTTAGCAAACAAAACGTCAAGCGGACACAGTGAACACAAAGTCGAAGTCACATGACAGAACATGAAAGATTATAAAGTCTACTGTTTAATTAAATACAAAAGAGATTAAATATTGAAACAGTTTAAATGAGAAATAATGGGAAATGTAATTTATGAAATCTGTTCTATCCTGTCAAGTTGGAGTTCAGGAATAAGAGTTAAAATATTTGCAAATGCCACAGTTTAACTCTAGCCATGTGCATTAAGCTTTTTGACAAGCTTTTTGACAACAAGAGAAGCATATATCAATCAACAAACAGGAAAACAAAATGAATTCTGAAACATTATTTTGTGTGAATCTATCTAAATGGGTATTAGCAGACTCTTATTTGAAACTCATTGCTAATATCTTCCTACCTAAATAAATAGCACCAACGACTGACACAATAGACTGTACAACTGACATTTTGCTCACCCTAAGCACTTTATCAGTGATGTTGTTCTGACTTTACAAATATGGACTGACACTGAATAATAATAGAATTTCTGGACGGCTCCCAAACTGCACTCATCACACACACAGTGGTTCCTGAATAGCACATAATATTCCAAAGAGAATTTTCACCAAAATCACCTCCAGAAGAATGTGTACATCTGTACAGCAGAGATTTGTTCAGCTTTCTGGGTCTGACAAAAATTGTGCCAAAAATATATTTATATACACCTTTGACTGGCATGATGATTATGGATTGCATGACTACAAGCTTGAGAGCACTCTGGTGGATCTGGGTTCAAACCCAACAGATCAGCACCTTGGGCCACTGCATAGATCTTTTCCTAGGTGGGCATCTCTTTCAGCCTTCTGGTTAAAACTAGCTAGCTGATATCTTGTCAGAGACCCATTGGCCAGTCTGACACTGGTATAATTTGAATCCATGGCCACTGAAATCAAACAGATTCTAAACTCATGCTTTTCAAAAAATACACCTAATTGATGCTCACTTCTGTCATTACTTCAGTATCTAAAGAGTAATCCTTTAAATTGGCAGTGACTTCACAAATGCTCACAGTCACACACAACCTTCAAACAATGTTCAAATAAATGTTATAGTAGAATAATTGTGCTGTATAAAGAATTAAACTGCTGACATCTGCAGCTTGCTAAATGTTTTTGCGCAAGTAAATAAGCATTTCAGATAATGAATAACTAACTACAGTGTTAGAAAATAGTGATATTAATAAAATACTAATTAAAATATTAATTAGAATAATGGAATTTTGAATCTTTGCATATAGTATTTTGGTATAAGTGCCGTTTTGAGAGCATACTATTGTATGAATGCTAATTTGGTTTTATAGTCTTTGGTAAGTTTGCTTTTGCTAATGATAAATATTGATTGTCTTAAACAAGTGAAAACTAAATAAATTCTTTTTTTAAATTTTAAAATACTGAATGCAATTGAAATATTAATTTTACTGAATAGAGTGAAATTGTTGAGTTTGCTGAATATCATTTGTTGAATGTGCTGAATACCACTTGTGGGGCATTGTGCTGAACATCGTTTGTTGAATGTGCTGACTACCAGTTGCCATGTACTAAATAGAGTGTCATTTGTTGTGTATATGCTGAATACAGTGGCAGTATACTGAAGTAAAGTATTGTTAAGTGTGCTAAATACTATTTGCTGAGTGCGCTGAATGTCATTTGTTGAGGTCTTAATAGAGTGCCATTGTTGAGTGTGTTGAATAATGTGCCATTTGAATGTGCTGCAAAGAAGTGCCAAATAGAATGTCATTGTTGTGTGTTGAATGGTTCTAGTCACTGAATGTTAAGTGAATGCCAGTTAATAGATATTCTTATTTAACTGATCAGGCTGGTGCCAGTGTAAATGCAGTGGACCTATGGCAGTTTACTCCTTTGCATGAGGCAGCATCAAAATCTCGTGTTGAAGTATGTTCACTGCTCTTAGCACATGGTGCTGACCCATACCTGGCCAATTGCCACTCCAAATCCATCATTGATGTTGCCCCGACACGTGAGCTGCAGGAACGCATTCAGTGTATGTAGTCATTTTGGCTAACAAAGTATGCATTGTGTACAGACCTATTGTAGCTATTTTTATATAGTGTCATCTTGTTGGTATTGGGTTTAGTGTATTTTTTAAAGGGAGGAAAAAATACTGAGACAGCCTAATAAGTTCCAAATTTGTATTATGTATTATTTTATGCTTCTCTTTTTTTCACATTTGATTATTTTAAGACAATAATAACCAACTTGATAGTGCTTCTTTAATATTCACATAGTATGTGTGGCAGAGTAAATTTGCCTGTCCCTATTTCTATACTTAATAATTATATCTTTGTTGTCAATGTGACCCGACCTTGGGCACTGCTTATGATGGTATGTCTCGTAATGTTAGTAAACAACTCATGATCGTGCTAGATTTTGCTGATTTAGTTTGTCTTAAACTGGTCTTATGTCAGACCTGCCTACCTTCTGTTTTTAATGGAAGAATCTCCCGTCTTACTTCTAATCTCCCGCTCTTCTGCCTATAGAAGTGATTTTCTGCTTTCAATTTCATTTTCAATAATTTTTTCTGATCAGTTATGATAGGACAAAAACCTGCTTGTCTTGTATACAATCAAGCACTCTGTGTTAGCTAGCGGGCTCCAGCTGCCCTGTAACAAAATGCCAGCCAAAGGTACTAAAATAATCATTGATAGTTTGCTTCTCCAGTTGACCAATCGTATCTGTCAAAACGCACTCTGTGTTCAGAAGTGTGCCTGTTTTAATGTTTTAAACTTAGCATGTACGAAATGTCCATAAATCGACTCTTTGTAGAATAAGATTAGATGGCAGATGCCGAGTGTGAAATTGTTGAGTTCAAAAAAAGAATTAGAGAGGCTTTCAAAAGAAAATCAAGTTGAAGAGAATAAACCACAAGTGATAAAAAGTGCTATGAACAAAAATACTGATCAGACTATCACAGAAAGTGTAATTATCTGTGCCCTAGCAGAAAAGGTGAAAACTTTGTTTTCTGCACAGCATGCAGACTAGACTTTAAAGTTGCACATGGTGGACTGCACAAAAAATGTCAATAGACATCTTGAAACTGCATTGCATAAAAGCAAAATATGTAGTGTGAAATTTTCCATAATGCTTTCTCTCACATGCAATTTTGTTTTCTGAGCTACAGCACTATCTTGATCTTAATTTAACTTAATACATATATATATTAATATGCTGTTTTAAAACAAAATATATATTCATATATATATAAATCTTAAATATCTGAATAAAACTGAATAATACTGTGTTCATAAATTAGAAGACAAAATTAATGTGATAATGCGTACTGCAATTACTTATCAGTTCACTATCATTTTCAAGCTAGCCTATCACTTCAAATGCCAGCATGACAGTATCCTACCATGCTTCTTTCATAGCTAGCAAAATCTGTATGCAGCTTGGGTTGAAACACTTGATAATCAATAGTTATTCTGTTAGTAGAATGATTGTAAAAAGTAATGTTAATTGGTGAGGTTAATAATTTGTTATATCTGACATTGCAAATGCAATTTTAAGGAATAAACTGTAAAGGTTAAGATTTTGTTTTCTTTAGTTTTAGAGTAAATAGGTACATTGTTCATTCCTTTATAATGATCTGTGGTTTAATATATTGTTGTAAGAGCTTGCCATTTGTAAAGTTATTTTGTTAGAAAATATAATTATTTTACTAAAAACCTTTAATGGCCAAATTAGACTGACATTTTTTAGTCTCGATCTCAGATACACTGTTCTGTTGTATATTGTGATTATTTTATGTTATTTAGTGTGCATAATCTCAGATAAATTTTACTGTTTCATATTGTGTTATTTTATATTATTTTGTGTGCATAATATCAGATTCATTTTACTGTTTTATATTGTGGTTGTTTTATATTATTTAGGTTGCATACTCTCAGAACAGTTTACTGTTTTATACTGTGGTTATTTTATATTATTTAATGTGCATAAGCATAGATACCTTTACTATTTATACTGTGGTTATTTTATATTATTTAATGTGCATAAGCATAGGTACCTTTACTATTTATATTGAGGTTATTTTATATTATTATTTAGTGTGCATAATCATATTCATAGATACATTTACTGTTTTATACTGAGGTTATTTTATATTATTAGTTAGTGTGCATAATCTCAAGAGTGAAATTTCTTAAGCACACCCAAAACATTTTTTTAACTTTCACAAGTGCACTACATTGATGCCCATCTTCTTTACTACCTGGCTTTAATGAGGGTCATATTTGTTAAATTGACTTAACATGTTTTATTATGTTCATAAAATTTTCAGTCTCAAATAATTCAGTTACTGTATTTATTCATTTTGTTGATATCTACTAATTCAGGATTTAGTTACTTTGAATTTCATGTTCTAAAAATAGCTGATAATTTTAAATATTAATTATACTTTTTCCTCCTTAAATCATAAACACACTACCTTTTATTAAATAGATACATTTACCTGGATGCGTAGTTTATTTATTTATGATTTGAGAAATACTATTTATAGCAGCTTAAAATATAGGAGTACTGTTTTTAAAAATGTATTTCTATTACTGTAGTGTTATGCATGAACATCCAATAAATCTTGTTTGATGAGGTTGTTATGATCTTTAAAAACGGCAGGTCTCAGTAAATCTTCATTGAATAAATCTAATACTATCAGCATTAAATGGAACTTCTGGAATACATAGATGTACATGAGTCACATGAATACATGTTTACACACTGGAAAGATCTGTGCTTACAGGATAGTATTGATGGAGCTGAAAACTCTATCGATGATGATGATAATGAAGGGTTTCTTTGATTGTGATATCCATAATGAGTTGACTCATCATTTCAAACTCCATTGAAACAAATGCTGACAGTTGTTTGGGTGGGTGGGTGATTGGGCTCATCAGGATTGGATATGTTAGAGTTGGATTGGATATGTTAGACTTGACAAAAGATATATGTATTTATTTTTATGTTGTGTGTTTTATATGTATATATTATATATTGCAGAGAGCAGGGACAGGTTGACCTTTCACTTTTACTTTGGGAAGATAACTCCTATGTGTATTTAAGATTAAGAACTAACGTAGATCTACTCTTATTTATTTATTATTATTATTATTATATTAATGTACCAGTCTTAAAATGAATGCATAAACTTGAATGTTTTTGCTTTAAATAGTTGAGTACAAGGGACACTCTTTACTAGAGGGAGCAAGGCAAGCAGATTTGGCACGAGTAAAAAAATATTTAGCTGCAGACATTGTGAACTTCAAGCACCCATACAATGGTGACTCAGCTTTGGTAAGATTTTATTTGCCAGATGCTTACAGTGATCAGATCACATAAATGCTGTTATTTTCTAGTGTTGAAAATAATCAGATAACTCAACAGATACTATTTATTTAGGTTGCCTAAATACTGCTTTTTCAGTGGTAAAAGTGCTCAGACTTATTAATATCTTCTTATTCTTATTATTATTATAACTCTATATTTTAAACATACATTTAAAATGATAATTAAATCATTTATTCTTACCACGTGATGAGAAGCTTTGAAGTAATTTAGAAGATTTAAAAAAAAAACAACTAAGACATTGCATGGTTGATTAATTAATTAACTCAGCTCAGCATAAGGCCTAGGAATTCTCATTTTGTTTAATTATATGAATGGTGTATTTTCAGCACTGTGCTGCAGCCTCTCCTTTTCCAAAGCGCAAACAAGTGGTGGAGTTGCTTATTAGGAAGGGAGCTAATTTAAACGATAAAAATAAAGAGTCAGTATTTTATCTTATTTTCTAGTTATTTATTTAGAAAGCATGTGAAGTCTTGAGCTAACTTCTAATGGAATAAATTAAATAATTTGGAGTGTTGACTGTTTAGAATGAGGGCAGATTAATCAAACAACTATTTATTTTTAAGTTGTTAAAGTAAACCACTACACTATTATTTTTTACAACCTACTAATGCTTCTTTGTGTTTAATTTTTTTAAAGATTTTATTTTATAAAAATATTAATTTCATATTATTGAAATTAAGTTCTTTCTTTGGTAGGTCTTCACTTTATGCTAGGTATGCTGTCACTGACTTTGCCATCAGAGTTACTGTTTCATTTGGATTGTTTGTCTTGTAAAGTGAACTTAGTTTAATAATTTCAAATAATGATTTATTTTTTTAAACTCAAATGACAGAAACTTCACTTTAGAACAGCTATTCCTTTGCTATTCTCATCATTTGCACTCATTTAATTACATCTAATCACTGAAGAATAGTCTAATACCAGGGTTCAAAGTAATAATTTGTACTTCTGAATGCACACACTTTTATTGAAAATCTATTGTTTTTGTTGATGCAGTTACCTGACACCATTACACATAGCAGCTGACAAAGCACACTATGATGTGATGGATGTTTTGCTGAAACATGGTGCAAAGGTCAGTCGGCATGTGTGTGCTACTTTTAAATGTCTTTTTGATTTCTTGATAAAGTATTTATTTTTTTAATAATCTTGCCTTAATTTTTTATTACTGTATTCACTGACAGGAACTGCATAGTTTCAGAGAACACTAGGTCACACACAGAAATTTGTATTAGTATCCTTCAAAACCAAAAACTATTTTTTTCTTTAAAGCTTTAAAGATTGAAAATAATCACTTCAAGTGGTACCAATTTTTCAGGCAAAATATATCAATAATGCAATTGTTATATTTTTTTTATAAATCTGTCCTATTGTCAGTATAATATCTATAATCAGTAAGAAATGCCTGAATGCCTTTGTTGATCATTTGTGTAACAATTCCATTTTATGTGATTGATTCTAGGTCAATGCACTGGATAGTTTGGGTCAAACAGCTCTTCACAGAGTGGCTCAACAAGGTAACATGCAGGCATGTCGCCTCTTGATGTCATATGCAGTTGACCCAAGCATAGTCTCTCACCAAGGATACACTGCTGCACAGCTTGCTACAGAGAACATCCAGAAACTTTTACAGGGTTTGTTGATTTATTTTTCTTTTTATTTTGGCTATTTTATTTTAATATTATAATGTTCCATTCAAGTATCTCTAAGTGGTTGTTTTTTTATATATTCACTAACATTTATATATAAACATTAGCTTATATTTTTAGAAAATGTTCATAAAATTCATAGTAGATCTCCTTTCTCTTATAGATTCTTAAACAGTATCATGATATTTTTAGCGATCTCATGTACATGTAAAATCATTATTTTTCAAGACTCTTTGTATTAAATAGTGTGACTATGGTGAAGATGTGATTAATGGCAATGGAAGCAATATGTTGCAGTGCTGGGCTGGCCCTCTCCTCCTGGATGGATGGGAGGGGTCAGATCAGCTGCGATGCCAACGACATACATATAGGCAAGATGTAAAATAAAATAACCTCTCTCACATACAGACACCACGATCTTCTTGTGGGGAGGAATACTTTATTCTCTAAATGTTGGGTAAAGGTTGAAGGTCGACTGTGAGTGTGAGTATGCAGATATGAATGTAAACTGAAGGACGAACGGAACGAACGAACAAGAACCTCAGCAACACACTTTCTCACAATGAAAGAAAAGCCCAACTCTTGAAAAAGAGTTAACAAAATTTATTCTAACAATGGGCTAACTTTCATATGGCTGAGTCCCACTTGCCAACACACTGGAAAAAAACACAAAAATCACAAAATGCACACACAATAAGCTGGCCACTGAATAATGGATCTGCTCACAAAAACACAAAGTTGCCGACATGCTGGCCAAACACTGCTCGATGGACAAACTTGCCTACATGCTGACACAACACAGAAGTCTGTGAATCAGACACAGACGCATTGATGAATGGGACCATCAACCTGGCGAAAATCACAATACATGACACACATTGAAGCTGCACTGACACCGGGAAGACCTAAGTGTCAAATATTTCTGCTGATGAGCGTGGATTATCTTTCGCTGAATAACGAAAAGAATGAAGTTTGTGTGGTTGAATGTACATAGAAATGTTGCTTCCATAGCACCAAATTTAACTGTCCCTAACTCTGACAAGAACTTGGTACGTTACAATTTGTGTGGAGTTGAAGACATTCGATGGATAAATTCCCAATTACGAAAAATTGGGATAAAATCCGCGTGGGACAGTGTGTAGAAACAATAGCCATATAGTTCTAACACATCTTGTAAACAGCCTGCGCATACATACACTGGAGATAAAATGGCTCCAGAGTTCTTTTATGTTACTAAGTTTTCTAACACCTTCCAGGGCCTTTCATAAGACTCACACAATAAACATGTGAATCTATGACTGTCCTATTGTTTAAAAAAAGGTGCAGTACGGCTAAGGCGCATTAGTTTCTAATACAAAATATAGTCCCTATCTAATTTACATTTAAGGACTATTAAGGCTATTATCTATCTGTTGTTAACATAATTAACTAATTCTAACATACATAATTAAATAAATGAATTTAATTCAAGAGTTGAAAGCACAAAATAAGCATGCACGCACACAAACTCACTGACAATGCATGTATTTGACACCACATTCACTCCAATAACAATAAGCACACCACGCTTGGTCAAAGGGAGGTAATAAAGTACTTTTTTTTTTTTTTAAATTTTTCTGATTACCCTCCCCCCTTTTACCATGACACAATGACTTTTAGACTAAGACAATGCTTTGTAAAACTTAATCTTATTTAGTTGATTTTTTTTAAAAGTAACTGCTTCCTTTTGTAAACACTTCATGTTTTCTGCTTACATGTCCTAGAACTTTAAAGGAAATTTTATAATTTGGTATTTCTTTTGTATTTTAATCAACTCTGATGTTTTTGCTGTTTACATATCCAAATGCTGTTTTGTCATCAAGTTATTTATTCTTCTTATTAACTGCTTTATTTTTATCTAGTATTGATTCGGATCATGTGTGTGTTGTTTGTGTGTGCAGAGGATCCACCTGCGGGAGGTACAGATGTTGATCTACAGTTACTTGAGGCAGCAAAGGCAGGAGACATCGAGTTAGTCAAGGTATTTGTAAGGTTTTAAGCAAAATACATTTTGTTGATTAATTATTTCTTTGATTACTGTTCCTAATATTTATCTGAACAGGAGGGGAAAAGAATTCAAATATTTTTTATTATGAAAAATGTTTATGAAAAGCAAAAAATTTTAAACAACCTTTAAAATTACATTTTATTTGATTGCTACAGAAACTAGTCACAACCAATGAGCATGCAGTAAACTGCCGAGATGTAGATGGTCGTCACTCCACACCATTGCATTTTGCTGCTGGGTACAACAGAGTAGCTGTTGTCGAGTATCTTCTAGAGCATGGTGCTGATGTTCATGCAAAGGATAAAGGGTGGGTGTCATTGTTTGTCTTTGCTCCTTTCTTCTTGTGTAAGACATTTTATTCTCAGACGATACAGTATTAGAGAGTTTAAAAACTGTAAATGCCTTTTAGTTTTTCTTTAAAATTTCAGCAAAATATACAGTGCTTCTTGTGATTATTTTTTTTTTAATTTTCGTTCTATAAAGCAGATTTCTAAGAAAGAAAAAATACTAAGATTTAAGTATAAATAAATAGTGTATATACACAGTGGAAAATATTTTAATGATTAAAGAACACAAAGGAACTGTGCAATTGTATCACATTATCTGATTAGAGGAGCCCAGTAAAAACAGCTTATTTTCACAGCAAAAATGACATACATACACAGGTGGAAAAGTCCTGTTTGGATAAAATTAAACCAAAATGATTGTAATAAAATTAATTCTAATGAATGAAATATATAGTCACTTATAAATCCTTTTTTTCTGAAATTTGATTGTTTGAAATGGCTGATTATATTAATTTATTTTACCTTTAATCTTAATGTGGTGTACTGTATTTCTTATCTAGGAAGGGAATGGTTCCATCAGGAGTTAATTTGAGTCCAGCAGTGATTGTTAAAATTCTGCATGGGTTTTTCTGCATTTTCTGCCTGCTCTTCCTGTATTGTGTGTGCGTGCATGCTTAATGTTTATGCCTGCTCCCAATATTTTTTTTTTGCTACTTACAATATTTTATTTCTACTCTTAATATTTTCCTTAGCATTTAATATTTTGTACATCTATTTTTTTCTGCTTAATTATGTTGCCACTGTTTGTATTTTAGGGGTCTGGTTCCTTTACATAATGCCTGTTCATATGGTCACTATGAAGTCACGGAACTTTTTATCAAGGTAAACTTAATTCTTCCCTTCGTAGTGATATTCTAGAACATTAACATTTTAAAACTGATTCAAGAAGATTTATTTACTTTGTAAAATTAAAAGTTACTTAAAGTTCAACTAATAAAGGAATGATTCATTTTCTTTGGAGTATATGAAGTATAAGTGAACAACTTATAAAAGTTATTTAATGTTACAAGAAGATTACAGTTACCAAGAGTCATAGTTCTTTTCTACTTGGTCATAGCTTCACCATAGAAACTACATTGCCACCAGGGGTATAATGGCATCAGATGATGTAATGCTTTGGATCAAACTATTTACATTTCATACATGTGGATTTTTTCTATTCTACTACTGATGTGACTGCATGAGAAATCATATATTTCTACATTCATGCAAGTCACAGCCCTAAAGGGATCATTGTACATTCCCAGAGTGGAGATAAAAGTCAAAGAAATTACTCAGCTGTAATCCTCTTATCAAGAAGGATGTCTCCAGTATATACATTTGGGGAAGGGGCCCTGACTGATGGTTAAAACTCTCTTCAAGCCAGGTCTGCATGTTTTGACTCTCACCCTCTTATATAGCCTATCTCAATTGCAAGAGTGAAAGGAAATGCCTGTCTTGTGAATAATGAGAAAATGGCACATAAATACTTGTGTCTAGAGCAAGTTTCATGGCTTTGAATATGTCAGCACTTTGTTATCATTCAGATGTCTATACTGTGCCAGAATAAGCAGAAATGACTAATGAAGTTAACAGACAAAGTGTAAGCAAACACTGCTCATGCTGTGAGTCCTGCCAGAAGTTATACTCCTCTCGATGTCTTAAAGAAGTGTGGGGGGATTGATGTATTGAGCGAGTGGGGTTCAAGTTTCACTCATGTTCTGTTAATAGGTAACTATTCATATAGGTTTGAGCTGTATGCTAAATTGCTCTCATGCATTATACACAGAATATGTACAAGTGAACAAACTAATTTACATTAGCCTACAGTTTCAAACCTTTCAGTTTAGAATTGACTGCTGGTACATTAAAAATTGTATTTGACTTGAGAATGGTTGGTTTTTAATAGCCTACTGGTTTAAACTTTTGTGTATTACTTTCTCCTCAAATGGAGGAAACTCTGACAGATTTTACACCATGGGTGTTGACAGGTGTCTTGACATCAGCAAGTGATTTGACCCTTGCCTGCAGGTGGTTAGTTTTCATTGAGGTTTCATTAGCCTTCACCTGCCCCTACTAAAATGATGTTGCCTTTCTATTGATTTAGAAAATTGTGCATTTCATGACACTGTCCTATTGTACTTGCTAAGTGGCACAGCAGGGAACAAATTCCCTAGCCGCTTAATGATAACAAACCTTAAACTGATTCATCTCGATGCTATTTGAGTTTTGACTAACATCTCTTTCCCCCTCTCCTCTCCAGTGGAAAGAAACATTCTCTCCTGAACTGTGGAAAAGCTGTGCTGTATCCAGGTCCATCCTGGACCATGACTTTGAATGCAATCATCTGGGTTAACCACTATTGTCAACTCACAATACTGCCCTTTTATAAGTCTATTCCTGATTTTTCTACATCCAGATTCATCTGAGTCCATTACCTTTGATGCACACATCTGGACTCCCTGTTGTTGATGACTCTCCATCCAGCCATCTGATTTGGGCTCAGTGCATGGCAATAGCCAAATCTTTACACATAAACAGACCTGCTAAATTACCTTATACATTCAGCCATTCTTACATCCTTTGTGTATACCCTCCTAGGTGGATAAAGACAATTTCCTATTAAACATCTCTGAATTAAAAGTAAGGGCACAGCCTTTCAGACTTTAATTTGCACACTGCTATCATTAAATACCAGTTAGAAAAATTGGCATCATGCATCATCTAAACACACTAGTTACTTTTGATTATATTTTGTAACCACACCTTTTCCTAAGAGATAACCTGTATAATCACCAAAAGTGCCTTCAGATCTAGGGAAGGGTATTTCCATTTTACTGTTCTGGTTTTATTGTTTGGCCTTTCTATTATTATTATTATGGATATGTCAATGGAGTCGGGCACACTATTGACAACCTGCCATTGAGTACTATCCAGATCATCTTCAGACACACAAAAATCTGCACATCCTGTCATTAGTGGATTTAAGATTTCTACAAAATCTAGGTCTTTATGTGAATGACAAAAAAATGATCATCCCTTACCAGTTAATCTCTGATTGATCCTGCTGTGGTGACACACTCTTTCCAGACTAATCTTCTCTCTTAATGAATATGAACCCTTCATCCATTTGGTTTGCAAGAGATGTCTTCACTGGGACAAATAACTTGTCTTGTTCATCTCAAGATGGAGTGCACACTTAACCAGTATTCATCTCACCCTTCCTTGTTCAAACTGCATTTGTAGTGGATGTTTCCTCAGTCATTTTGAACATATCGATTCCCAAAATACTAATTCAGTAGGCACCACTCTGATTCTGACAACTCCTTTTAAGTAAGATGGGGAGATGTAGATAAATATGTTGTGAGACATACTTAGAAAACATCTCACACCTCTTGTCTTCCACTTCTTGCTGGTAACTTGCATGTGGATTTTATGAAGTCATCATTGCAAGGGAAGTTGTTAGTAATTCAGCAGTGGCACACATTGCAGGTAGTAGGACGAACCTCTATCCAGGATCAAGAAAAGTGGGGATTTTTGATTGCTGGTAATACAGAGAATTTGATTCTCTCATCTACAGGTAATTTCTCAGTATCTCTGTATATTTTGACAGTCAAAAGACTGGCACTTCCCATGACAGAAGCTTATAAATCCATGCTTACTGAGATATTTGGGTAGATCATATATCCTTAGATAAAGATATATAAAATTTGATGGCAAGAAAGAGATTAAAATCTTAATTTTTTCCACAAAAAATGGGGAAGTCTTATATAAATATTTTTGCCTTTGTGCACCTCTAGAAACTATACAAAATTTTAAAACTGTTTTAAACCTTTTTTTTTGTTGAGACTTTACACTCTGCTTACATTTCAGTGAAATGATTGCTTTATCTAGAGATCTATCAAATATTACTATCCTTAAGGGTGGTTCATTGAGGCTAGTAACAGATCGTTTCTTACTTGTATTTTATATCTCCATATCCAGTTTCAGAAGAAGATAATATGTCTACCATATGCTGCTCAGTTAGGGTATTACACCACATAGGTCACAGTCTTGAAAAGGTAATAAGTCCTAATTTTGCTTGCTCATCTCTCACAGAGTTAAATCAGTTGCAGTCAAACATTGTCATCCTGAATAAAACAAATTATTAAAGAGGTATATGAACGTGTTCTATCTGCATACCCATATTCTGTTAGAGATCATTAAATGATAACTATTTCATCTAGCTGTCGGCTTTTTCTAGAAATGTGGCTTTAAAAAAAAATCATGACAGCATTGGGTTGGAAGACATAACACACTCAGTAGATTCTGTACATCTGTTTTCTCCAGATTCTCTTTGTGAAATGTGCCTGCTTTAGCTTCTGAAACAAGAACAAAAATATAAAAGTAAAAGGCAAAATTTTAAAGGATTGACTTGTCATTCATTCTCAATCTGTATGAGTCCTAAATAAATGTTGTTTTAAGAAAAGTTTTTTAAAAATAAAAATTACATTTGTTATATATGAATTTTATTTATTTGATGAGTTTACTTCTTTATTAATGATGTGGCTGGGGCAGCATCCATGGGTTTAATGAGCCCATAGCCAGAAAAGATTTCTGCTAAATATTTGATAATTGGATAGCACTATCTGTTTGTACTCAGTGTTTTATGAATTTAGCAGCCTTAGGTAATATTGGATTGAGATCCATTGTTCAGTCATGATTCTATATAAAATACCCTTCTTGAAATAATGGTTTGGCAATGGTCAGCCTCATATTGCTGAATGCTAGTCTTTACAAATAGATGTGCTTATGGCTGTATTGTATATTAGCATTTAGTTGTGCTCCACTTAGTAAAATATCATTGTATATTATGTCAGACTTTGTTTTATGCTCATCATCATCAATATATTTTTTTTATAGTCATTAACTTTAAGAGTTTTGATTTTAACATATTGCAAGATAAATAGTGCCTCTCAAACAGTGGTTGCTCGAAGATGGTTTTAATTGAGAATCTCTCACAGAATTGAGTTACTTTTGGCCAGGACATTTGTTGGTAGCATAGAAAATGATGTGAATAAAGAATTATATTACTATTCACTACTTGTTTTACTGGATTACTTCTTTACCACAGCATGGTGCTTGTGTCAATGTGGCAGATCTTTGGAAATTTACACCTTTACATGAGGCAGCATCCAAAGGCAAATTTGAAATTTGTAAATTACTTTTGAAGGTACGATAACTTGCTCTCTCTTGCTATATAGATTACTTTTAAAGGCAAGGTTGCTCTCTTAATGTAGATTACCTTTAAAGGCAAGGTTATTCTATTAAGGCAATAGACAGCACAAGCCAGTGGGAGAAAAATGTTTTGGGGTTTTTCACTTTTGAGATTATTATATATTTGTATTATTCAGTGTCTTTCGGGATTTTACATTTTCTTAATCTACAGAAAGCATTTTTTAAGTTAATAGAGATTTTAAAAAAAATATTTCCCTATCTGAAAATAACGGGAAAACACAATAGTTTGACTCTCGATTGCTACTATAATTTGCATAATAGAATAGAACATGGCACACAGAATCAGAGATGATTACCTCCCTTTTATTATAATCGTTCAAATTCTTGAGAAACCCTCACCTCTCCTAACGAACTGATTGGTCAAATTTTATGCAAGCCAAAAGACTCAATTTCATTGGTTGAGATAGTGAGAAAGCTCTTCAACATACAGGTACTTTTTCTAACATTTCCGGAATGTTATTTCGTTGGCTGTTATTAATTTTAGTTGACAGAACAAAATTGCACTCATGAAATAAACATTTTCTTTAAATATTTATTTATAGTAAGAAAGTCAGAGCTTGATGTGATAAGCAAAATTCTGCGCATAATGTTTCTACTGTCCGTTTCACTGATAGACGATGTTTGCATTTTCATAATAGTGGACAATAATGTGTCATTTTAATAAAATTAAATATTTACTTTAATAAATCATATCCAGCTTGCAAATAGGTAAATAAATATCTGCAATATTCTTAAGAAATTATTAGTCCAAAACGAACTACATTGAAGAAGTATATTGCAGTGCTAGGAAAAAGATCGGCCTCTTGAAATAACGGTATGTTTTTTTGCATAGTGATTCAAATAATCATTCTTCTGGAACCCATTGCAATTATTCTGATATAATATATAAGGTTAAAAATCTATTCTTCAAAAAAGTTTTAAAACAAAAAGTCATCGTCATTAGAGGAATGATCTTGATTCAAACCTCTTCTAATTGTTATTTACAGATTCATGAACATTTACCCAAATTTTAAATTTTAATCATTTCTACTACAAATTTTTAAAATATATAAAAGAGGCAATAATGGACATGCCTAAATTTAGGAAAATATAGCTGTTTATATATATTATTTGTTCTAGATATTTTAAAACTAACAACTGATATTGCTTTCTCATAACAAAGACAACATATATTCCAAATTTTGGAAATGTAAATTGATAAATATATTTTTTCCTATTTTGCTTGCAGTATTCTGCTTGTATATAAAATGAAAATTAGGGCACAGTGAGGAAGTAGAAGGGAGAATATTTAATTCTGTATTCCTAAGAGAGCTAAATGATTAACAGCAGTCCACTATGATATGGATAATAAAAAATAAACAACTTTGAACACAGTTTTCAAGTTCTGAAATCTTTATTTTACTTTAAATGCATTTTTCTCAAAATGACTTTTACTCCGTTGAGCAACATACTAAGACCCCTTTGGAATAGTTGTAATTATTCCATGTCCCTGAAATTTGGTATGCTAGTTCCTCACACATACAGTTAAAACGTTTTGATGGTTTATGATTAAAAAAAGTATATACTTTTTTTTCTTTTTTTCTTAACATTTTTTAACAGCATGCATAACTTTTGTGGGCTTGTCCAGTAGTAGATAATTAAAATATATAAACTATATTAATTTTTTTAATTCTTGTATCAAATATTTTGTGAATTTTTTAATAATGCTGGAATAATACATATTTTAAAACGTTCAAAAATAAAAATTAAACAAGATAATCTAAGTCTGGCAACTGTTATTGCTTTCTTATACGAAGGGTAACTTATTTGCCAAATTTGAAAGCTGTCGGCTGATAGTTTTTTTCCTTCTTTGTGTGTAGTAGCGTGCTTTTAATGTAGATTACTTTTGAAGCACTCTTCAAATATAAATTACTTTTCACGATAAGATTACTCATGTAAATACTTTTCAAAATATGATTACTCATGTAAATACTTTTCAAAATATGATTACTCTCTCCCTTGCTCCTATAGTTTTAAGGTAACTCTCTAGCTAAATAAATTACTTTTGAAGGGAAGATTCTTATTTCCTGCTTTTTATGAATGGAAGAGTATTTAAATTATTTCCGAAGGGAAGATTACTCTTGCTTATATAAATTACTTTTGAATGGAAAATTACTATATCATGCTAAGTAAATTTATAATTATCTTTGAAGAGAATATCAAAATCAGTTGACATATTGTATATATGTAAAAAATTTGTATACTATCACTTGCTTTTTCTAAGACCTGTCTGCAATGCAGAATTCACATTTAATGATATATTGTTTAGATGTTTCTTTTATGTGAATCCATCGCCATATATTTGAAGAATTAAGCGCTGTCTTATATGTAATTTAACTATTTTCTATGATATTGCAGCATGGTGCTGATCCTAACAAAAAGAATCGTGACGGGCACACCCCTCTAGATCTCGTCAAAGAAGGAGACCAAGATGTTGCAGATTTGTTGAGAGGTTTGATTAATTGCTGTCTTTTTCCTTCCTTTCTTCCTGTCTTTTCCTTTCCACCCCACTATCCCTCTGAAATTGTAATTGTATAAATATGTATATATCACATTTTTTAAAATTTTAATTTCTATGCTTGCATTTTTCATTCATGCATTGTGTTGAATTATATCCATTTAAGTTTTATTTTAAATTTGTTTGTTTATTTCTAGCCTTCCACATATCATGTCTGTCATGTTTTAAAGAGTTACTCTTGTTATTATTGTTGTTTGTTTTGTATTGTTTTTCTTTACAACACCAATGTGTAACCGAAATATCTATCTCTTATGACAGGTGATGCAGCTCTGCTAGAGGCAGCTAAGAAGGGAAACCTTGCAAGAGTGCAGAAACTAGCTTCACCAGAAAATATAAACTGTCGAGATACTCAGGGTCGCAATTCAACACCCTTACACCTTGCAGGTAATGTTATTAATACCAGCATTTGTCATTTGATTACTGTAATCTTTTAAACACTGAAGCTGTCAGGTGGTCCCCATGAATATTTCATCCTTTGTAATTTGACATTCTCTCTTTCCCTTCCCCCCTCCCCCCCTCCTGCTGTTCATCAGTAAATTTTATCTATTTATTATCTATCTATTTATCTGAAAATCATAGACTTAATATTAATGCTGTTTTTGCTTTCATCATCTTTGTCCTTAAGTTAATTGATTATTGTCAAGTGCAAATAACTTGTACAAATTAAACTCTCGTTTCTAAAGCTATACAATAACATTTTATTGTTTATGATCAGCTGGCTACAATAACATCGAAGTAGCAGAATTTCTTTTAGAGAATGGTGCTGATGTCAATGCACAAGACAAAGGAGGGCTGATTCCTCTTCATAATGCTTCATCATATGGGGTGAGTTACAGACAATGTATATTTTATACATGAGTTTTGTTAGTTCAATTTGATGTAACATTTAAATATTTTCATTGTATTTGCAAGCTAAACTTCAAGTACATGAACTGAGATGTTGACATGAGAGCAAGTTGATAACTCTTCATCCAAGTAATGCTGATTTTTGTGTTTCAGCCTCTTAGTTGTCTAGTGCAGACATTGAACTAAGTGTTCCTGTACTTCAACATTGTGATATTGTGTATGTGTGTGAATGTGTGCATGCGTGAAAATCGTGTTTCACATACCTTCTGTTTATGCGAGGGTCTCAAACACATAGATGTCTGTTAAACATAACTCTGTGCATGTGTGTATGTGTGACGTTATGCCTTTGCTTACATTAGTATATTTGGTAGTGTTACTTTTATAAAACTATATATCTGAAAATTTTCTGTCATCTAAACAATTGGCAATAACAGTACATGGTAACTTTTTTTACCTTTATCAGTAAGAATGATTAGAACATGAACTGTTTGAATTTTAGGGCACCTGATATGTTTCTTTTTTCTTTTTCATACTGTAGCACGTGGACATTGCTGCACTGTTAATTAAATTTAATACTTGTGTTAATGCACAAGACCGCTGGGGGTTTACTCCACTTCATGAGGCTGCTCAGAAAGGACGAACACAGTTGTGTGCATTACTGGTGAGGACTTTTTAATTTTACATAAACCCTTAGAATGAAATGAAAATCAAAGTTTGCTACTTATCTGAGAGTTATGTCCCTGTCAAATAATACAAAATACAAGTCAGACAGTGACACCATGCAAGTCACAACAATTTTTTAGCCCTATCTTTGCTGTAGAAGAAACTATTTAGTTTGCAATAATGAATAAACAACAATCAATATGATAATTTATAGTAGAAATCAAAGGATAGTTCTTTTTAATTTATTTATGTATGATCAATCAGAATTTTAAAAGGTGTAAAAGTCAAAGTATAAGGCATAACAAAAGTAAGAAAAATTTGCCTTCAGGGAGAGTGAAAAGGACACCCCAAATCAGCAGCAATAAAGGTGCATAACTGGAAGCTGATATCCTTAAATAACAAATTTTAAAATCCTGCATAATTTCACAGCCTTTGTTAGCAGCATGACCATAAGCACACTAAGTAAATTGCAGTACTGTGTGGCATATTCCCAGGCAAGAATGGGACAACTCTGAGCAAATTTTGATTTAAGCAAATTGAGCAAATTTTATTCTAATGATTTATGCGGGATTGACTATCCCTGATGAGCTTGTATTATACTCCTAATCTGATCGTATGATGGAAAAAATAAATGTATATTTTAATTTTTAGATTGCCCATGGTGCTGATCCAACAATGAAGAATCAGGAAGGCCAGACACCGCTTGACTTGGCATCAGTGAGTAAACTTAGTAAAAATTATTCTTGACTCCTTCGCTGCAGATCCAATTTTACAGTGTATGTATATCAGATTTTTTTTCACATCAGCAATGAAAATGTTAAAGAAGTATGAAGAATCAAATAAACCAAATAGTTTCAATTTTTGTCTCATAGCTGTGTTATACTGGACTAAAGAGATAATGAAGAATCTGATTCCACTTCATCCTTTAGAGAATTGTTCTATGGTCATGCAACATTTTCAAAATTTATGAGTTCCTGACAAGTGAGACAACATTTATTCTTTTTTGCAGGCCGAGGATGTTCGTGCTTTACTTGCAGATGCAATGCCCATGATTACCTTGCCCCCTGTGTTGCCCAAGATACCATCTGGCAGTCTTGCTTCTAGTGCATCTTCATCCAGCAAGTAAGTCAGCATTTTCACAAGTAAATGAATTCTTGGGAGAGACTTAATGTTTCTGTTTTACCTATCTAATTCTTTATAGAATCAACCACTTTGGCTAAATTGTTCTTATGTGAATTGCAGGGTTGTTAATTTTTTTCAATAATTATAGTTTAAATTGTTTTTTATTTTAACCAATGTCATTTTCATTCCCTTTTTATTTGTGTGTGTTGTTTAAAATATTTTCTTATTCTGACCATTTTTATTTTATTTTCTTCTAATGAACACAGCAGTCTCTTTAGTGGTGATGGTGCTCTAGGAGCTGTTGGGGGCAGTCCCCAAGTGGGTGATGGCTGTGCTGGGGACAGTTCCGTTGCTGAAGGGGAACGTTCAGTAGAGGGCATGTGTGTGGCAGGACTGCTTGCCTCCCTTGGCCTGGAGCAGCTGCGGGATATATTTGAGCAAGAACAAATTACCATGGACATTTTACTGGAGATGGGTCATGAAGAGCTGAAAGATATTGGCATTAATGCCTATGGGCATCGACACAAGATTCTTAAAGGAGTGGAGAAACTTGTGAATTGCAGAGGTAGGTTCACTTTAATTATGCACAGTATTATTTATTAGATCTTTTTAATATATTCCACTTAGTTTAAATAGTAACAAAAGTATCATATTTGCAATTATTTCAGTAAACAGTCAAAATAAAGAAAAAACATTTATTTATTACAAAATATGTTATGCAAAGAAGACAGAGGAGCTTGTGCCCAATGAGCCATTTCATTGTTTATTCCCTAAGACCTTTAAAATTGAGGGTCCACTTGAAACATGAAATAAATTTTCTGCTGAAGGAAATAAATTATTTATACAGAATAGACTTTTCTGTTTATAAACTGTACTAACAGTTTAATTAACTAACTATATTGCCAGACATCTGGTTAGCAGTAAATGCCAGACTAAAATTACAGTCGTATTCAAAATTAAAGAGTTTGTTGACCAACAGGTTTTCACCCAGTTGTGGGTGCGCCCAGCCAGGGGACCATTCTGCAAGATCTTGCCCAGGACGATTCTGAGTATATCAGTGTTTGTGATCAGGTAGGTGTTCACTCATTCTGGCACAATTCATCTGTCATTTGTCAAGATTGTAAGTTTGAAGTGTAATTTAAGTTAAACAGTGTGACACAAAGTTATCCTAGTTATTGGCTATGAATATTATTATTAATCATCCATAACTAATTACAAGTGGTGAGAATATTAATCTATGTTATTAATAATTCTCCAGAAGACACCACTCATCTCTCTCACTTGGCGGATATGTGGGCGTTATAAACGTTTTCTCTCTTCCACAAAAAGGACAATATGTCACAAATGTCACACAATATTTCTGTAAATGGAAAACTTCTTACCAAAGAAGATAAATCCGTCTCTATATTTAGCGAACCCCTATCCACCCACTATCTCTCCAACAGATTATCAATATATATTATAAGGTCAATAAATTTATTAAAATCAATCAAATATACAGCATATGAATATAATCAAAAGAGTGTTGAGATTTACATCACTTCATAACAATGTAAGATTATGCTAGAAAGCTCGTTCAGTTTATCCTAGCATAGACAACAGCAATCACATTAACATATATATAATCAAGTTCGTAGAAATTCATCATAGACATGAGAGTGGAGTTTTAGAGAAATAATTATAGTAAATGTACTTAACCTTGTTAATGATGGCTGCTGTCACTAACACATGTTCACAACCATGCGGTTTGCAACAAGTCACTCTCTTATTTAGAAAACAGTCCCATGTACCTCTTCTAGGTATGTTACATGACTGTTTCAGAATCTTCGATGCACTCAGTGGAGAACCGTCTAAAACTTTGCATGCATTAACTAAACACACATGTGGTATATTCTAGAATAATCTTCACGTGTAGTCAATTTTTTGCCGTATTGGCTCTCAAACAGAATTCACAGGAATCAACTTACAGCAACACGTTTACTGATAAGTTCGACAATAACATTGGACACACACACCAACATGATCCAGCAGAGTACAGTAGTCACTACAGTTTGAAGCAGATCAAATGCACCAAACAACAAAATTGGCACGCTTCTCTCTGCAAAAGTCAAATTAAGGCAGTACTATATTTCAGGCATATTTCATCTCCAAAACTTCTCTTTTACAAACATTCTCAATTTACAAAGCCTGAAACAATATTCATTATCCCGATACACATAGAGCATAAGAAATATAGCATCAAATCAGTATTCACAAAGTATAATGTACAATGTAATCAAATTAGTAAACATAGAAATAATGGTTCAATTACATTAAGCATTCTCCATTTCAAATCATAGATCAATAGCAAACATGTAAGAAATATTTCTAAGCACATTCTTTCTTTATCAGTCAGTTAACTTACCATAAGCTACGATCACCTTTATGATCGGACTCAAGTTTTGTTCAAAATCAAAGTGATTAGAATATAGGACTTTCTCAACAAAGTAACTTTCGGTCCATCCCCATTGGATGAAATTGTTATTAACAAGTGTGAGACTATTAGTCAGAAAAACTAATCATCCAGTTGGAACTGGTTTGGATTGCATCAGTAAAATTTCTAGCATTTTCTCTACCTCAGTTGTTTGCTTCAAACTTTGACACTTACAAAATATAACATCACAAGGAGTGCCCAAGTCAGGTCACTTTGACATTTAACAATTTATACAACAATTAAGGTTAGAAATAGGGATAGGCAAACTTATTCTGCCACACACAGCATATCCCTATAACACTAAATATAACATTTGCTGGATGGGATGCTTGAGAATATCATACACATATAGAATGTAGAAATGTTTTTAATTTGATGGATGATTGAGAATATAATACATATATAGAATGTAGAAATGTTTTTAATTTGATGTAGAGGGAATGGGGGTAGTGTCTATTCAGAAATAAATGCATTATAGTCAGATTTGTAAAATTGCATTTATATTTTCTTTTCTTTTTTCCAACAACAGATGAATAGTACATTACGTGACCACAAGGACAATGTTGGAGGAATTTTCAACAGATATGATATTGTAAAGGTAAGTGTCTTAGCTTGAACCTTAAAGATCATTAGAAAAACAGATTCGTTTTAAGTAGAGTTGCAAGAGATTCTCAGTTATTTAATTATTCTATTAAACACTTGTATTATCACAAACTGTATTTAAGCCATCATTTCTTATTTCCCAGAACTATAAAATTAATTAATGGATTAGCATAGTCCTTGCTTTAAATAATCACCTCATTACTTTTTCATTTCATTAATGAGGATATGTATTGAGTCAGGTATAGTGGTCTTGATGGGGTCAGCTTTTCTCCACATTTTTTTCTCTCTCCTGGCAAAGAATATACTTCCTAAAGCAGTTGATTTTTATTAGTCCTTTACTAGTCATGGAAAATTATATATAGATCCAATTAGGATTAAAAATAATTTAAGCTACAGAAATCATAATTATTTTTTTTTAATAGTTATAGACATTTTCTACCCACCTCTCAGCATGAAAGGAATATTTGCAGTTAAAAATTGCCATCTTAGCTCAAAACATATTACCAGAGACGAATATAAACAAAAACATTACCCTTGTTTTTAGAGTCCATAAGGGCAATTAACATTTTTTGTATTTGATAGAGAGAGATTTAATTTTCCTGATAGTATAATTTACAAACAGATCCACAAGGAACAAGCACCATCGTTTAATGCTTGATTCTGATCACTTAAAAATCTGAATCAATGAAGAAATTTTTTTTTTCTCAACCATATTAATGTATTGCTCAAAACTATTTATTTATCAATAAATTTGTCGCTCGCTGATTCAAGAAGTTGAGTTACTTTTCTAATAGTCACTAAGTCAAAACATTTTTGAAATTTATTTTATGTTTGGACTATAATTGTGTAATATTTTATTTATATTATATTCATTTTTCAATAAATATTGATGGTAAAATATAAATATTTACTAATATCTTTAATTGCATTAATTTTATTAAGCATAAATTTACATTTATTCAGATGAAGCATTCAACTACATTTGTTTACCATATTTCATGAATGATTATGGAGGTCTTTTTTTTTAATTGTTTTTGAAAATATCAGCTCAGTCAAAACTGGATCTTTTTGATCCAAAATGTAATCAAAAATGTATTTTATTAGCAAGCTATTTTAAGTTGTTTTATAGAATGTATTTAGTCTTTAAATTATTATTCAGAACTTACAGCAAAATAATATGATGGCATTTTCATGTACTGTTATTGCATAAAAGTAATTTTTCCCAGACATTTACAATTTCCATTTACAAATATATGGAATAAATAACAACAATAATTACTAGATTATTTCTTCCAATTATTACATAAAATTTTGTTGTGTTATGTGTTAAAGTATAATTGAAGTATAATTGATGGTGAATGCTATAAGTTGAACAATGTTGAACATACATTGTTTTGAGTACATAAACATGATCTTTTTCTAAAAGATAAAACAGTTACATGTTTGGTGAGGTTTTTTTAAAGTGTTGCTAAACAATAAAACTTTTTTTTTTCTGAATGGTGTGCACTGGAGAAAGAGGACTCAGGGAAAGTGTGGATGGAGTGTGCATCTGTGTGCTGCAATATGACTATAGACATTTATCATAAAACAACATTTTGTGTAGATGCATGAAATACATTTCACAAACTAACTTTCCTCATGAACTAACAAACTTTCCTCGTGAACTAACAAACTATCCTCATGAACAGATGAGTGAAAATTAAGTCATAATTATGCTTGGTTTAATTATTATAGAGCATAATTAGAAAGAAATTTGTAAATTTGTCTAGTAAATTAAATGATTAAACACAATCATGATTTTAATTTTTGTTTGTTTATTTATGTTATATTTTAATATCAGTATATCAAAATATATGACAATTTGTATAATAAAATACTTTCACAAAGTAAAACTTGATTATATACTACATGCAGAAATATCCCTTTAAAATGACACTGGATTTTTCAACAAAACTGAGTGAATTGAAGAAAAGAAATTAGCAAAACATAATGCTTACTCACGTTTACACAAAATATTTACACATACAAATTTTGTTGCTTTGGCCCACAAGGTTCAGAAAATCCGGAACAAAAAGTTACTGGAGAAATACTTGCACAGGCGGAAAGAAGTTTCAGAGGAAAATCACAGCCAGCCCAATGAACATCTTCTTTTCCATGGCTCTCCATTCATCAATGCAATTGTACACAAGGGTTTTGATGAGAGGCATGCATATATAGGAGGCATGTTTGGAGCAGGTTTGGTTATTCAGCATTTTCATTTAGAATTTCTCAGTGTAATTCCAGGACTCTTGCTATCTCTCTCATTCAGAAGAATCAGTTTAATTCACTTTTATTGTGTGGATTTTTTTTTTAAATACTGTATGCGAACAGAAGAACATATTTCTTTCATTAAGACAGTGTTTCTAACCATTTGATCAGGAAATATATTTTTCTATCATGCATCTATTTATCACAGCTCTTAAGGTTTCTCTGGTATCCTTTTAATGAAATAATAAATTGAAGATCACTGAGAGTTATCATGTCTGTTCTTCATTACTTTCATTTTGCTTGGTGTAAGTTGATGTATTCACTTGCTAGAGAAAAATATGAGAATGAACTATGCTCTTTAATGTCTTTTCAGTACTGTTATCTCTTTGTCATTGTCATTGATCCTGATATAATGCATATTTTCTTTTTTTTTGCTTTGGCTGATACCCTATTTCATTCTTTTTTTTTGGGTGACTAAACTGAGATGGACTTTGTTCTCATTCTCACCTTGGGTGAAGGAACTAGTACCAGAAAATAATTTCTAGAAGTGGTTCTCTCTCACCAAGGAAAACTAGCCCATTTAAACTTTGCAACTTTTATATTAACAAGCCAAATATAAACAAGACAGGCAGATTCCACCCATTTAATCGTGCACTACATCATGTCCCAGCATGCATGCCAAGTCTGTACACACAGACACAGACTTGCCCATTTAATCATGCACTACATGTCCCAGCATGCATGCCAAGACAGAGAAGGGATCCTGAGTCTGAGCAGAAGTATCTTACAATATTGTGTATGATATATAGGTAGTTAGGTGGGGTGGCAGGTGGCAGGGTGATTGGCATCCCAAATACTAAGTTGCAAAGTGAACAGATTCTTACATTGCACACCACGATGAATTCACCAACACTCACGTACGACTTCTGTCCTCACTTTTATCCCACCCTTCCTTCAAAGTTTTAATGTGTAATAGGGAAAGGGTTCTAACTTCCTGCTTGATTCTGTACATGCATGGACAGAGAAAACACTCAACCAGGAGAGTTTCTAATAAAGGAAAAATAGCAATCATTATTTTGGGCCCTCCCCCAATGTTCTTGGTCAGTATTATAAGACTCCAATTCACTTCTCAACCCCGACTGAAACAGCAGCAACACTAGTTTGAATATTTCGAATATATCATACATATGGGTAACAGATATGAAAGATGATTGTATCTAAGTTAATCTTTCACATGTTGATCTTTGGTATTCTTTCACATGTTGACCTTGGGCAGGGTGGTGTGGAGGTGGAGGAGAAATACTGATCAAAACTCAACTTGTGAAAAAATAATTTAGATACACATTATCTTTCATACCTTGGAGAAAGTACAACCATCCTTCAGGACCACAACCAAATGTTCCAGTTTGGAATGTCCCATGTCAGTAACCCACAGGTGTGCTGTTCTATGAGTCTGGTTCTGTAGTATACTGGTTAGTATACTCTAGGCATCTTAACACTGAAGCCAAACAATGCCATGTGATTTATAATAAATCTACTTATGGAAACTCATTGCTGAAACAGTGGACTGTTATCATTGAGTAGATGATTAAAAAGTTTTTAAAATTTATGATTTAAAAGTTTTTCGCAATTCTTTGAGTGGACAAACCAGCTTAATTTTCTGTTTTCTTTGTCTCTTTTCCTTTCATGTATCTTCTGTCAGAGATAATTGTTTTCACTAAACTTTTCCAATAGGCCAAAGTCTGGCAGGCATAATAACATTTTTTATTGATCCTTGTGTTAGGCCAGGCAGGCAAGCTTAATAACTTTTGTCTTTGACTGATCCTTCTTTCTGATAACTTTCTTGTGCTAATCCTACAGTCTGGAAAGCTTGATAACTTTCTTGTGCTGATCCTACACTCTGGGAAGCTTGATAACTTTCTATCAGTGTGTGACACCTCTGGACACCCTTTCAATCGTTATGATTATATTTATTAATCAATAACTCATAACTAAGTACAAGTGATCAAGAATCTTAATTTATAGTTATTAATAATTCTCCCACAAGACCAACACTGTATCTCACTTGGCGAATTATAAGGATGTTGTAAAACTCTACTCTTTACACAATGATACGATTAGACATTTTACTGTTGCATAATGTTTCTGCAGGTGAAAACTTCTTACTAAAGGAGTAATAAAAATCCATCTTTTATTTATATTTAACAAACCCCCATCAACCCACTATTACTCCAACATAAGGTTTTAATATATGTGCAAGAAGGTTAATAAATTTAACAATTAAATTTATTAAATCAACAATCAAATATACAACATAGGAATATAATCAAAAGAGCATTGACATTTACATCACTTCACAACACTGTTTGATTGTGTTAGATACTTATTCAGTTTATCCTAGCATAGACATCAGCAGTCAAATTAACACATGTATATAATCAAGTTCATGGGTATCATTCTTCATAGAAATGAGAGTGAAATTATGTTCAGTGTACACAGCCTTTTCAATGCTGGCATCTGTCTCTAGCACGTTTTCACAATCATGTGCTTTGCAACAAGTCACTTTCTTACTTATTTTACTTATAAATATTTCTTTTTATTTTCAGTTCTTAAAAGTATCATTTGTTTGCAGAATATTAAACATTTACATAAGAATAAATAGATGTATTTACTCATGTTTCTTTTATGTTTTTTCACTTTGCTGAATTTGTTTAGTCATATGAATTGGGATTAATGACTTGATAATTTATTTTTTAATTCAGAATGTTGGATTTTCTATTTATTATTCCATCTGTTGCATTTCTAAGCATGATCGGATGTTTTAGCTAAAGTTTTGATTTTATACTAGGAATATACTTTGCGGAAAATTCTTCCAAAAGCAACCAGTATGTATATGGTATTGGTGGAGGCACAGGCTGTCCTGTTCATAAAGATCGTTCCTGTTATATCTGTAACAGGTTAGTCCACACTTTTAAAATAATATTTTTGGGTGTATAATTAATTATGCAGTATTACAGGTATTGTGTCAAAGATTGTTCATTTAACTGGGAAAAAATATTAAATTTAGTTATGTTTTCCTTAATGTAATCAAATATTGTGGTACACGGTAACTTTTATACAGCCCTGCTTAGAAATTTAGGTTTGCCTTCATTGTTACAACAAATTCTTCTAAATTATGGTGATAGATACTTAAAACTACGAACTGATCCATTGTGGGAAAGAAAAAGAAAGGATTTGCAATATTGATGTCTGTTCATGAGAAAGTGATTCAGCACAAGATGTTTTTCGATTTTCACTAACAAATACAATAATGTTTTGCCACTGGCCAAATCATCATGGTGCTGATTAAGTAATTAATTATTTTTATGATATATGACAGCATTTATTATTATGTATTTTCTTTCTGTATTTATTACTGTTTATAGTATGGTTATTGTTTTTAACACTGAGTATTTGATATTAATATAGAATCGTGTAAATAACCATCGATTTCAGGATCACTATTTTCCATGTAGATTCGATTGCACTTAGATATGCTCTTGATATTTAAGTATATCAGAAATCTTTGCTCTGTAGTATATCATCAAGATCCTCAGTAAATTTAATGTCTAGTATCTTCACTACCAGTGTTCTTCCCCCCTCCCCACCCCCTTGATTTAGATTGCACTAATCAGAATTTATTGTGAGACTTGAGGTGTCTACAAAGCATTTTAGTTCATTTAATATTTCAGAATCATCCAGATAAGTTATTTTTGCCATCAACACATTTTTATATTCAAGTTTCCCCAATCTAAAGCCTTGGATTTCATGCAATCATTATTGCTGGAATTTCAAGCATGCTCAAAAAAATATATATGTATACATGTATATATATATGTGAGAATCATCTTTGAAATGCTGCATTAATTTTTGAAACTGCTTCAGTATGAATAACACTATTGTTTGTATAACACCTGAATACAGAAAATGATTGGAAATTTGATAATGTTTTGATTTAAAGTTTTGTACAGTTTCGTTCAGCATTTTGGGATCAGTAAACATGTATTGAGTTGTATTCTCATTAAAAAGTTAATTCCATAAAAACGTGATTCAGTGCTTCATATTGTAAATTGATTAACATCATATATTTTGTATTGATTTAGTTTGATATGAATACTTTGCTTGTTCTACATTCCAAACTTTCATTCTTTAGGAAATCTCCATTGTAGTCAAACTACACCATCTTTGATTCAGTACCGAAAACAGACTGGGCAGTTTATTGACAATTTATATAATATATTAATTGTTGGGCAATTCAGTGATAATTTTTACAATATATTACAGTGTATTAACAATGTTTATTTATGCTGTCTACTCACTTTTCATACATATAAGTGGCCTAGAACTATTTTTAAAATAAACCAACCTGGTTGATATTTTGAAAGTGGAACTAGATTGTTTTCAGATTGTTATTGACAAAGTCAAATCAAGAGCAATTACAAATTAAAATTAATACTTTGAAAGTGCAACTAGATTGTTTATGATTGTTATTGACAAAGTCAAATCAAGAGCAATTACAAATTAAAATTAATTCTTTGAAAGTGGAACAAGATTGTTCATGATTATTAGGATTAAGTCAAATTAGTATAATTTTAAATTAAAATTTTATGTGCTATATTAAACTGAAAATAACATATACATAGAGATCATAATGATTAAAAGCTAGTATTTTTTCTAGATTTAGAATGAACTTATCAAGATTATCATGTAAGTCTATGTCTCTTTGAGTATGTTTTGTAAAGTTTTCAGGTTAGTTTCATTGCCAAGCAACCTTAGAGTGTGGTTCAGCTCTAGACACAAGGACCAGCAACTCACAGTGATCTGCAACTTTGTCTTTCATCTTTGGTAATGGTGCACCTTATAATAGGAACAGCAAATCAGTGAACACGCAGATTTTTGTCTTTCATTTTTGGTAATGTGTGCACTTAATAATAGGACCAGTAATTCAGTGAACTGCAGATTTTTGTCTTTCATTTTTGGTAATGTGCACACCTTATAATAGGAACAGCAAGTCAGTGAACAGCAGATTTTTGTCTTTCATCTATGGCAGTGTGTGTGTGTGCTTGTTAAACCTTTTAATAGGACCAGCAAGTCAGTGAGCTGTACAGTTTTGTCTCTCATCTTTAGCATTGTATTCACATTATAATAGGACCAGCATTCGCAGTGAGCTGCATATCTTTGCCTCTCTTCTTTGGCATTATGCACACCTTATAATAGGATCCAGCAACCATTGAGCTGCATATTTTTGTCTCTTATCTT
The DNA here is from genome assembly GCA_028829895.1 of Sinotaia quadrata. Lineage (NCBI taxonomy): Eukaryota > Metazoa > Mollusca > Gastropoda > Architaenioglossa > Viviparidae > Sinotaia > Sinotaia quadrata. The sequence continues at coordinate 32,468,261 of CM054180.1, read as the reverse complement.
TGGCATTGTGCACACCTTATAATAGGACCAACAACCACTGAGCTGCATATTTTTGTCTCTTATCTTTGGCATTGTGTACTTTATAATGGGACCAAACTTCACAGTGAGCGGCATATCTTTGTCTCCCATTTTTCTCAATGTGTGCACCAGTGTTAAACCTTTTCTCCATTTCAGTCTAATTTGACTAATTGTAGCACTGGCAGTGTTCTGACCTTAAACTGCTCCAGGTCCAGCTACAGTTTACTGTCTTTGCCTACCAGGGTCACATTTTAACTCCTAAATCTACACATAATTGTCACCCCGAGCCCTGAAGCTGAATTTTGGCATTCAGTGCCACCAAATTTGCCTGTTGCTGACTTTCAGCATCTATTTCCATCTTGCTACACATTATTATGCTTCATCACTACAGCTTCAAGTATTGTTAAAATTAAATTTATAAAATATATTAGGATTGAAGTAAGACTAAAATTTTTATGAAAGTGCCAAGAAATTTAAGGTTTTAATATTTTATTTCTTCATAAAGCCTGAACGACACTAATTTTATGCTGGACTTCATGTTTATAAACTCAGACAAAAATAATCTTGAACAATAAATGTAAAATTAATTCTTTTATTTTGAAAATTTGGAATTGCATCTGAACTTATTTTGCTGTCTTTTATTATTTATTTATTTTATAAAATAATTTTCATTAATGACTGATTTTACTATAAGTATTGCATGTGTGTTATTGTTGTGGGTGAGTATGACAGAATATATTCAAGCTTAGTACAGCGGTATGAGCATGGTAATCGGCATCTTGTGAATGTTCGTGGTTATGTGAAGTTTTAATAAATAAATTCTTCTGTGTTTTTTTTAATATTTATCATTTGAATTTAGTGATGTTTGTTAGTAGTTGTGTATTTAGAACTAAAGATAAAATCCTTAAAAGGTCAGTCACACTCACATTAAATTATATGAATTTTTAAACTAAATTATTTAGTTAAATATTGTTCTACTTTCAAACAAGGTTTTTAAAAAAATATATAAACATGAATATTGTGAAAACACCACAGTTTAATTACAAACTGATGTTTTGTAAACATCATTTCAATTTTAAAAACATTTTCTTACAACTTTGTGTAGATCAGAATAAATAATTGATTGTATAGAAACTAAAGTAGTTCATTAATATTTTTCATTATGTTCATGTATTGTTGTATTTTAATAATACACCACTCATTTTTTATTTTCTTGCAGTTAAATTTACCCTAGGTGCCAGGAAATGCATGTGTTCATTAATATATTTCACATTGAAAAAGATTTGCTTTACCACTCACTAGGTGTTGGGTTGTTTTCTTTTTAATGCTTTACAAATCTTTCATTTTTAAATGAACTAAATAGAAAATTTCAACTACATATTTGACTGATATTTTCAGACAACTGATGTTGTGTCGTGTCACACTTGGGAAATCCTTTCTTCAATTTTCTGCCATGAAAATGGCTCATGCCCCTCCTGGCCACCATTCTGTCACTGGTCGACCTTCTACAGGGGGCCTCAATTACACAGAATATGTCATCTACCGTGGCGAGCAGGTTAATTTTCATTAATAGTTTAAAATAAAATCTTTTTGATGGTATTTGGAATAAAATAGCTAGTACAGCTAGATATGGATAGTCCGATAGAATAAAACAAAATAATAGTATTTTCTTTGCCAAATGACAATTAATAATTATTAACTATTCATATGGAAAATGACTAATAAATGTTCAGTGTTTGTGTGAATACTTCTGTTCCAATTAAAATTAAACTGTACATAGTATAGACTAATCTGGTCAGTTTGGTGCACACTGACACATCCTCAAAAGGATTTTTTGCATGTGTATTTCAAGTTCCTAATAGCTCTATTCTGTCTCTTCAGTAGAATATATGACATGGTCAAATAGGTAAAGTGCTAATGGAGTAGGAAAAGAAATCAGAGACACTTTGAACGAGGAATACTAATACTGGAAGGAATTCACCGGATTTCCTTTTGCCTTTGTGCGATACCTTGAACCCTCTCTTGATTCACAACATAAAATTTTGGTCCACTCAAGGCCCATTCAGTTACTGAATATGCAAATCAGTCATCATATGGCTTTCCACACACAGATATGCATTTGCCACATTCACAGCTAAAAAGTGTCTTCTATGGTGGCTCCGTCCATCCTTGTCTCAACATGGTAGCTACTCTGCTTCCTGGTGTAGACTATGTATCTGTAAAAATGAAGAATTGGCCCTCCGCACAGAAGCCAGCATACCAAAAAGGGATTGAATGCACTGCTTGAAATACACAGCACTGCACTGTGTGAATATTCTTGTAGGTTGTATGCCTAATTTATACATTTGCCTTTCTCATAGATACACTCGCTATGAAATTTCATGTACAAAAATTGTGATTCAATCTGACTACTGTGGCATAAAATCATGTCAGTTAAAGCTTAGAAAACATTAATTATGCCAGAAATTTGCTTCATGCATATTAGGCCCAAGACTTACTGTTTTCATGCTTTCTGCTATAATACCAAAAGATAGGACTGCCATCATCCATACATCAGAAGAAAATATCTAGTGATAACTTCCAGTCTCATACCCTTATTTATACATGCAAAGAACACAAAAAAAAATTTTCGTGCTACAACCTTCAAATTTGGTACACGTATTGTCTTTGATTTATTGATAATCTGTTGTTAGATTTGGAATATCATGTTAGTTTGTTTTTTTTAATTAAATGTTTAAACTTTTTTAAATACCCAAAATACATTTTTTTTTAATTGAATAATTCAAACACTTGCAAATGTCTGAAAATTTTTTAAATAACATTTTTATTATCCTTGATAAAAGATTAAAAAAGTTAAGGATGTGTTTAAAGAAATTCTAAATAGGAAAAAAGTTACATTTTTTTTTATTGACATACCCATCAAAAATCTTAAATTGAACTTAAAATGTCAAAGTTAAAAAATTTTGTTTAAAAATAATACGTGCAGGCTTTAATCTATCTTTGATTTTGTGCACTATGTATATAGAAAACAAGTATGCCAAGTTTCATCTATGTGTGTTTACTAGATTTAGTAATCTAGGTCTGCAAGCAAGCGGCACGGACTGAAAAACACAGTTTTGAGAAAAACGCATTTAAGTATAATAAAGACTGTAAAACATGGAATTTGTGTTCAATATTTATTTTTTTTTAAAATAACTATGCATTATCCACAGCACAATGAGTTCCTAACAATCATTTAATCCTCCTAATAATCCTGAGCCTAGGTACTGCCTTGTCCATTGCACAAGTCTTCAGCTTCTTTGACATTTTTGGCCACATTACTACAGGCAAAGAACAAAAAACTTGTTTCTCTTGTACTATAGCCTTCACATTTGGTACACATATTATCTTTGATATAGATAAGAATAATCTGTTGTTAGATTTGGAATATCATGCATTTTTTTTTAAAATTAAATTTGTAGACTTTTTAAAGTACCCAAATACATTTTTTTTAAATTGAATAGTTCAAACACCATTCAAAGAACTATTTTCACTTTTGTACTATGTGATATACACCACACAAACACTTGTAGTGGGTCAAGGTTTCTTCAAACCATGTGCTTATATCATGTTAAAATATGATGAGCCTATGTTTTTTTGTATAAGGGAAGTAATTCCTTTTTAATTCTATATATAACACTCTATGATTTAGTTTTTAAAAAATGAAGGGTTATTGTGAAGCAAAGTGGACAATTATTGGCGATACTATGCAAAGAAAATGCTTTTTTGAATACAGGTAGGTCGTAAAAACAACTTTATTTGCACAAAAAACCCACAATTTTTAATAAGAAAACACATTTTCTGCAAAAGAAGATATCAAAGTATGCAAATGTGTAAAAATCTCAAAAGTGACCAAAAAAATTAAATAAGAAAAAAATTGATTTCTCATGCCATATGTGCCCTTAAGCTGGTTGGGATTGGTACTGTTTGATTAACTCAGTGGAGACATGCAAAGGATAACATAAATCTTGGCTTAGAGCAATGTTTCTATTGTCTAAGATATGGATATAAATATATATAGAGAGAGAGATATTTGTATGTATATATATATATATATATTGGTTTGTAGTATTACCTTGTAGTATTTAAGCCTGCACGTGCCAGTATGTGTTCTACAGAAAATGAAGTTGGCAGTCAACATCCCAAAACAATGTCAATCATATAAGGTGAATTATCTCTAGGAAACCAGAGGATATACTCTGAGGCATTAGGTTTCTTCCCTAACCTTACTGGATGATAATAACACTCATAGTTCAGCAAGGATGTTACTTCTTGCATTCAGCATGCACACACACAAATAACACGTAATAGACTTGGACTCTCTTATTTAATCACCCCCAGCCAGTGCCTTAAATTCCACAACACTTACTTTCTCCTGTACTGTTATATTTTCAAAATATGTCATGAGCTTACAAATTTTGAAATTAATTAAATGAAATTTTGAATAGAAATATTTCTCATCACACCTTCATTTTATAGTTTACATTTTTCTTTTACAGGCATACCCAGAGTTTCTCATCACCTTTAAAATTGTGAAACCAGATGCCCCAGATGCTAAGAAGTCTTGAGAGACTGCAAGAAGATTTACAGCACTTTTATTTATTAACATTGAAGCATACAGCACAACAGCCCACTTAGGCTTGTACATCAGTTTGTTTGAGATATTGCATCTTTGTGATTGACTGTGACGGGCAGCAACTCTCCTCATGCAGACATTAGTAAATGACTCTGCTTTCATTACTATTGATGGAGGGGTGTGATTTCACTTTGGGAAAACAAAGGAAAGACAATGCAGTAATTACCAACAGCAAGTGATTAGCATTGCACAGACATTTAAAAGATTCTGAAATTAGCACAATAAACTTAACAGATACTAATAATGGGAAAATATTTTATAAGAAACATTTGAAAGACATAAGAAACATTTGAAAGACTTAAATTTGGTTTCCTGCATATTTTACATAAAAAATCAGGAATAAAGACTTACATATTTTTTAAACAAGTTCAGAGACATTACATTGGTTAAATTTTAATGTGAAATTGACAGACCTCCCTTGTCTGTATAATGTTGATGGGATAAATTAGTTAAGACTGAGAATGCTTTTCTCAGTAAATGATTTGCACAAAAATATCCTACAATGCAATGCATTACTTGTGTATACATAGAGTTTAAAAATCAAATACAGCAGAGGAGATTTTTTTTTTAATTCGTACTAATTTAATTTTATGTAATTTTAAAGCTTTTAAATTCATTTCTCTTCATTCAATTAGGAGTACCTTATCAAGATATGTTTATTGAAATATATGTTAGTACAAAATGAAGGAAAGACTGTTTTAATTTGTAACTTTATTTTATAAATCAAGTGTCAAAAGCCAGAAAGTAGCATTTATTACCTTTCTTAGTGTTTTCTTCACATGTAGTTTCAATGCTTTTAACTTAAATTTAATTTAAATGTTTGTTAATACTGAATCCACTTGCTTTTTATTCTCTGCCCCAGAAATATTTCTATAAGACAAGTACTTAATGGCATTTTAGTGTGTTTTTTTTAAATCATAGTAGGGTATGTAAGTAGTGTTGTTTTATTTGGACCTAATGTGATTTATCAGATATAAAAGTGAATATTAAATATGAGCAATAAATATGTAGAAAATTCTGAATTTGAATTATTTTATTATGGTATAAACTATTTCTTTATTATAAGACATTGATGTATCACTGCTTAAATTTGTAATAAATTTTTAGATGAGGATTAACATTTGCTTTCAGGGTGACATTACATAAAATCAGATGGTATTGGATTAACAGTTTTTATGTAAAGTCAGATGAGTAATTGCATAAAGTCATGGGAAATCCATGCAAGAGGTAAATGTCATTTGAATAATTTTACATCTTGTGTGGTTTTTTATGGTTTGGCAAATAGTTTTTCAAATAAAAATGTTTTATCAACGTTCAAGCTAGAATTGAAAATGTAAATACGGTATTTAAAATATTTATATTTTTTAATATATCAACTGAATTAAAGATCTGGGATTTATCTTTCATCGCCTTGAACAATGGTAAACTATGGTGGCATTTGTTTTTTTAATTTTTATCACATTGCAATCTCTACAATTTCCTTCTAGCGAAATCAGTATTACTTCATAAATTGTAGAGTGTACAAACTTCATAAATTTAATGTTTCAAATCTTATGATTGTGAAAAAATATACCTTACCATTGTTAAGTGATACTGAATTTCTGTTTTGTTGGGTTAGGCTTTTTTGGGGTATTCTCTTTTTTCATTTTTTAAAAACATTACTTCGTACATTATTGATTTTATGCCATGCCATTGTCTTTCTATTTAGGAAATCTTCTCTAGCAAGTAAAACGTTTTTTTTAAAACAAGAATATTAAATTTTCATTCTTTAAAGTAAATTAATATATATATACATATATATACACACACAGGTTTTATTCTATCCCTCAGAATATAAATTTTCTGTTTGTTTTTTTTTTTTTGAGGGATCCAACATTTGATGTTCTTTACAAGTGTGCTTATTTTACATGAGCTACCAAGTAATTACAAGTACTCTTATTTTTCTTATGATCCTCAAAAAAAATTTTATTATAAAAAGTATATTATTATTAATGCAGCCAATATAAAATCTAAAAACTGCCACTAAACCCAAAACAGTGGATCATAAAAAGTGCACTTCACCAAATAAATATCTACTAGTATATCTAAATTGCTAATACAGATACTGTTGGTTTATTTAAACTAAAAGCTAACCTAATTACACATTGTTATTTATTTCTTATACAACTATGATCTGTTGTTGGGACTCATTTAAATTTATTGCTTGGAAAACATTTGAGGTTTATATGTGTGTCGAAGTCTCCACCAACCTTCATAAAATATATATATATATCAGTTCAGTTTGTGCAGAATGTCTTCATGATATATCACTACTGTTGAGTGACTGCATGCTTGCAACAGTCATCCACTACTGTATGTGTGTATGTACCAAATATGCAGACCTACAACAATGTTCAAGGCATGTCTGATTACAGTATGTGTGCAAATGTACAGTAGTCTGTGATTTGCCTATCATTATAGGATGTATGATAACAGTCTTCATAATGTATATGCATTTGTTGTTGCATCCATGGTTTTCAACTTGAAGACTTGACAGAAGTGATGATAGATATAATTTTGTGCAACACAGGAGGAAGAACAATGCATCAGATAGTTGAGCGTCACTCTGAAGAGAACAGCTTAGTGATCACACCATTATGCCGTTTTCATTTGAGTGGAGGGGAGGGGATATAACTTTTTTGTTCTGTTTTGTTAAATCACTAGTCTTATCACTGCGATTTTTTTCCAGCACATAAAGCTGGTCTTTGTGTATATAAACATGTGAGATTTAGTGTGAGCATGTTGAAAGGATAGTTATGATATTGAGCTTGTGAACTGAGGTGTACATGTACATTTGAGCAGCTGACTTGTTTGGGAGTGATGCATGAGAAAAAATTATTTCATTAATCATTGTCTTATTTAAAAATGGTAATATGCTCAGATTATATACTCATTGAAATTTTTTCGTGTCAGACAGCAGAGTATGGCTGGATTTCAGTGGCAATCTCTTAAGTCTTATTAATTGTTAAGTGGCCCTAGACTCACAGTCTGTCAGTGAATTGGACAAACACATCACTGTCGGTAATACAGACCCAAAAGTCTTCCATGAAACCAGTGCCTGTCTGTGTTACTGTGTGACACACAACAAGGTTGTGGCATGTTCTTTCATCCACTCTTAAACTGGTACTCTCAATATTTATATGAATTGAGTCACACAGTAGTGTTGATTGTCAGATGGTAACTGTCAGAGTGATTTTGATTTGGCACTTCTGTTCTTATTTCTGACTTTAAAAACTAATACTGCCAAAACATAACTGTCTTTAATTGTGACACATCATGATGGTAACTTCTAAACTTGAAATGTCTAAATTACAGTTATAAGAGTCTCAACCTATCATCTGTCAAAACTAATTTCTTTTTTGGTACTATTCTTGTCAGTTGAAAGTAAGATCTAGTGAACTATTTCTGTATGTTATAGAAAGAACTGACAGCCATGATAATGGCATCTGTCAATCTATAAAGTTGTAGTACTAATATTTTGAATTGATAGTGATGAGAAACATACTACTTTTGCCTGTATTGCTGTGGATTGACAGCCATGGCATAGTGACATCTATCATCTAGTAATACCTCTGTTGCTAAGAATGAATAGTAATGGTAATGAATTATTTTTTTTGAATCACTGGTATTGGGTCGATAATATAAACTTGTCATTAATATCAGAAGAAGTAATATGTGTTCTTATTTGTCACTGTTGTAACACGTTCCTATTTTTCACTTTGTCATCCTTTTATGTAAGATTGCTACTTGTTAAAAAAGCAAGTGAATAAAATTCAAGACTGACAATGTTAGATTCTTTTCATTGTTTCTGAGTGAGCATTGTTTAATTTTATGGTTGTCAATTTGTTTTTTAATCCTATTTGAGAAAGAATATATTATTTAGGAAGGAAAATAGCTACGGTTTTTACAGTATTTTTTTTCACTGGATTTAATTGCTGTTACTTAAAATATTATTTTCTTACGAAAGCATTTTAACTTCATACTATATTAGCATATAATCAGATGTATTTTTCTACATCTTTGTACCAACCACTAGAATGCAAATCATGAATCACTCTAATAGATCTCTAGGTACATATCCATTGAACTCTGTTAGTATAAAGATCACTTACCTCTCTGTGTTATCCAGTGAACCCTCAGTCAATTCCTGGAACGCTGGAACCCTTATTCCCCTTATGTTTCTTCCATATGCATTTCTAACTCATTTGTAATTAGTTTTTACCACTCTCTGAGAAAAATCATTTAACCAACTCATAATAATAGATGCTCTTCATTTATACAATTCAGTAAAAGTGCAACTTAAATTTTCAATTTCACTCAGAGTCTTACAGCCACAAAGTTTTATCTTCTAAAAAGGGTTTCCAAACTTCAACTTTCAGTTCTTCTAACATCCTGACTAGTTCATCTTGGTGCAGAGTACCTGATATTACTATAAACTTCAAGCTGTCAGACTTTTACTCACCTACCACACAGGCCATTATTCTGTCCAGTGTAACAAAACTTTCCCTAAAGTTCTGTCCAGTTTTGATTGATAGTTGGATGAGACATAGACAACTACCTGTCTAACCTCTGTATCATGACTTTGTGGTGATTATTTCCTAATCATATTCAGTAATTCATTGCTCTTCTGTACAGTGATGTAACCATTAAACAAAGTGACTAGCACTAATTGGTCTACACATAAAACCCACCTATATTCTTTCATCCCATTAGCTATTGAAAGTATACATTTCTGCTCATAGGCAAGAAGGATAATAAATAATTTACATTTCATATCATTCCTGCTTCTAGTTATTTAAATAATAATTATTTATTAAAATATTACAATTTATTATTTAATAACAATAACATTCTGATTTCTTGAAATCTTCAAAGCCTTTGTGTGAATATGCCCTTTTGTTGCAGTTAAGAAAAGCCCCCAAAATTACATATATGTAAGTACAGAATAAGACAAAACTGGATATCTGTACAAACCAAATGGGACTTGTGACCAAACCGCAAAAGGCTGACACACTAACTAACCTTTTAACTGATAGGCTTGTATATGACTTATGGTCACAAGAAAATAAGTCATTAAAAAAATAAATCACAATAATCCAGCAATTTGGGGCGGGGGGGGGGGGGGGGAACTTGCTTTATTTTATATTTTGGAGAAAAAAAACTGACACTCAATGCCTTTAGAGAAAGTGGATGGTATTGTTTTTAAAGTACCATTGTGGACTAACCATTCCTAGTCTAAATTCACAAGATAAAGCAAATTCCACTGGTCAATAACATGTTTAACACAATGTTTCTTGAATGTTCTAATATTTTAGCATTATTTATGCCTGTAACTTTGCAACAATAAAATAATAAAGAACCTTTTAAGAATTAAATTTTAATCTTACATGCACGCAATAGGTTAAGCTTCGTTCATTGTCTAAATTTCCTGTTGGACTTGTGTACAACTATTGCATAGCTTGAGGGAACAGGTTTTATTGGAATAATGGTGTGTGACAAGGTTCCTGAATGTGTGCCACTTCAACAGCAGTCAGTGACAAGGGCTCTTTAAAGAACTATTGAACTGATATGCATAAGCAGACTTTAAATGAGTGATTATCAACACAAGTTCTTTTAAGTAATTACATGTATACACACTTTAAATCAGTGATTATGAACATGGGCCCTTTACAATAACTGAAAGCATATGCAAACTTTGAATGAGTGGTTATGAATAATGTCTCCAGTCCAAAACAGTTCCCTTTAATCTTTTAGAATTTAGATGGTAAAGGTAAGTTAGAACACCTTCGAAGTTGCATACCACGTGACGTATTTTTTACTCATTGTGTAATTCATTATTATATCTAACATTTATTTTTCATAGAGACCTGTCTAGCAGGATTCAGCTTTTGAGAAATGCATTAACCTAAGTTACATGAAAGTCTTACCACTGTCAGCACATCACAGAGTCCAACTCAACCTCAACATAGGATTCATTCACTCATTCAACAAAAAGTAATGGTGTTGCTGTGATCTATTTGTAAGCTTTAGATCCCCAATTTCCAGACCAAAGCTCGTCTATTCCAGCCTCACAAGCATTTGGTTAGCTGCAGGAATTGTTTTCGTGACATCCCAACGCGAAAACACTGTTATCTGTTTAGAAACAACACTAGTTCGAGGATGAAAGTCGAATACAAGAGTGCATAAATGTGTTCCTGAATTTATTTATTTGTACTTCTAATTTTTATTAGTTTAGGACAGGAGCAGGTCAAATTTTTTGACATTTTGTTATACAGATGGGTGGCTTGAGTTACTGTGGGTGATTGGGGGTAGCGGTGGAGATAAACTGCCCAAATTACGTAATTTCACATATGGACTCCTTGTACAGCACTATCTGTTTGTTGGTTTGTTATTTTTTTTTTTAATTAAAAAATAATGTACTTTTTTAAATGGAAGACTAATGTCAGGTCGCAACAATAACCTCATTTGCAAGGAATACGAAGATGGGAGGTCACTGCTGAGGGTGGGTGGGTTAGTGCTGATGGCCAAGCGTGTCCGTTTGCGTTCTGCACACCATTTATGTGCAAAATCCATGATGACGTCAGAGAAATCGAGAGACGGTGAAGAAAAGAGTACAGACACATGGTTACAATCGTGACACGTAGCAAAAGTTCGTGCACAGTTATGTTAAGAACTGTGTGTCGCAAGACTTTGCAATGTCCGTGTACTAGAAGTTCTTTACATACACAGTATATCGCTAGAACTTACAATGTCCGTGTAGTAGCTGTTCTTTACATACACGATGTGTCACACGATACATAATACATCTCACTAGCTGTTCCTTATCCCTATCTGAACTGTTACGTCGATATGCGAGTGCGACGGCATCAATTCGACTCACGGCCCCGACTCAGTTATTAAAGTGAGAAATAGATTTTATACAATATAAATATATGTAGAGATAGAGAGGGAACAAGACATAATCATGAGACTATCACTACACGTGAGAAAAAGTACAAAGAAGTTATGTTTCCTTAACAGATAAGAAAGACTGAACAATTACTAAAAGAAAACTTTAACAGTCTTTACAGAATCAGCAGAATACAATATGCCTTGGTTTCTCATCATATGGCTATTTTTAGATTTAAAAAGTCTGATTAAGTTCAAGCCTCATTGTAGTCACTGTTACAATCAGGACAACTTCAGCTTCAATGTGCTGGCATGAGGTACGTCACGCTGGTAGACGCTCCTTAGGTCATGGCATAAATGCATCAGAATCAGGCACCCAAAGCCCTCACAGATTTCAGAATAATGTTGAAAATTAGCAAGAAGACAAACAGAAAATCCCTGAAACACAAATAGTTGCATAGCCTAAATGTGACGCCAATGCCTCATAGTTAATAGTTATGATTAATATTAACTAACCACAGGTGATGAGAATCTTAATTTATGTTATTAATAATTCTCACTCGTCTCTCTCACTTGGCGGATTGGCGGGCGCTGTTTAAGTTTACTCTCTTCCACAAACATTTACCGTCACACAATATTTCCATAGGTGAAAAACTTCTTACTAAAGGAGTATACAAATCCATCTTTATTCTATATTTAGTGAGCCCCTATTCACCCACTTTCTTCTTCAACATAAGGTTATCAATATGTGTATGAAGGTCAATAAATTTAAAAATCATTTTTTTAAAATCAACAATAAAATGTACATATAACAAATACAATGAAAAAGATTACTTGATATCAGTATTTCCACGAAACCACATTCAAATATTTTTTTTTATATATTTATACAGTCTTATATCCTAAATACAATTCAACAAAAGTGTCAATACAAATCATAAGATAGTTCTTATCAGAGAACAGAAATGAAGTTATTAGAGATAAGCAATAACAGCTTCTACATAACCTTGAATAGACGAAGCCGCAATATCTTTTTCACATGCTTTTCATAGTAAAGTCACAAGTTTACTGTTCATGCCAATTCCACGTGTTTCTCTCCTCACATAAAATCTGATTCACTGATATTGGCTTGAAGCTAACCTGGGCTCTTATTTGCTGTACCAGCTCCTTCAAGCAAAACAACAATTGTAGCAATTTCCCCGTAACTTCCTTGTACCATAAATTGCTCGATGTAGTCAACATACCTTGCCACCATACGTCAATGGAGTGTAGTGTATTCCTTACACTCGTACAACATTGTAAATGCTTCCCACGTCTACCAACGTCATTGGTGTTTATAATAAATAAACCAGGAGATTCAGATAACACAAGGAAAGGCTGCTTTGTCCCTGTACAAATATATTCAGGGAACAAATGCTAAGTTTCCAGTTTACTCCTTTTTAATTCCATTCTTTCTTACATTAAAGTCTCAACTTACAGTTTCCTGCAACAGTATTTATTAGCCCGATACATGCACACAGCATAATAAATAAAGCATATCAATTTTATGAGCAGGTTCACTAGAAACAATGTCAAGTATTTAGCATACTACATCTAAGCATCATAGTTTACAATTTGTAGAAATAACAGTCTACTCATACATAATACATCTCTAAGTAAAACACAAGTATAACTCTTTAATAGCAAAAATACATGAAATATTTCTAAGTCCATCTTCTCTCAGTCAGTCAGTTAACTCACCATTAAGCTAACAGCCACTTTTGTGACGGGACTTCTTGCCACACCAAATTCAAGTGATCAGACAATAGAATTTTCTACAGCAATGTAAACTTCTGATCTCAACCCATTGGCTGGTATCATTCTCATAAATCTTAACCATTGGATAATAAAAACTACTCATCCAGTTGGAACTGGTTTGCATTGTATCAGCAATTTCTAGCATAACTTCAACTCCAGTGTTTACTCCAACTTACAAAATGCTATCATGAGGAGTGCCTAAGTTTGGGTCACTTTGACAATTTAACAAGTTATATAACAATTACATTTAGAATTAGGGATAGGCAAATTTACTTCACCACACTAAGTATGCTGCAATTTATTACATTAATAAATACTAATTTGGGCAAATGACTCTGCAAAACAAACAGGAAGTTAAAATTTTTTCAAAGAATATGACATTCCTAATAAACCTAACCATTCACACAATATAGAGACATCTTTACCAGAGCCCAGGCTAGTAGCATGCCGCCAATTACATTTGACCGGGATGTTCAATCCCTTGTCCTCCTCACTGGTGGTGTTGTCGCTGTTGTTGTTGGCGCCGTGGCTGTCCCCAGTGTCCATTGGGATACATGAAGGCAGGCGCTGGCGGTCAATATAGGTGGTCGATCAGCAGTTGAAACATGTTTGCAATGGGATGATTAAAGTAACCTCACTGCATGAACTACTGTTCACTAGGCTATCATTGCTGTTGTCGTCTGTGGTTTTGTTGTCATTGTTGTTGATTATGTTGTTGTCTGATGTGTTGTGTTGGGCGTCGTCAGTCTTTTTTGGATCTGTTCTGTTGGTGTAGCCTGGCGTTCTGTTGTTATGATTGTTGGTGTTGCTGTTTCCGTTGATGCCGCTCGTGGTGGCGTGTCTGTCAAGGGTGGGAGGAGTGGAGCTCTTAGCACCGTGGAAAGCTCTTCCAGACCGCTGTCAACTTCTTTCTCAATGTGTCGGTTGACTTGATACTGTCCGCTTATCTGTGTTGTGTTCGTCTGAGTGCTTGGTGGATATGTGGGCACCGTAAACGTTCTCTCTCTTCTTCAACATTTACAGACAAACATTCACTGTCACACAATATTCTGAGGTGGAAAACTTACTAAAGGAGAAGACAAATCCGTCTCCACCCACATTCTTCTCCAACACAAGTTATCAATATGCGTAAGAAGATCAATAAATTTATTAAATCAACAATCAAATATACATATGACAAATACAATGAACTAGATTAATTGACATCAGTATTTCCACGAACCCACATTCGGATAATTTTATGTTTACACAGTCTATATTAAAAAAAAAACTATTCAACAATAAGAGAACAAAAATGGAGTTATTAGAGATAAGCAATAACAGTTTTATATACCTTGTTTACTTGTTGTCTCAATAGTCCTTAATCATGCTTTTGCAAAAAAGACACATTATTTTCAGCAGTTTTTACATCAGCTCCATGTGCTGCCTCACTCACATGCTGAAACACTCTGTTCAGATACTTAGAGTTAACATGGGCGTTTCTTTTCACTGTTACACTCCTTCGAACAGAACAATAAATGTAGTGATGTCCAACAACTTCTCTACACTAGAAATTGTTCAGGTAGTCAACATATCTTGCTGCCACACATCAGTAGAGTGTAATGTGTTCTTACACTTAAACGCCGCTCCTGCCTTTACCAGTTGGTTGTAGAGGTTTACAAACAATAAACCAGGAGGTTCAAGTCAAACATTGAAATAAACGCAGAAAAAGGCTACTTGTATCTGCAAAATATAAGCAGAGAATAAATGCATAGCTTTCACTTTATCACTTTATAACTCCATTCTTTCTTACATTCCAGTCTCAACTTACAGTTTCCTGCGATGGTATTTATTAGCCAGATACAAGCACCACAGCAGAATAAATACGGTATATCAAAACAATGGCGAGTGTTAGCATACTACACTCATGCATCTTAGTTCAAACATTTGTAGGAATAGTCTACTCATTTAATATATTTATTAAGTTTAACATATCAATAGCACAAGTACATGAAATATTTCTAAGTCCATTCTCTCTCAACCAGTCAGTTTACCTCACCATCAAGCTAACGGCCACCTTTCAAAACTAGACTTCTTTGTCTTTTCAAACTCAAAGTGATTAGATAAGTAGATTTCTCTACAGCAGGTAAACTTTTTTCTCAGCCCATTGGCTGGTTCTGTTCTCGTAAATCATAACCATTGGATAATATAAACTACTCTTTCAGGTTGCATTACTTTAACTCAGACAGACACTTTAAAAATTACAATCATAAGGAGTGCCCAAGGTCGGGTTTCTCTGACAAATCAACAATTTATAAACCATTAAATTTAAAAATAAGGATAGGCAAATTTACTCTGCCACACTATCTATCTATCTATGCAAGTGTGTGAATTCTTATTCACTTTTTAAAATGTGTAAATAATGACCATGCTCATAAAAAAAATACCTCTTTTTGGTCATTTTCTCTGTGTCTGGCAGTCTGTCTCATGTGAATTGTATCTATGAATCAAGCACAACAGTTGCTACTGAAACGGATCAGATCAGCGAGCTATAACACTAATTTTCATGATGGATTTCCGGCCAAGTTCATTTTAAGAAGTACCTCTACAATCATAACATCTGAAAGCATACTAAGATGACTAATTTTTGAAAAAAATAGCATATATCAACAACATTAGTACGTCTCTGTTTTAACCGCACACGTCTAAATTGATACGTTATTATGTCGCACTTGTTGCGTGTGACTTTCCAATCTAGTCCAGAATGGTCGAACTGCAGTCCCGCGAGCCAAACGTGGCCCGTGTAAAACCAGTGGTGTCGTCTTAAAGTATGGGCACACAGGGCAGTTGCCCAGAGCCTCACGAGCATAGGGGCCCCATACTGGTTATTTACATTTTTTATTCGTATGAATGGTTGTGTAGGTAGGGGCCCCAGTGCACGTGTGTATAAAGACAAAACCCAGTTACAATTTATGGGCTATCATCATTTTAAGATTGTAAGCTTTAACCGTACCTAGTCCGCTCGAGGTTGGGACGTGAAATTGGGTCTCGTGTGCCGCACGCCAGCTTTAACAGAACAAAATCGAAAAGAGTAAACTGTTTCTGGTCTCAGGGACAAACTATTTGTATCCAAAGAAATACTCATACAAACCCTCAGTATCATAACCTTACCCCCCCACCCACCCGAAATGGTAACACTTTTCCCTTCCACAGAGAATATTCCTCTCTCGGCGATTGAGCACTTCTTAAAGGTTGGAAAGGTTGGAAATATGCATTAAACTCTCCAAATCAAACAAAATGTCACAACTTTAGTACGGATAATTATTTTGCCCGCGGCAATGATCGCCTAAAAACTCTTCATCTTCTATGACATGACAAAAAATTTCCCCTCATTAATTAGCTTCTATTATACTAATCTAAATGCAGCTGAATTTATATAAGTACTGTTGCAAGTGTACACTTCAGAATCCAATTAATCCAACATTGATATCAAAGGTTTCAAATACTATAAATAAAACGTTTCATTATTGATAGTTATGTATACCACTGATTGTACGCCAGCTCGTTAAGTCACTCGACTCGTAGGACTCAAATAAGAAAATGTGTACGTGAATATACCCATGACAATTGATATAGTGACTTTAAATGATGATATAAATATGTATAATTTTAAACACTTAAAATAAACAAATATAGCATTTGGTAATGACATGAATTATTAGAAATGCTGGGTGGGGATTCTACTAGGGAAGCACATCGTCTGCTAAGCGGAAGAAGTGCTGTTCGCGCTTCATCCCACAATTCCACTTTACGCAAGCGCACTATCCTTTTCGCGTGTGTTGCGTCGCCATCATTCTAAACCAGGTGAGATCCACTCCACTTAAACTTTCAATATTTTGTGTCAGTTTGAAAGAAAACTTACGCCTTGACTTACTTTTTCAGGGCACAATGGAGGAGGGACAACCGCGCACACTGTGAGTACTATTTTTTTCTCGATTATTCGACCCTTTCAAACCCATCCCACCGTACCGACCGCGAGTTAACTAGTTAAACTTTCACAATTGCGATAACCTCACATATTGATGTTTCGATATAGATACGTTGGAAACTTGGAACCTTCTGTCACGGAAGCGCTGTTGATAGCATTATTTGGTCAAATCGGGCCTTGTAAAAGCTGCAAGATCATTCACGAGGTGAGTTAACATTTATCTTAATGTATTTTTGAAACAAAAGCCTTTTGACCGCCCGGTGTAAGTCAGAAAAGGCTTAACCAGAAATACAATTTCTGTTTTTTTAACGCTTAATCGGTCATTCTTTTTGTCAGGAGATTAATTTTATTCTCTTTGATGCTGTTTTGGTTTGTGTTCAAAGTGTAAAAATTCGGTAACACTGTCTGAGGAAAAAATATCACATTTAGGGTTGGAACATCCGGCGATTGCCATGCTGCGCATTCAACATCCGGTTCTCGAACAGATTATAGTATGGACATGGCATTATTCAGTGTTCTTTGATGTATTGCTGCTTTGTACATATTTTTAAATATCTGATATATATTTTCAGAAATCATGTTCTGTCAGTGTTAGTGATGAGTTATTTCAAATTGTTTTATTTTTTTTTAAATACCGCCATTGTTTTATTTCCCACAACTTAAAATTCGTTAAAAAAAAAAAAACAGATGCAAAGCACTAGTAGTTTTACAACTAATGTAAAATGCAACCACTGGTTGTCGGAGGAGCACTTAATTGTTATATTAATGTGTGACTAATAATGACATATATAAAAATTGTTGTTATATGAATGTGTGACTACTAATGTAGTCAGTCTTACACTATATACCTATCATGGTGAAAGAAGTCAATTTATAAAAGATGGTTGCTTAATCTTTCATACTTTTTTTTTTAACGCAATTTTGAAAAATGGAAAAAAAACCGCTTTTTTTTACGTTTTTTACATTTTGCCTGCACCCTAAAGTAAAAACTATCTATCCGACAGGGCTAAATTTTTGTATTCCTCAAGTATCCAATGCTGACAGGAAGCCTTTATTTATTCTAAGGTGATAGCTTTGTAATTTTTTGAGTTATGGATTCTCAAAAATGAGAAAAAACACAATTTGTGAATGGCATTTTGAGCCAAAACTGAAAATGGATGATATTAATGCTTTTTTGCATATTTTGTGTTCCATTTGACTTGATTAATGAAATAACAATTAAAATATCTGATATTTTTAGTTTAAATGCATTTATTCATGTCTTATGTTTTAAAATTTATGATGATTTAAAAGGGTTGAGGGGTGAATGAAACTAGTGACAGTTGATTATGAACATCTACACAGCAGTCTATTTTTTAGTACTCTTGGAAGCTTTGATGAACTGGCAAATGGTCTACCCTTATTTCATGGTTGAATCTGTTGTAATATAGTGTTGTACTGTTCATCGCCTGCAAGAAAATGCAATTAAAAAATATATAGGAAATAATAGCATTAGCAGAATTGAGAATAACATAAATGTTCCCACAAAGTTGAGTTAATAGATTAACAAAATATAAACAGGATTCTATAATTATGGTTATTCTGAAACAGGGTTCCTCAAAGTCTTGGCCAATTTTTACAAGTTAAATTAACACTAACAATAATTTCTCCTGTTCTAATCCGCCATAGTCAGCGCCGCCGTCCACCCCCTGAAAATCTGCACAAACTAAAACTAAATTAGTAAATAGGCCTAATAACTAATTAATGTGTATATGAATCTGTTGCTATTGATGCTACCATTAAATAGCTGTCAAAAGTGTCATTTGTGAGCCATTATACTATACTAAACATATTACATAGTAAATAAATCAGTAATTTATTGTAGGGGAAAACGATCTAAGATTCATTATGTCATATGGTGTATAACCAAAGTGAAGAGATTATCAAAAGTTATAATACAAATTACAGCAGAAATTGTAAATAATTATTGTTTAATACAATAATAGTCCTACTATGTATAAATATTAAGTAGGTAGAACCAGCCTCAGTTGCTGTATGAAATTTTCAGCTAAACTTTCTTTTTACCAGGCAGGAGAAATTTAACCTAATAATTTGTTATCTTAGCTAAAAGTAACTTTTAAAAAATAAAAGGTAAAGATGTCAACACATTTGTTGATAATTGATTTATGCATATGTTAAACTGTTGGTATATGCTGACAGTAGCCTAGGTGCAATGGAGAGGGTTAGATCTTATTATGCAAAACAGATAATGTTCCAAATAGCTCACCACCAAAGAGACTGAAACAAATATTATTGATTTTATAAGTCAAGGTGAGCATGAGGCCATATATTGTGGCACTAGACTTTTTATTGGCGAAGTATTTGAAGTTCTTAGTACAGCAGTGCTAAGATAATAGGAATAAGAATATTTTTAAGAGGGTGAGAGCATGGACTATGATGATGTGGATGCTAAGTTTGATTTTCAATGGGGCTTAACAGTGGAGACAACAAATGAAAGAATGTGGACAGCTGTTGACAATTGAGCTTTAGGGAAGATTTTTATATTTATAAAAATATATACTGTGATTAATAAAATATTTGAAACATATGTTTGTGCATATTAATTAATAAATACATCAGAATTATATTTTATTTATTATAGTGTACATTGTTTTTATTAAATGTTGTGTATTTAATTCATGTATACATGTACAGAGTTTTAGCAATAAAACTAAAGTTTTCATACATATTCTCAGTGCTTGAATACTTGTCATAAAACCTTCAAAATATAAAGATGCTTTAAAAAAAAATATATATATATGAGAATTATTAAGTTTGCTCAAAGCATTACACAGAATAACTGCAATTTAATGAACCAGATGTCTTCAATAATTAAATAATGTAATATAAAAATCATCATGCTAGTTTATTCTTTATTCATATACCACTTAAGAAGTTAAGATTGTGAAACCAAACTAGTAAAATATAAGAGGTGGTTAAAAAATAAATTTTAAAAATGATGCTTGAATTAAAAACAACTGAACAAAAATATTAAAAGGATATGTACATAAGAATACATACACATTGAATAAAATATCTTAGTATTATAGTAAATCCAGTGCTTGAAATAAACATTTCACAGGTCCAAGTTTTTCGGTTGTTTACTATGTTTGGCACCAAGAATTACCTTTTCTTGTTTACATTTATGAATGTATTTAAACTGTTTCTAAATAATAAAATTACTACCTGTGACTAAAATTAATAGTGTAAATAAAATTATATATCGGTTACTTTAAAATTTGTATTGCATTTGCAATCAAACTTTCACGAGACAAAGACTATTTTCAAAATATAGAAATGATATTTGAGAGGAAAAAGCCAAGAATGCTAAATTAAAAAATACAGAAACAATCACAGAGTAATCATTAATGAATGCTTACGAAAGATCTTACCATTAACTGAATAAGAGGTTTGCCCAATATCTGAGAGAAATAGCAGCAGTATCTTCAGTATATGTTCTTACACATGGAAGTAATGAATGACACAGTAAGTGTACCTTATGAGTGTAATTTTGTAAAGAGTTATTTGTACCCTATTTAATGGACCAATCAGGTTACAAACTCATTGAAACCCAGATTTATTGTTAAAACATGGTACCCGAAAACATGAATTATACTTTTTCAGCTGCAGTGTGAATTTGATTGATTTTTATCACAACCCTGAGGTACTTTCATGAAAGTTTATGGATACTATAATGGGTAAAAACAGTTCGAAAGATGAATCATCGATCTTTATTTTCAAATGGAAATGGTTGTGAAGAAAATTGCTCTTTGATAAATTTTAGCAAATTTGCGCCTGTTTGTGAGTTTTTGTCTATAAAGTGATGGGATTGCCTATTACTTAGTATTAGTATTATAGTAAAAAATATAAGACAAAAACTATATGACTGGCATACTCTCTGGCAAGTGTACCATTTTATGACATGAAGTGCAAAAATAAATCTAATCTACAACAGGACCTAATGCTGACATAAGACAAGATAAATTAAAAAAAATATATTGATGTTACAAGTTTGAAATGCTGAAAAATCATTTGTTTCTGTTGGAAGAAAGTAAGGTTGAGAGATGTATTTTACCAGAAATTTTTCTTTTTACAATAAGCAATAATACCGTATATACTTGAGTATAAGTCGAGATTTTTTTTCTAAATTTCGAGGCCAAAATCAGGGGGTCGTCTTATACTCGCATAACTGATTTTTAAATTTTCAGTAACATGATAAATGTCATATTTTCGCTCAAAATACCAGTAGGTTTCCCTAGTATGGATGAACATTTCAAAGCAAACACCTACCTTTCGGTTACAGTACCGATCGATAGTTGAACAATAATTACTGTAATAAAAGTTGCACTACCTACCGGTATATCTACCATTACTTTACAGCTTTTGATAAAATATTTTTTTACTGAATTCAAAATGTCCGCGATTTCCTCTGTATTTTGGGCTAAGCACATGATCGCTTTGCATTTTCACCAATATTATTGTCGGATCATAAAAATCTTCCCGGAAATCTCTTGAGCACAATTTTTTTCGGATGATCAATTTACCGGTAATTAATGTACCGTAATAATGTCCATATTTTACTATAACTGGTACCAGAAATGTTCATTAGTAACAATTGCCCCGTGCTAAGTAAATCATGGAGAATTTGAGAAATCAAAAAAGAAAAAGGAATTCATATGAAGCTCAATATAAGATAAAAGTTGCAGAATATGCTATTGAGAATAATAATTGTGCTGCAGCTAGGTATTATGGGGTATGCCGCAAAACCATAGTGTCGGTGGCGAATGCATTTACATACACACGGCTGACAGGGCATGAGTTAACCGTAGCGATCGTCAAAGAAATACGGTATTAAAATTCCACTTTTTAAGGCTCAAATTGGGGGGTCGTCTTTTACTCGAGATTGACTTATACTCGAGTATATACGGTACATCAGAAGTATTTTCTTTATTAAACTTAATCGGGATATATATTTGTTTAAAATTATGGTATAAAACTCTCACTTCATCTCATGGAACCCTTATTTGCTTTCCAGTGACAAAATTATCAACCATCATAAAAAGCTCTTTTTTTCTCAACTAATATTGAAATAGGCTCATTTATTATGTTGCAAAGCTAATAATATTTTATTTAAATATAATATTTTTTAATATAGAATAACATTCACTAGATGAAATGAAAGCTTGATCTTTTTCTGGGAGACATTAATAATAAGAGCTGGGTACATGCAACCACTAAAGTACAGTATTTTAATATAGCCTAAAATCTAATATCCAGATTGAGAAATGTAATCTGAGTGAAACACAAATCGTCTGCTTTGTACAGAGGTCACAGTAATGTATAAGCCAAGGCCTACACTTTTAAATGGACAATTTTCATAATTTTAGGGCTACTGGTGAGCTCCATTATGGCATAGTGTGATATTATACTCTTGATCTAAGACACTAAGGTATACAACAGAAATAATCCGATAAAAATCTGTCCAGCACTTTTTTTACTCAAGCCTGTACAAACCCACAACCATAATAGTTTTATTATGTGATATATCTTATCAAAATGATAAACCATAGTTTGTTTATATATGTTCACTGTAAGCATGATTTTTGTTGTAAAAACATACAGAAATAGAAATTTTAGCTCAAACTTGTCTAATAAGTGATATAATAATTATGAATAAATAAACAAACATAGAATTCCATTTGCTCAAAAAGTTAAAGGAAACTATCTCTAGATAACTTTAAAGCAAGGATTTTACAAAGCAAATGTTAAAAATAGAAAGTCTTCAACATTTTGAGGAAGCAATATTTAATTTAAATAAAATTAGTGCAAAATCTGCTGCTGTTTTGTTTCTTTGTTAGAAAATTTGATAACCCTGGCTGCAGCGTTGTTTCTGAGAGATGAAACACTGCACTGATGTCCATTCGGTTTCTTTGTTTGGTTTTTACGACTTACTAGTTACAGGATTTAAAATACGACCAACAATTTAATTGCTATATAACCGAGACTGGATATTCTTTTTCCAGTGATAACCAAAATTGAGACAATGATTGAATTTTATGTTTGGACTCCAGTGCGACATCAGGAGAAATAGCTTTTTTTTTCCCCACGAGGATGAAGTGCTTATGAGTTGACATGAAGTTGATGAATGGATTGTTAATCCAGAAGTTAACCTTTACGAGGATCCTCATTTTCAGGGTAACAATGATTAAAGTTTTGAACTAAAGCACTTAAAATTTTGACTTATTATATCGAATATGACTTTCTGGTTGATGTCAGCAAGCAGTGAAAAATTCTTACAAAATTGGAAACTAAGTGGCCTCATGGAGCTCTCTCAATATTTTTAAAAATGTCAGTTACGCAATGGCTCAGTTACATAAATAAAGATGTGTTCAAAACTTTTAAAATCAATGCAAAATATTAAAAAAAAATTTGCACACATGGCTGGAGTAAATTTGCCTTTCCTTATTTCTAAACTTAATAATTATATATTGTTGCCAATGTTAACAAGACCCAACCTTGGGCATTGCTTCTTATGATAATTTAGTGTGTCAGAGTTGGAGCAAAAAAAACTTAGGTGGAAAATATGCTAGAACTTGCTGATGCTTCCCAAACCAGTTCCAACTCGATGAGTAGTTTTTCTCACACTTGATCATAAGATGGATCAAAAATTATTTACTTGAAGAAAGTCATATACTCTGATCACTCTGATTTTGACATAACTCAAGTCTGGTCAAAAAGGCAGTCATTATTTTATGGTAATTAAACTGACTGATAGCGAAAGAATGGACTTTGCCTGTAATTTTGAATTAGTCATGAAACGGTCGAATGAGAAATTAGTGTGAATGGAACTTTTAAAAAAAATTTTCATGGGAAATATGTATTACAGTATTCTTATATGTAGCATATCCTTTCTTGAAAATTACTTTAGAACTGTATGTAGTCATGTGGAGTTGCTTGTAAAACAAGTCAGCTTAAGAACTGAACCTATGATCTGTTAGCAATTACCACAGAAATGGAATTTGTCTTGATTGAACAGAATGTAATAATGGAAGGGAGCTAATAAGTAGTTGGCAAATTACTCGTTTGATTTCACAATGGAATTTTGCAGTGCAATGATTGTGCATGACCATCAAGCTCGGACCTTAGTATGTTTGGTCACCTTGTTTCTCACCTATGAGCACATTTGATTACCATGGAATCTCCCAACCTTATAGTACATTTGTTCACCTCTGCTTGCAACACCAGACATAAAGCAATTGTAATGCTGGTTTTGAATTTTGACAAAACCTAGATAATTTTCGCATGATTACTTTTTTGTCATGGAATCTCCCAACCCTTATAGTACATTTGTTCGCCTCTGCTTGCAACACCAGACATAAAGCAATTGTAATGATTTCGCATGATTACTTTTTTGTCATGGAATCTCCCAACCCTTATAGTACATTTGTTCACCTCTGCTTGCAACACCAGACATAAAGCAATTGTAATGCTGGTTTTGAATTTTGACAAAACCTAGATAATTTTCGCATGATTACTTTTTTTGTCATTAGTGTTAGACTGTTACTTGCTAAAATAAATAAATTAATTAACACGTTGTATTGTTTTGATAAGCCATTTATAAAAATGCATAAATTTATTACAGGGCTTTGGAACTAGCATTAATATTTAATGTAACATAGTTCTGTAGTAAAGGAAATAATATGCTTTCTTACCATGATTATGTCAACAGGAACAAAGTTGAAAGTATTAAATGTAGCTTTCTGTGTACAGTGTTGAAATTATTCCTTTAAGATAAATTTAATTTTTCTTTCATCATGTTTTGGGAGCTTGAGATGGACTTTTTTTCCTATATATATATTTTTCTTTCAGACTTAGTTATATTGTAAATGGTGTTTATATTATTAATATACTTAAGTCTGTAGTGTGATTATATTATTTAGAAGACACTTAGCATGATGCTTTTATTATTTAAAAGATACAGTGATTATTTGTTATATTATGGCTTCTAGCCTCTTTTAAGTAAATTTAGGAAAGGATAATTTCAGGCTAATTGAGGTGAAGTAGTGAACTTTTTTCTTCTCTAAATATATTTTCAAATTTATACTTTTATTAAAAATGGTGTTTATATTATGTACAAAATTATGCTTAGTCAAGTTATAGTATTTGGTATATTAGGGTTATAGCTCTTTTCAGTAAGTTAGAGATTAAAATAGATAATTTTTACTGCTATTGTAAACTTTTCATTTATTTTTTGTTAAGTTATTTAGTTACCTATTTTTTTCTTAATTTTTGGTCTGTTTCATGTAAATTGATTAGTCAGAGGCATGCTACCTTATGCTAAATGAGTGTCTTGGAGAAAGCTGTTCATCAGAAGAGTTCTTAATCTCATTGTAATTTGTTTTAGTCAATTCATTTTCTCAACAAATGACCTGGTGTAGACAGAGTGACACATATTTCTTTCTCAGCTGTATTTTGGTAGCCTAAATAAATATTCCTATTAAAAGTATTAGCTGTGTGTATAAATGTCACTGAAAAAAGTAGGACTGCATATTTTAATGATTGATTAATCGATTAAAATTATTTGTAACAATTACTCATAAAACAAAAAATGTTTACTTCTCGTCACAAGAAATAAACCCAAGATGGTGACAGCGGGAACTGCAAGCATTTGCACTGTGAAATATAAGGCCTTTTCATTTAAGTGAATATTTTGGTTTTAAAATTAAGTTCTGATGGTACTGTTTCAACTGAGGAAAATGTTTACTGTGTGTATTGTCATAAGTCCGTTTGCATATAGTGGATTGAACATTTTGCTTATTTACCACTTGTAACGTATATCTGATCCAGCATAAAAAATGTACTGGACAAAGCATTGTCCAGTAAGATGTCTTTGGCATCATCTACAACACAACGGGGAAAATTTATTCAATTTTTCTGCCGACATAGCGGCCAGTGAGTTCTGTGTTACAACACAATCAGCAGTTCTCTGATAAAGTGGATTGCAGTATTCATGCAAAGAGATGAATCAACATTGGTTTCCTAGATTGGCATCACTAGCAAAGACTGCTCTTTGTATACCGACAACTTCAATCTGTATGAGAGATTGTTCAGTTCAACCAGTTACATTGTAAACAAAACATGTTGCTCATTTGAACCATATAAATTATAATGTGAACATGCTTGTATGTAGGGACTGGATGGAAGGCGATAATGAATAACATTTTTAATCATTGCCTCTTGAAAGTCTGAAATCATTTATTAACTTTTTTACTATGCTTTTGTGGAAAAATTGGAAATTTCATGTTTAACTAAAATTAACTATTAATCATTATATTCAAAAAGTTAATTATTAAAAAAAAATTAATTGTTACCTGCCCTAATAAAGAGTGATAATTGATACATAAGGACACAAATATGAATTAATAGATGTAAATCTAAATGTGAACACGAAAGAAAATTATTGAAGTCTAAATGTTTCTATTCAGAAATCCAGACTGAAATTAGGCTATTCAACTAAGATATATATGCATGTGTGTTACACACATTATAAAGGTGACACTTTGTATTCATTCTCTTTTTCCTTTCTGAACTGCATTGATGATTATAAATCTGTTGGTAGTCTTTCCTGTTGTTTAATAATAAAAGCAAGTCAAAAGTTATAACTTTAGCATTTTGGAAATAATTTGAATACGATTTCTTAAACATACTTGAATTTTTAAGGTATATAATTCTTTCTTACCATTATAGTTGTAAGTAAGGTGTTTTGAGAATTTGTTATAGTCAAAATTCAAAAATGCTATTTCAAGACTTTAAAAATATTTGAGTCTTGAAAAGAAACATTTGATATTTCTTGAAACATTAAATTTTTACAAGGAATATTTGTGTTGTAAATGAAAATTTCAAACCAAATGGTTTGAATTACAAGTATTTTTTACTCAGTTCTTATTTTTTTTATATGTAATAAAGGATATAATAAAGTATAAAGAGTAGTCTCCCTTCATATATTTACAGGTAAAAATCACTTTAAAAAAAAAAGTTGTAGTAATAGTATTAAGAATTCTGGCCATACACTAGTTTGATTTTAATTTTTAAAATGAACCTGCCTTTTTATTTCTGTGTAAAATATACATTACAAGATAATACCTCAAGCTAATTTTTATTTAATTTTAAAAAAGTGTAAAATACTTAAATAGTATTGAAATATCATTTTTGAAATCAAATAAAGTTGTAATGTTAATGCCATTAGTAATTTTTAAAAATTTTTACAGATAATTGTAAAAATAAAAATTGTCATTTGCAGTTTTACTTAATATTAAATGAAGGTTACATCAAGTTTATATTTTGTAAAATGGGCATAAAATTATAATCAGTTAATAAAGTAATACAAATATTTAAATTTTTCAGAACATTTCATTTTTGGACTTTAAATATTACTATTACACATACACAAAAGTTAAAATACAAGCAATACACTTTAAATATTACTATTACACATATACAAAAGTTAAAATACAAGCAATAAACCTAAATCTAATGCATGTGTGTACGTGCATGTTATTACATTTTCACATTTGAAAAAGTAACACTTAGGCATTAGTCCTGAAAATTAGATACTGATATCTGACACATCCAGTTCAAGCCAAAAATTTTCCCTAGGGAAATTAAGCTCTCTTAAGCAAAGAATAATATAGAATCATCATTTGAACTGAGTGTAGTTTGTTAGTATTTGATCATCATAAGGGGTGGTAGCAGAAGATTCAAGTGACAATAGTACAATCTGCTAGTCAAATTGTTTGAATTATCAAATGCAAAAATAAATCATTTATCCAAAAATCGTAGTTAAAATAAGATCAGACCAAATGATTTGTTTATTTATTCTCTTTCTTCTCGCCCCCTCCTAGCATTCATCCTCCAAATGAAAATGTAAGGGGCCATGCCTTTATTTGTAATCCCATTTTAATACACACAAGTTGAATAGACATGTTCAAGTTTATGTAAAATTAGCACAGAGAATTTTTTTTTGCAATCAGCAAAAGGAGAATCTGCATCTGTTCATAATACTCAGTATCCTTCCAGTCTTACTGCCAGCCTTTTTCATTGAAGTAGTGTATACTGAGCTCACTGTAAATTTACTTATCATGAATATTTTAATATTAAATGATATTAAAATTTTAAGCAGATCTTCTGTGTAGATTTGTCTTCGACTACATTAATATAGATTTTTATGAAATCATTTTAGTCATTTAAAAGTTTTATTATAAGTAACCAGTGAGTTTATACTGGTAAACTTAAAATAAAGTAGTATAATATTTTGTATTGTATGTCAATATAAGTTGTTGGTTTGTACATTATATTGCTGCTGCCTTTGGCTGTTGATGAGTAAAGAAAGGAGTAGTTAAATGTAGTAGGACAGTAGGAGTTGGCATCTAAAGTTTTGAACTGCATTAGTTTTAAATTTCAGCTAATTATGTTTATTCTAGATTTTGTTAGCTAATTTTTTTTCTCTTCACTGGAAGCAGACACCCTAAATAATTCATGCAAGCAAACATTTTTGAATGAAGGTTGTGCAACTGCATTTGATATAATGTTTGAAACAAAAAATGGGTGTTAATCTATAGTTTATCTAGGATTTTTTTTCTGCATACTGTAATTGAGTTTGGTGATAGTTAAACTACTAGCCTTTATTATAAGTTTAGTTACTTTTAGAATTTGTCTTTTAGTTTTATCTTTTAGATCTATTGTATAAAGTATTGCATTGGAATATTGCCCCCATGACAAGTTTCTTGTCCTCGTAACTCCAAGTGATACATTTTTTAATTTAGAAAATTATGGTGAAAACTTTCTTATGACTTAGCATTTTCATTTAGCAAGTTAAATCATTCACCCTTGACATAGATCATAATTACATTGTACAATAGATTTATTATTCACATAAAAGAAATATCTGCATAATATATTAACAGATAACAGAAAATGGGCATTTTTAATTAGCTACATTAAATTACTAAAGTATACATGCATTTCTACACTTATCCTCATTACTAGAATGAGAAATCCACAGGAACAATATAATTATATATTGTTCTGGTTATAATGTTATATTGTCAATAAATATATGACATTTCTTACAACAATACAGCCATAATGTGCTAAAGAGTTTGCATTTTTAATACTTGCATTGTGTGAATATCCAGAAAGTGAGATCTTTTCCACAGAGTGTGGAAATACTCATCACATGAGCTTAAATAGAATGTTGGATAATTAAGGTTCTCCAGTTACTAAGAAAATTAAGACCATGATTCTTACCACATGGATCGTGCTAACTCTGAAATGATTCAGCAAGAATATATTGTTACATGTAAGTGTTTATTGTGCTGCTGAATTGAATGCTAGATAATTATAAGTCGATTATAAATTCATAAGAAATTCCTGAAATTTGTGTAAGATTGATTGGCTGCAGTTTGAAATAGTCACAAATCTTTCCAACATCACAGACCATGTGACATTGTCTGCTGTTGTGGTAGGTAAAAGGATATAAAAAACCAGTGAAAGCTAAATCATTTAGAATCAATATTTATTGATAAACAAATTATATAATAAACACAGATGCATGCACACACACTTCAAGTTGAAACGAACAATTTACAAACTACACATTTATTTCATTTTCAGATATTTTGCCATATTTTAATAATTTTATACAAAATAATTACTTAATTCTACCAGTATGCATGTTTACAATTACAAAATCTGTAACTATTTAATTTACAGAAAATAATTATTTCTGTAATTATATATACAACTGATTTGTTTAAAAAGATTATATTTTATATTGTTTAACTTACAAAAAATATTTTTCCTATAATATTTTTTAATAATACTAATTTAAGAAATGAATTAGAACTGCTAACTAGTATTAGGTTATTGTAGATACACATACAGTGTATTGTACTTGTAGTTTTCAAAATTGAATTCAGAAACATATGTAATCACAGATGTTTAATAACTCTGTATTGCTTTTGTGATGTGATATACATGACTACTTCTAAAATTACTGTTTTGATGATAAAGGTAAAGAGCTATTGCAAATTTGAATAAAGTACTATTTTTGTAAATTTCTTCGATGCAAGAATTTGCATAGATACAGTAATATCTTTGTGTTTCCATTTTCCATAGAAGTCTTAGGTTTCAGAGTACATAACTGTTGTCTAGCACTTAATAGTATCATCATTATTCTCTAACAACTTCCTTTTACAATTACAGTGTAAATAATTTTGTTAGCAGTAGTAGATTGTACAATATTGCTTATTATTTCCTGTTAAAGTAATTAATTCCATTGCCCCGTTTGTTAAATAATTGGTTGCTACCAGTAGTAGAGGGCACATTATTGCTGCTTAGCATTTCTAGCCAGCATTATTACATAAATATTCCTTAATACTTATTGTTAAATAATTGTTACCAATGTGATTACAGTGTTGTGTATAATAAATACATTGGAAAATTGAGTACAGAACATATATTTAATAAAACATACCTCTTTTTTAGTTAAAAATGCTAATATGAAACAATACAGTTTACAGAAATTCTAATTAGTAAAATTTTTTTGTAGTTCTATTCCTTTCATTAGAATCAAAATGTTTCAATGTTTAACATGTTTATTTAAATTTTAGTCGCAATAATACATCTTTAATATTTATCGTGTTGTAAAAATTTGTAGCTTTATAGTTGTTAATTTTAACGAAATGATACTACGCATGAATGTGTCTAGATTAGGGTGGCAAAGGGTTAAGTAATGGTGTGTGTCACGATAATTGTCTGGTTCATTTCGCATCTTGTCAGTAATGGATTTTATTTATTATACATTTATTTTTGGTATATACACTTTACGTCAAATGCTCGGTTGAAGTTTTATTTTTGGAAGTATGTATTTATAAACCTGTGGAGGGGGAAGGCTACGTGTACCGAAAGTTTACCAATAAATGTCGTTTTGAGCATTTCGTGTATCGCACGCAAGCCTTTGAAGAGAGCATCGGTCGCTTGTACACGTAATCCGAAAGCGTGAAAGAACGTGCTTGCTATCGAATGGGCGTTTGTGGGAAAAAGGCAGACTTTGTGGGCCGTGTGGGACACTTGTTGATGGCTTTGACTAGTTTTCCTCTCCCCTATTTTTATTGTTGAGCAGTGAGTGACTCATCGACAGACACGTGTTCAGTTTCACATTGGATTTCATTTAGATTTTTTTCCCCCCTGCTTTCGGGCGACCAGGATGTGATATGTGTATGTTGGTCTGAATTTAAATGTGACCCGTTAATGCTTTTTTGTATGTATGTCTTTCTGTTAGGTCGCGTTTTAATTTATGTGTGAACAAGAGTTAGGAGATTTTGATTTTGCCCCGAACGACTACGGTACTAGTAACCTGTTCGGCGTTTTCCAAATGGATGGAACTATAGAATGGATTTACCCAGCATACAGTAATCTTGGTATTCTGTCGGTGGGTTTTGTGCCTTGTGTTCTATTTCTCCCGTCCCCCATCCTCCTTTCATTTTTAATTTTATGAATGATTATAGGCTTACGTTTAGTAACCGTCCTTACCGTTATCATATGCGTTGTGAACTAAGTTACGTGGGCATTTCAAATTTGTAGTTCACGTCAAGCTTATATTGATTTTATTATACTTGTGTTAATATTATGATATCTTTTATCGATAATTGCCACATTTATAAAGGCAATGAGGCATTTATTTTTTGTTGATTTCAAAATACAATCCAAACATAAGGACCTATGTATAACTGCGTTTTTGTTTTTTTCTTTTGTGTGCTTAGTTGAAATACTGTTGACTCATTTCACAGCCAATACTTTTAAAATCTACCGCTTATGCGTTGTTTGCAAAAGACCCCATTAAAAAGAAAAAAAATGAACTAGTCTTTATAGTTGTGTGTTAGGTTTTCTTTGTGCATTTTCAACAGCAACAAAATTAAAGAATAGTCTAAATAATTTCAGTGCAGTTTTGAACTATAAATCTATAAAATTCTATAACTCTTTGGGCTTTGGCAGATTTCTGTTACTCAATTTTAATTTTACAAATATATGTTGGTTTTTTTTTTTATTAGCCTCATTGCATAGTTAGGCCTATTCTTTT
The DNA here is from genome assembly GCA_028829895.1 of Sinotaia quadrata. Classification (NCBI taxonomy): domain Eukaryota; kingdom Metazoa; phylum Mollusca; class Gastropoda; order Architaenioglossa; family Viviparidae; genus Sinotaia; species Sinotaia quadrata. The sequence continues at coordinate 32,435,699 of CM054180.1, read as the reverse complement.
GCATGATTTAACACTCTTATAGTGTAAGTTATAGGCTACAGATCCAGTATTATATGTATCATCATCTAGCTAGTAATGTGTCGTTCTGGCTTTATTTTGCATATGCCTATGATTGATGCTAATTTAAAGTCTAAAATTGCTATTTGACATTGATTGATCACATAAGATTTATTGGATTTTCATATTTGCATTGAAAGCCTTTTGATTGACATTTGTTAGAAGATTGTTCTATTACATTACCTTCATATTATTTCTCTGGGTCTGTGTTAAATTAGTCATCATGAATACAGTGAGCACATAAAATGATGTTAGCTTTTAATAATTAAATATTTTAAAATAAAACTAGGAGATGAAATTTACATGGATAGGAACTCCACTGGTAATTAATTGTTACATATTTTGAGATGTTGCACCTTTGCCATTTATAGTCCATTAATGAGACTTACAGATTATGATACTTCCTTCACTCACTAAATATAACTTAAATCTTCCCAGCTAGCTAACTAATAAAATCATTCTGAAAAACTTGTGCTAGTAGCAAGAAAGCAAAAGTATTAGTAATACTAATAGTTAAAACTGTTAACGATAATTGTAATAATAAAATAATGTCACATTTCTACATTTACAGATTTATCATTTCAGAAAATACTTATTCACCTTTACTTATGAGTCACGGGTTTTATGTCCTTGGTATTAAGTGTTCTATATACATGTATTACTTTCCATTCAACTTTCTGTAATAGTAATCTTAAAAGTACTAGTAGTGCCTAGACTTTCTTCCTAAAACACTGTTTTGTTTCTTCTTCGTTTTATGTATTATATATAATACAAGTTTGAATTATAGATGACTGAAATACTCATACCAATTTCATTGTTGAAATATAAACTACCACTTTACCAGTTCATATGTATGAACTATAAGTTCATATGTACTATGCAAGCTGCACATGATTTACATTAGCACTCCACATAAAGCATGTTTAGTCTCTTAATCTTATCTAACACAGATATTCTGCCAGCATATATAGTTCTTGGATGAATGCTGTCCCGACTGCTGTTTATGTCTCAGAATCAAACTACATATTGTATTCTGTGTACTATAACCTACATAATGTATTCTACTGCTATTGCAAGTTCACAGAACTATGATGCTCTTGCACATTAAATGTATGCTAAAATTAAAATAAATAATATAAATAAAAAGGATGTTGTAGATTTGAAGTTAATATAACAATTCTTTTACCTTCACCCATGTTATTGCGATTTTACTTTAGCACTATAAATGTTTTCTGTAAAAGCATACATTCTAATTATATTATTTTAATCATACCTGCAGGTTGAAACTGTACTTTAAGAATTTAATGCTGTCTTTTGAATTAGCTATTTTCCAGGTAATTGTAGTTTAATTTCCCCAATTTAGACATTCATTATTAAAAAAATAATTCCTCAGTTTAATTACTAAATGAATCACTACATTTATTGCTCAGATCTTCTAGGATTTGTTTCCTCAAAAAATATTGCAGTCATTCCCAGTTAATTGTTTATATTTATATCTTCATCTTCAATTTCATTTCATATATTCTAGCCAGGATCAATCTCTAATTCTTCTCAGTAATCACAAGTCTAAAATATCACATTAAATCACCTCAAATTTTGTTCTTTCTCTTTTCCCACCTTCCTGTCCCAAGAATTGAAGCAGGTTAAAAGCCTGCAGTATCAGTGTACAGTATAATCTTCAGTATTCAGTGGCTTAGCAAAATGCAGTTTTCTTATACTAAATTTGACTAAGTTTGCAGGATGTACAGCAGAGAAAGTTCATGGACCACATTTCGGTTTACCAACCTTTATGAATGAATATTTTATTACAGTTTTTGTGTGTATATATTAAAATTTCTTTTTTTTTTGACACTCATATTTATCTCTCTCACTTTAAAAAAAACCACACCAAGCAGCTAAATATAAATGAATGCTATATATCAGAAGTTCTCAACCTGTGGGGTGAGGAGAATTTAAGGGGAATTGGGACCACAAACTCAAAGCTGCCCATTATTTAGAATGCACCTTTTTGAGTTGGACAATCTTGGAAAGGTGCTGGTGGTGGTGAGTAAATGACATTCTTACATAAAAAGGGTGCATGCAGCAAAAAAACGGTTGAGAACCACTGCTGATATTATAATTGACCAACAAAATATTCTCTAGAATTTAAATGCTAACTGATTGCATGAGAGTGTTTCTCTCCCTTTCTCTGTAACTATATATATAATTCTGCTCAATCTCCCTTTGCATACCATCACAATCACCTATAAGTTTTAGAAGTGGGTCATAGTTGATTTTTCAGACTTTCTGAAATGTCTGATACTTCATTTTGATGGGGTTCTATATTGAATGTCCACCTATTGCAGGGGTGCACAAACCGCGGGCCGCATGCTGCCCGAGACAATGGTCTATGCACCCCCCCCCTCCTTAAGACTTTATTTCATTATTTTTGTGGTGTATTTTCAACTGAGCCATCCATGTGCAATTAGACTTGCAACCCTCCAAGCACTTTCAATTGGAAATGTGGCCCTCTGGCCTAAAAAGTTTGTGCACCCCTGACCTATTGTATTCTGAACCCAGAATCAAGCCCCCTCTAAGTCTAAGGCTAAAGTAAGAAAGTCTAACCAAGGAAAAGTTTTTTAAGGCTTGGAGGTGAAACAATGTTTGTAGAGCACACACATACAAGCTCTGTCTTATATGATCACATTCCTCCTTTGTTTGGGACCCCAGAATGTAGTAATCATTGCAAGACAAAAAACCACACATACAAAGCACTCTGGTGAAGAAGAAAGAATGGAAGCACCCACAATCTTATTTAACATTGCTATATGTTTTCTCTCCCTCTCCAAAAAAATAAAAATAAAAAAAGGAAGAATAATTCTTGTTGTGGATATATATTTAGGAGAGCCAAGTTCCTCCAGAGCCACTAATGGCAAAGAATGTCCTAAGATGAAAGAACCCTCAAAAGCTTTGGAGAGGAAGGAAGTTTAAAGCACCCACCAAAAAAATCTTAAATCCTGGTAGCTTAAAAACTTACATACTGTTTGTCAGCATGTAATTTTTTAGGTACCATACCCCATTTTATATGTTTAGCAGTGGAACTCAATTGCTTCTAAAGTTAGTTTTTAGACCTGAAACGTAAACGTTCATTACATCTGAGATTTATTTAATTTCTTTTAATTGGTAAACAATTGTGTTTATTTGATACAACGTTTGTTATATATCAAAGTATAATTATATATTGTGATAAATATTGTTTTCAAAATTATTCTGTACATGCTATTTTTGTTTAGTCTTGTCAAAACTTCAATAACACATTGGTGGCATGCATACATCCACACATGCATATTTTAGTGCACTTAATTAGTGTAAGCTATCAAGGAAGTACTGGGATGTGAAGAGAGATTGCAGTGTTTAAAATATTTTATTTATATTCATAAACTTAATAACAAAATGTAGGGAACATAAAACTTTCATATAATGCTGATTTATGTCCTTTTCTTTATATTTTTGAAATTCTCATAAGTTTATAAGTATTTAAAAATTAAAAACAAAATTTCATGAGCAGTAAATATCATTGTGATTTTTGTAAGGTTGAAAGTGAAATTCGATATTGAAACCATGTCCATATTTATAGATACATTTGTCCTGTTAATTGTTGATCTGCTGGGGTTTTATTTACAGATTCATAAATCAATTTTTCTGATTGTTTTGCTAGGGTAAATCAGTCATATGCTTTGTTTATGTAATTTATTTTTAAAAAGTAGCATTCTCTAACTGTTCGGTTTGGTGTAAATTGCACTGAACCATGTCCATTATGAGCTGCAACTTGTGATATTCATGTTTGTTCTAAAACAGACCTTCCAGTAAACCTTCCACTTTTGGACCAATGAATAATTAAAGCAACTCCCCCCCCCTCTCCCTCCCTCCCCCTACAATGATTAACAATTATTAACATTTAATGTACAAATCAGAATTCACCTGTAGTGATTTAAATAAAAAAATATTTTTAACATACAGTGATCAATACAATAGAATTAATTACAAATTATTTAATTTTTTAAATGACAAATGGGATATTCTTTGGGACAATCATGAAGGTTTCTGAAGCCTATTCCATTGGTTAAAATATAATTTTTACCATTAGTGGCAAACTCTTTCTTTAAACAGCTCTTTGTTTTTATAAGTTTTAAGACGCTACTGGGCAGAAAGTTCAATTTATTTTTAAAAGAACAAGCTCATGTTACATCAGCAATAAGCATTTTATATTAGATCTGAACCATTGAATCATTATTGCTTTAGCTTGCTTAAGTACTCTTGACTTGAGCATATAAGTTTGTTTTTAAATGTTTATACCATGGTTATTTGCATGAGACTAACCCTATGAAACTTACATAGATGACAAGGAAACCAGATAACTAGAATATAAGCAAAATAATGGTATTCATATTCATAATGTTTCAGACAATACAATTAGAATATATTACAGCACAATAATACATATATTATCACTCTTTTTTTCTCTCCCATTAAACACTTTTTGTGGCAATTGGAGATGAAGTATGAAACAATGTGGTACAAAAGAATACTGAATATTAGAAAGAAAACACATGCATAGAGACATACAAAATGATTCTGCCACTTATTTGCAAATTGAAAAAAACTAAATTTCCAAAATGTGCATATATAGAGTAGTGAATATGAAAGGAGTGATGCAGTTTTTAATGTCGGCTGTCTTTTCTTGTGCTGCTGAAGCAGAGTAACATGGCAGTGGCAGGGTTTTAGCAGGTGCATATTTTCATCCCAGCAGAAAAAAGAATGGTAGGTGGTTGGAGCAACACATTAACATCATGTTTCGAGAAATGTTAAGCAAAAAAGTAAACTGGTTGTTTGACAACCATCTGGAAAAGAATGTGTAGTGTGAATATTTTGAATGACCCGATTTAACTCTTATTTTTAATTTTTTGCCTTATCTCCTAGCTAATGAGCACACCAGCATATTTCACAATCCAATCACCAAGTCACATATTATTATTATTCAATCCTTTTAACAAGCCAAAGTCCAGTTCTTTGATGAATCACACCCTTGACAGTTCTGGTTCACTCTTGGATTTTGTTGAAGAAATACATTTTTAAATTATTCCAATTGGAGTATTGCTTCATAAACTGAAATATGTTTGCAAAGTTCATGGACTTGAGTAATTCCTTTGATTCTATCTGTTTATTGTAGATCTAGTGAATTTACATAAGGTTAGGTTTGCAATGTTTTCAATTAAAATAGGAAATTTTTCTAGCATGTTGGCAAAGCCTTTTTTTTCAATTAAAAATTTGTATTCGTTAAGTGTGACACTTATGTATCATACTTGTTACATAGCTAGTTTTATTATATTGCTTCCTAAATCTTTTTATTTCAGTATTTTATGTGGTATTATTTAAACATAATCTTAGATTTTCAGTGATAAACTGATATAGTTTCAAAATATAAACATCAGTGTTGCCTGATTTTGTTGGCAGTAGTTGGTAAATTTGATAATTTCAAAATAATAATAAATTAAAAAAATTTGGTCACTTTATAATTTTTTTTATTAGTGTAAATGTTTTAGTGAGAAACAAATCTTATTTAGTAATAACAATCCTGCATCACATTAGTTTAATACAGTTATTTTAAGCATAAGGTAATTTTTTTCAAGCTGTAATATCATTGAAATTTTAGTACTCACTAATAGTTCTCATTGTTCATGTTTAAATTTATTTCAGCAATTGTTGATGTTGTAGTTTGTTTACTATTTTCCAGGCTGGCAATGACCCTTATGCCTTTGTTGAGTTTTATGACCACCATTCAGCTGCAGCTGCCCTAGCTGCAATGAACAAGAGGATGTGCATGGGAAAAGTGAGTTATACTTCTATTAATCTGATATTTATCATTGTAAGGCATCTCAATCTAAAATGTATTTCTTTTGTTGCTTTCTTTTTAAGGTTATTTTAATTTTTAAGGTGTATCAGTAATTATGTACACACAGTACAAATTAACCAAACCCTACAACTAGGGTGATCTAGATAAACAGTGCACTTAATTAACACAAAAAATTAGTTGAACTTTCACAATGTTAAAAAGGCAATGCCAACCACAGTTTGTCTATGTCACCTATTTATGAATTACAGTACATGCTTAACTGGATAGTGTCCTGTCAGATATAATATGCAAATTGGATGATTACACTTTTGTTACATTCTCTAAATATTTTTTTATTTTCAAGCAAAGAAGTTGATTGTGAATACTAAAATAGTTTTTGTGTGTGTGTGTGTAAATAAAATTATAGGTAGCTTCATTGTAGAATTTGCATCTAATAAAATATTTTATTTCATTTTTTTTTAAAACTCCCATTTACAGAAATACTATCAAATTACTATTAAAATAATGTAATAGTATTGTAGATCTAGTAAATGTAATATTTATAAAATACAATGAATGTGTAAGTTTGGAAATTTTCAAGAATCTGTTTCTCAGAACATTGTAACGACATCAGTGTGCACAATTCCAGATTATGTTTTCCAGGATTATATTTTTCAGTGATAGATTAATATTTTTTTTTTACTTATAATTTGCCTACAACCATTATTTTATATTCAGCAATGGTGATTGTATACTAGTAATATACCATTATAAGTAGCTACAATAAAAGGTTGAAAATATTAAAATTTCTTCAGCTCACAAATTAAGTTACTATATATCCTGCTACCTCATATGATCTGGACAAATATTTGGAATACTTCGTTCTATGAACAAAATCATCAAAGCTCAGATAATATAACACTTTTGAATATTTTATTTCTTTTCAATACAGTGGAGAGAGAAATAAAAGATGGTATATTGTTAATATAATGTGTTCTTGAATAAGTTTTGAATATTAAGCAAAAGTAATTGTAATATTTATTTTCATATTTATATTATACAAAATAAATAATAAAGTGAATAGAGTTTATTTACCCCACATATACAAAAAAGAAAAGAAAATAGAGCTAATCTCTCTAATTTTCACTTTGTCACACCTTATTTTTAAAAAAAAAATTTGGTTAATGGGTCTGATAATCACACTTGACAGAGTAAATTGTTTTGTTTAAAATGAGAAGAGAAATTATTACTTAACAGAAAATGAACAGATTAGGCAATAATAAAAATTTAAGGGAGATAACTGCTGCTTTAATAAACATTGAGTACTTAATGATTATCTTCCAAACGTAATATCTCTTTAATTATTACATCATGGTAGAGATTTAATAAAAATAAACTATATGTCTAAGCATGATTGTCAATGCACTCAATCTTTGTTTCATAACAGCAGCATAATTTTTGCAACTCTATCAAAACAGTTGTATACAATTACTGTGCTACGATAAAAGAAGTGTTCAGTAAATTATTGATAAAGTAATTTATAAATTTGATATCTTAGTATGGCAATCATAAGTGTATGATACACTTTTCACACCCATGAAGTAAATCATAGAAATATTGTTTGGCAGACACTCCCCACTAAAAAAATAATAATGTGTATATGTTCTCGATTTATGTCACTGGTTTTGAAACATCCAAATTACATTATTTCACTCTTTAAGTATACAAATGTAAGAACTATTTTCATAATTTTTATTTGTTTCAACGCTGATATGTTCTACTTTTAGTAAAGGGTTGAATGCATAATTTCTATTTCTATTTGTTTTGGTTGATTTTGACGTGATTTATGGATGTGTTATCCATGATATTCACTTGAGAACTTTATCCAATTATAATTGATAAATAATTTAATGTAAATAAAAGAAATTTAAACAAACACTTCATGTTCACAATTATTAGAACAGTTAAAGTGAGTAAATTGTCTACATAATGCAATTTAAGTGATGTCTTTACACTGTATTATGGACTGAGATCTGAGATTTTAATACGAAAATGGAAATACTGTGTGGTTCTCCATGCTGACACACTGGTGATAAAACCTTTTGAGCAAATCTTGTTTGTTGGTAAGCTTGTATTTGTATCAAAGATTCTTGAATATTACTAAGTCTCTCATGAACTTGCATATTAAAGAAATTTGAAATCTTAAATATGTTTTTAAATATTTGGAGGCTTTATAATATATTATACCAAACATGCTAAAACTAGTAAAAGAAAGAAAGAAACAGTTTAGGAAGAATAGAAACATTACAGTTAAAATTAATGAATGATGAACAAAACAAAATTTTTTTTTCCAGAAATTGATATAATTTAAAAAATCTCACTCATTTAAGTCTTAACAAATACTATAGTTACTGATATATTGCACTGGCGGTGTTCTTGTCCCTAAATAATATGCTTGTAGTTGTAGTTAAAATTTATTTTTATGTTTACTCTTACTCTTAGGCATTGAAAGCTGTGTAGTGTTTGTGTCATTTTGAGTACTTAATATTGCTGTTGGCAATGTAATTTGGATGGTTGTCAATGTCATAATCAGTGTTTTATGCTAGTTACTTTTCATTAGACCCCCAGCATTTATTGGAGTTATTCCTTGAGATAAATGAAGTTTTTCTTTCATACTTCTAGTTTTCATCATAATTTATATGTAAGCTAGACAGTTGTGCCATTGTATTTGCTTTCATCGTAATTTACATTTGACATTGTAAGCTGTTATGCTATCACACATGTTTATCATAATTTGCATTTGACATTGTAAGCTGTTATGCTATCACACATGTTTATCATAATTTGCATTTGACATTGTAAGCTGTTCATTTTTGTGGATATGTATTCTCAAATGAATTAACTTTTGCCATTGCATTTGTTTTCATCCTTATTTACAGTTGATATTGTAAGCTATTCAATTCCCACTTGAATTTGGAGAATTTAGTGTTTCATGTGAATATGTATTCTCAAATGAATTAATTTTTGCCGTTGCATTTATTTTTATCCGTATTTATAGTTGACGTTGTAAGTTATTCATTTGTGCTGTTGCATTACATTGTAATTTACAGTCAGCTTTGTAAGTTAATTCACTTCTGCCATTGCATTTGTTTTTATCTCAATTTATATTTGACAACCATAACCTATTAAGTGCATTTGTTTTCATTCTATTTTACACTCACATGTGAGAAGGACAGTTTTTGCATGAGTGAATTTGTTAATGGTGCAGTTTTGTTTTGCAACTTGTTATAAGCTGGGTTGATTATTACAGATTGTTTCCACATTATGATACTATTTATACATTTTTGTTTATGTTAGTTGATCACTACAAACAAATTGTTTTGCCACATTATGATAGTATACCATTTACACAGTTTTTTTTTTTTTTTATGCACATGTCTAGGGAATTCATATGTTATTCAAAAAGAGAACTCACTGTAATCATTTTTCTGAATACTTTTTCAGAGTACTTTATGATTTCTTAGAGCCATTTTTTTTTTTAATGATAGTAGCATTCTGATTTTTAATTGATTCTTAATGTTATGTTATCATGAAACTTAGAGAGTGAATCTAGCAGTTAATAAAAGAAAATACATTGCAGTATATTTATCTTTATTTATTTATTATTATTATATAAATATTATTTTATCCAGTATGTCTGTTTCAAGTTTCATTTTACTCCACAATTATATGTCTAGTTACCCAATCTCAGACAGCAGCATTACTGTTTTACTGTTTTAATTTATACAGATTAGAGAATTCAGTTCTTAATCAGTTTATTTTAATATCCAAGCCTTTAATAGTCGATCTGATGAAAGAAATTCCCACTTGAATTTAGATAATTTAGTGTTTCATGTGAACAGGTATTCTCAAATGATTTGACCAAAAATTATTGAACATTGTTTCTTTAAGTTTTAACAAGTATGAAAGTCTTCTTTAGCTTATCAGAATAATGCCAGCAGTCCTTATACAGATGCCAAAAAATATGTAAAACAGAAACTTTATTTCACATCTCTTTTTGGTTGTATCATTTTTTTTATATTGACATTTCACACAAATTTACATTGTGTGTGATCTACATATGCTTGCTCATATGTAGGTATGTGTAGAGGAAAGTGAATGAGTGTGCTTGTGAAGGGAAGGGTGGAAATCAGAAAAAGAAAAGATTAAATAATTATATTAGGGGTCACCAGTATTTCAAGTTATTCACCATTTATTTGCCTTCTTTATTCTTTCTCAATTCATAATTTGGGGCCCCAAATTCAATAGAATTTGATACTGAATTATTAAACTTGATTATTCATTTGTGTTTGTTTTAGTTTGAAATCTAGCAAAGGAAAACAGAACATTTGTTATAAGGTTGACAAATGGAAAGCTTTATAAATGAACCTTTTTATATTTGTGGTTTCATAATATTACCACTACACTGGAAGATATTGGTATAATTTTCTTCTTCCTGTTTTCAGTTCATTTATTAGTCAGAGTGCAGTATTTCATTAATCAGATCACAGGAAGTAGAAAAGCAAACTCATTTCTTTAGTTTAGGCTTTTCAAGACTGGAGGTTGAAATATCGTTATTTGGTTTGTTGTCAAATATTTATCAGATAAAGCCAGAATTGTTTTGAGCTTTGAAGTATTTCATCTGTCCACTGATGCAACCTTTCCCCCCTTCTCAGCACTTACTTAAAACTGGGACTTGTTTTCTCACTCTACTTGTTTGCTTAGGTTATTGAATGAAATTCAGGAATTTGTGCTCAGACTTAAAACTTAAAAAAAAAATTGTTTTCTTTCTTCATTGATTGTTATAATTTTTCTTCATATTTTGGCATTCAGTCTAATTGTGAAAAGGGCTTTGGTGGAGTAAATTTGCCTTCCCTATTTTTAAATTTAACTTATATAATTTGTTAAATGTCAATGTGACATGACTTTTCATGTACTGCACATGATGATATTTTTATAAGTACCAGAACTCTGGTAAAAAAGGTGCTAGAACTTGCTGATGCAATCCAAAACTAGTTTTAAGTGGATAATTAGTTTTTCTGACTTATAGTCTCAAACTTGCTCATAATAATTTCATCCAATGGGGATAGACCTAAACTTAACCATTGAAGAAAGTTCTATATTCTAATCACTTTGATTTTGACATAACCCAAGTCTGGTCATGAAAGGCGATTGTTAGCTTATGGTGAGTTAAATGATGGTTAAAATAAACAATGGACTTGAATTGGAGAATACTTATATAATTGAACCATTATTGCTATGCTCACTAATTTGATTAGGTTGTACATTATACTTGTGAATTTTTATTGCTATATTTCTGCGTGTGTATCAGGCTAATGGATATTGTTGTAGGCTTTGTAAATTGAGAATGTGTGTAAGAGAGAAGGGAGTTTAAAGATGAAATTTGCCTGAAACTTAGTGCTGTCCTTAATTTGACTTTTGCAGAAAGGAACAAGCCTTTTTTATTATTTTTTTTATTTGTAACCTTCTATCTGCTTCAGACTACAGTGACTTCTGTACTCTACTGGATCATGTCTGTAAGTGTATCTAGTGTTGTTGCCAAACTTATCACTAACTGTGTTGCTATAGGTTGATTGCTATGAATTTCCTTCAAGAGTCAATACAGTGGAAATTGAAAATTCACAAAAGTTTCTTGAATATTCCTCATGGTGTGCTTGGGTAGTGCACACGAAGATTCTAGAATCTGTACTCCTCATAATAGCTCATATGTAGTTCTGGACAGTTCACGGGTATTTGTGAGTGCATTTAAGATTCTGGAACAGTTGTGTAACATGCCTAAAACTCTATTCTTTGGACAGTCATCCAATAAGAAAGTAACTTGTTTCAAAACGCACGATTGTGAACATGCATTAGCAACAGCTGCCATCATTGTAAAAGGTTATGTACATTGAACTATAATTATCTCTCTAAAACTCCATTTTCACATGATGAAACTATAGATATATATGTTAATTTGACTACTGATGTTTATGCTAGGATAAACTGAATAAGTGTCGTCCTGCATTTAAACTAGTGTTTAAGTGATGTAAATGTCAAGGCTCTTTGATTATATACATATGTAGTATATTTGATTTTAATACATTTATTGTTAAATTTATTAACTCTCTTGCACATATTGATTTAATTCATTAATTGTTAAATTTATTAACCTTATTGCACATATATTAAAACCCTATGTTGGAGTAATAGTGGGTGAATGTGGGTTCATTAAATATAAATAAATGACAGACTTTTATTACTCTTTTAGTAAGAAGTTTCCATGTATGGAAGTAATGTGTGAAAGTAAAACATCTATACTATTATTGTTTAAGAGAGATAACTTTTACTATACCATATAATCTACCAAGTGAGAGACTAGTGTTGTCTCTTGAGAGGATTATTAATAAACATAAATTAAGATTTCTTCATCACTTGCAATTAGTTATGGATGATTAATAATAATCATAAAAAGAACAAAGGGGTGCATTGTCACTTGACTTTTTATTGCTTGCTGCCACTAAGCCAGATCAACAAATTTCAATTTTCAGTAATAACTTTTAACCATTGTGAAGGGTTTAAGCATTGAGGTCTTAAGATATTACAAATTATGTCTGGGCATTTTTAATTTTTTCCTCCGTATTGTTCGTGTTTGATTTTTGCTTGTTTGTTTGTATTTACCCGTTCCTGTTTCATGAAAATAAAGCCCATTTTTGGAAATGTCATTGCATTAGAACTTCTTGTTGTTAAATATCTTTCCCTTTGCTCTCTAAGAATGACTGTATTGTTCTTTTTTAGTGTTGGAAATGTCGCCCTGTTAAACTTACTTTTTAAAAATATCTTTCCCTTTATTCTGTAAGAGTGAGTGTTTTATAGAGCTTTCTGCTGCTATTGTCATAACAAAAAATTAGGACAAGATTTACCCATGTCAGATGTAAATACCATATGATTACACAGAATGCATACACGTACACACACATATATTGAATAATTACATTATTTTGTTCTGTTTTCTTTTATTGTGGGTTCTGACTGGTCTTATCCAAAAAATATTTCTAGATTTTATTATCACTTTTTTTTTTTATGTAGTTGTCTGCCGTAACCAATCTTTCTAATCTGCTGACATTATTTTTTTAAAAAGCACACTCAATTTTTGCAACATTTAGTTTGGCGGTAACCAATCCATCTGCCTTGCGGCTTTGAGCAGTTTTTGTGTGGAGTGTGATTGTAGGTTGGATCGTTTGGTAAGAGAGCTAAAGAATCGATCGCTGGGAAATGATGACCTCTGATTTGGCACATGCTTTTTGTCCCTGTATTTCCATGGTGATGTCGGCTGGTAGTTTGATTGTGGGGCCAGCTAGTCTCTGGGGACTGTCCTCGCTACACTGTAATGGCTCTATTAGTATGGACAGCCAAAACTGCTACTTGTTGAGAAATCTTTTTTTTCTTCTTCTTTTTACTTGGTTCCTCAGACTTTCCGAGTAGACTAGAGTTGAAGATTTATACGATTATGTCTTTAATGCTTGAGGGAAGAATGAACGAGTGTCACATAGAGATTATGGGTATGAGTCTGGCTGTTGAAACACTATTGGTGTTATTATTTTAGATTAAATCTTTTGTCGATCTTTTTTTTTCCAGCCATTAATGATTAAACAAATAAAAGATGAAAAATGTCTTCAGGCGCAGAAGTAAATAGAATGCTTTAATTAAATTCACTAAACTCAAGTCACATTTCTCACTTTTTTCTCCTCTTGTGATATATTTAATTTGTTTGTCTGGCATTTTAATCTGTATACTTTTGTACAGTTGCGGATTTTGTTTGTATTAAAATATATTGTTGAATAATTTTTTTAAAAATGGCATTTAAAAATTTAATTTAACATACATTATCCTAGATTTTCAGATTAACTGTTGATATTCTTACTTGTATATTCAAAGTTATTTATTTATTCGATTGTTCATCTTCTTTTTACTTGGGCACATAAATTTACAAGTAGCAGCAGAAGAGGAAAATGTGGATTATGTATGTGTGATTAATTTCTACATAGGATTTTTTTAATTCATGTATTTAGAAAAAAATAAGCTTGTATTAAATGATTAATAGCTGAATTACATATTGGAAAAGAAGCAAGGAGAAATAAATGATATTTGAAGAGGATGGTGGTGGCATTATGGAGTGGGGAAGTATCTTTGTGTCCCTGCTGTATGAAACTCACTGTCAACTGCAGGGATTTAGTGCGCCGTGGATACCCTCTAAATTCATCGGATCTCTCAGTTGTTTTTCAAACAGTGCTATAATGGTGCGGAAGCAGCTATCACTCGCATGTATTGTGCAGCATGGACAGAGGTGATTGGATTGGGGGAAGGGACTCAGTGCAGCAAGAAGCCAAATTAAGGGTGGATGGGTGGGGGTGATGAATTTCACTGTTTAAGCTGAAATCGATTTCCTTTTGTCAGACTTTTCTAAGCATTGAAGAAATAATCTAGTGTTCTTTTAGAAAACAACTGAAATTCATATTGGTGTGCTCCATTCAAATGCTGATACACTGTCCATTTATTAAGGGTCAGCAAGTAAGACTGTCCTTACGTATGTCTTTACATCATGTCATATTGATGCTTTTGTGTTGCCAATAGTATGTTGATGTGGAGGGAGAATTAATTTAAAAAAATATTAAGAATTGTGCTTAGAGAAGTTTGTTGTGAAATGATACAATTGCTAGAAATTAGAAAAGTGTGTCAGGTTTGTTTATTTGATTAGTCAAAATGGATATATCCAGAATTCATGTTTTGATGAGATCCTAAAAAAAAGTTGATTTAAATGAATGCGTTAAGTAAGCAGCCTGTCTTTTAGCCAGCCACATCCCAAGTTGCAGGGTACTGTCATGCCAACAATTATTAATCTGCATTTGTACAGCATTAAAACAGTTATATATTTATTCTAAAAGCAATCAAGAAGGAAAAGAAGTACAGTTGGCTAAATAAATTAAAAATATCAGGTATTAAAATATATTTATGAACAATAGTAATTTTTTAAAGTTGGTATTGTTTCATTTGTCTTACATTTATTAAAAAAAAATTAAATAGATAGTGTGGTTTCCATTAAATTAAAATAAAATTATATTGCTAGTACTGTATACTGGACACTTGGGGTTATATTAAAGGTTCATTCTCCCACCCCTTAAAAAATGTAAGAAATTCTTCAACAGATATTTGAATATGCTCTCAAAGTGGGGGATGGTAGGGTGTATGGTATGAGGGACTTATTCTTTAAGAATTCAGTTATCATCAGCAGAAATGTTCATTTATTTCTCTTGATTATTATTTTAAGAAAAGCTCATTCCATTACTTTAAAAAAGAAATGTTATTTGTCATTGTCATTGTCATGAAAGGGTAGACTAATAAAAATTGTTTGTGTTCTTTCCAAAGAATAATCAAATCCATGATAGTGAATAACATTCTTATTGAGTCATACTCAAATAGCACAAATCATTAGAACTGGTAGTAATACCCTGAAAATGTTTTTTCCAGATCTTTCTTTTCATTTTTATGATGCAAGTAGTAATTTTCAGAATTTTGTAGAATAGAGAAATTGTCTTCCAACTAAATACTCAAATTAACTTAGAAGCAAGCAATTTAATTTTGAATAGGTTGAAAATAATTGTGGCAAATTTAATGTACCCTAAACTGAAATAAATCAGCAGTTTTATGAATCTAAAACAAGAGCAAGGATAATTAAAGATTTAAAAAACAAATAACCAAAAATTACTGAACTGGTATATAAACATTAAAACAATTCTGTTGAAGAAGAATGTGATTAACATTGGGCTAAATATTACCTTAGACTAGTTAGAGAGATTACTGGTCTTAATTTTTACAGTACTTAATAAATGTGAGGTTTTTAAATATAAAATTAATTTTAAAAGTAATAATCTCTTTTACTGGACATACTGATCAGTTTTGTTTGTGCAGTTATAAAATTTATTTATTTGAAAATTGTTTGTTATTTAAAACTAAAACTGTACAAGAAACAAAAGTTTTGCTCCTAATCTCTGTCCAGGATTTTGATTTGGTGGAAAAAACAGTCACACAATGATACTATTTAATATCCTGATTACAAGCAACATTACTTTACTCAGTTATGTTTATAAGCAAAATTACCTTATTTGATTTTGAATACAAGTTAAATGACTTGTGCTCATGTAAGATAACAGGCAAAATGAGTTTACTCAAGTAGGCTGATAATGTTTGGGTAGTGTAAAGTCTCATAAATGGCTTCATTTGTAGGATATCTAGAGTTAAGTCCCAGGTGTTATTTAATCCCCTTATTATTTAATATTAGCAGAATGAATATGTTGAACTATGTTAGTAATGCTTGGAGTGTATAGTGTAGGTGATGTTCCATGTATAGGATGTCTTAAGTCCTTTCCTGGTCAGGGTTGTTAATGTCACATTGTATTCCAAACAGCATGCACTGTTTCTAATTTGTGATCGCAAAGCATTTAGAGATAAATATTCATTTATTGGAAGTTTTATTCTATAAACTTCTTAATGCATTCATTTATTCAAAATAATCTGAAAGTTTTATATACTAACTTTAATAAACTACTGAGGTCCTTGCATTTAACCTGCAAAAAAACAGTGCTGTATGAATAATAATCAAGAGGTAGAGAATGAGGGTACTAAAATAAAATGACCACAATCATAAAATAGTTAAATATGTCATATTTAAGACAGTGGTTTATTCCCACCTATCATTGCTGATAATTCAAATAAAACTCTTATGTAGCACGAAGGCAATGTTTACAAATAATTGTATTTTGCTGTGTACGGCAATCTTTACATTTGAATCTTGAGAGTAAACTTTAGTGCATTTGTTAAAAAAAACAGATTGCTAATTCCTTCTGAAAAAAAAAATTAGTTTTTGATGAAACATTAATTATAGACTCTTCATAAAATGTACAGGAGTAAACCCTTAGAGATGTTTGGTTGTGCAGGGTGGTTTTGAATTTGTAACAAATGATTATGTCAATCAAATATGGATTTTCTCAGTGTGAACATAATTCCAAACAATAGTAATACAGGGTGGCATTTTTATAGGACCTGTTCTAAACCAATATCCACTCAACTAGCCATGACTGTTGCCCCCCCTCCCCTAACCCTCTTCTCTCTCTGACACTCAATCTCTCTCCCTCCATTCATAGTCCTACAGGAATCGTTATATTAATTAAGTGACAGCTGGTTTACACCTGAATGCCCAAAATTATATTATCAACACAACAGTACTCACAGTTGTACTCAGAAAACAGGTGATTGTTACTGCCATATAATTTCCTGAGTGTGCCTGCTTGTGCACACTACACATTCCCCCCTCAGATCCACCCTACACGAAAAATATACAGACCTGTAAATCAGTACTTGATTGTGTTTTATGCATTGAAATTTGTAGGTAGGGTTAAATGCATAAATTTGATTGACTATAATACTAATAATTTTCTTAGCAAATATATGTTAAGCATTGCCGATATAATTTATAAATGAGGATTTCAATGTCAAACTAAAATAGTTTCATATTAAGCATTCACTACAAAATAATGTGCTTGAATGTGGTAGACTTTACATTTTTAAATGAATAGATCAATCCAATTCAGTCTGGATATAGCTTTTAATTTTTTTTATATTGAAGAAAGCATTTGAATACTTTTTAGTTGACTTTATTTTGTGTGCATGTGCATACACATAACAAATAAGGAAAAAACCTAGTCCACTTACAGATGATGACAATGCACCCCCCCCTCTCTCTACCCACTCCCCCCTCTCTCTCACACACAGATACACACTTTTGATGGACTGGTAATTTTAAGGTATTTAATAAATTTTTTAGACATGTTCAGATTCCCTCAGTTTACTTAGTGTGTGTTCCAACAAAATTCAGTGATCTCAGGGGTTTTGAGTTTATTTTTCTAATATGAATTAAGCATAGTTTTGTTTTTAAATGCTTTTATAAAGTAAATAAATGCTATGGATTAGAATAACTCAAGAAATATCACTTTATAAATGTTATATTAATAATAATGTAGATTGCATTTTGAATAGTTTTAAAGTAGAATATTTGGGAAATGTCTGTGGTTTTTGAATTGTAGATCTAGTCATGAGGAGGAACAAGTTGTTATTTAAAAAAAAATATTTATCTTTATTTCCTTTCAGTAGAGTGATCTCTTAGAAGGAGAAAGTTAATTTCCTCACAAAATAAGGGGAATGGGACATTAGAAGTGGTGCTTTATCACTCCTGATGGTAAAGGGGTTGGTCAGAACAGTCCATCTCTGTCATGTGTTACTGCCAGGTCATCATTAACTTTGATCAAATGAACATTGTAAAGGTTCAGACCTTCATTTAAGTTATTTAACCTGTCTGCTTTGCTGCCTCTCCCTCCCCATTCACACACACACACTCTCACTTATTCTAAACATTTTTTGTTTGTATTTAAGTTTTAATTTTTTGTTTAAGAAATATATAATTTTACAACTGAAATTTTTCTTGCATAAAAACTTTTATTTTTAAGATCAACATGCACAAGAAAAGTTTGCTTAAGTATTTTAATATTATAATCATTATTTATGGACTTAGGTCTATTATTAAATAGTATGTGGGTATTATAATAATATATTTATTAAATTTTGTTGGGGTTTTATCATGCTTTTATTTCCATAACTGTTGTATTGTCAATTCAAGTCATTAACTAATATATCTCTTCGATCAAGTTTTAAGTGCATCATTTCACTTAAAAATAGACATAATGTCGAAGTAATCATTGTATTGATTTTCCAAAATTATATTTCACATGTATTATGTTAAAAAAATTCCCGTCTCTTAAGTAAAATTTGACAACATTCTATTTTTATAGCATTGTGCTTGAAAGAAATGTATATTTTGTTAAGTGCTTAGAAAGAAATACAGTGTGCTTATTAAAATAAAAATAAATGGAGTCATTTAAATTAATTTACAATATGATAATTGAAGATTGTATCTTTTTTAAACTTTCAAATTTGCACATCAGTTTATTTGTTTCATATTATTTCTATTCAGTTGATATTTGTAGTAAGTCATTTTGCATTGATAAACACTAGAAGGATTTCTGGTTGTATATATATATATATATATATTTTTTTTTTTTTTTTTTAAATGTCTTTTTTTGTGTGTGTTGATAAACATTTCAAACTTTCTGCCTGTATTGCAAAAAATATTTTTATTATATCCCTTTTGTGTTGATTAAAGATTAATCACTCTCTTAATTCAATATAATCCTTTTAAAATTTAATTCAACAGACTAGTGATATTTATTACTACTAATTACTTTTTAAGATTATTAAAAAGATACATGTTACAATTAGGTTTTCTTTTTTCAAGATAACATTTAAAATTTTTGTTTGGAAAGAGTTTAAAGTTTTAAAAACTTTTTTGTTCATTTAAAGATGGCAATGCCAAAGCATTCTACATTTCCATTTTTTGTATTTATAGTCATTAATGTGATCATCAAAAATTCATCACAGGTATTGAAGTACCTGTTCAAATACAGTTCTACACTCTTATATGTCTAATACTTTAAAGTAATTTCCTCTGAAATAATTGACTAAAATCATGTGCTAAATCCAAGTTTTTGTTTTTAATAATAAAGATTGGGAGAGAAAATTTTCATTAATAAAATATATCAGTTATATATATATATAGTATTGAATGAGAAATTTGCTTCTGTATACTGATTAAGATATTTGCTACAGATTGTATTGCAATTTTTAAAGTGCAGTGTTGCAACAGGATTCATTCAGACATATATGTACATTTAAAATTTAAAAATTGAACTCTATAGCAAAGTAAAATGAAATCAAACAAATAAATCTAAGTTTAGGGTAATATTTATAGATTATGAAACAATTGTATATATTTGGATATATTGAAACAATATACTATTGTCAGATTTAATTTATAGGCAGCACATGATTAAGCCCAAGTAACTGCTTATATTTGTTTGTTTAACATTTATTCTTTTTTCAATAAGTTATTAAATGGGAAAGAAAATTGCAACTAGATGCATTGTTCTGATCTCATGAAAAATATTTAAAGAAATGAACATCTGATATGAACAACTCTCTCTCCTGATTGATTTGTCACTTCTGGGTTTTTTTAATATTGCTCTTCTGATAGGATGCTTTGATCAATAGAATCTTCTGCCATTGACCTACAAAATATGATAAAATTTCCTTGCATTGGAACCCTGTCATTGACCTCTAAACAGGATAAACTCCCTTGTAAATGTAATGGAATCCTCTGTCATTGAACTACAAAACATGATAAAATATCCTTATATTGCAATTCTGTTATTGACCCCCTCAAAATGGGATAAAACTCCCTTGTAATGGAATTCTTTGTCAGTGACCTACAAAAAGATGATAAAATTTCCTTGTAGTGGGCTTATGTCATTGACCCTCTAGAAAACATGAGAAAATTTCCTCATGGAATCTTCTGTCATTGACCCCCTACAAACATGATAAAATTTCCTTGTAGTGGAATCTTCTGTCATTGACCCCCTACAAACATGATAAAATTTCCTTGTAGTGGAATCTTATCATTGACCCCCTCAAAATGGGATAAAACTACCTTGTAATATTATCCTGTCATTGTCCCCTACCAAATCTGATTAAACTCTCTCCCAATGAAATCCTCTGCCAGTTACTCCATACAAAATGTGATAAAACTCTGCTCCATTTTCTATGGATGAAATAATTTAATGAATTCTCCTTCCCCATCACTATACAACATTTATGATAACAGTTGTTGTAATTCAGTACCTTACTCTTTTGTGGATTTTTGACAGAAATCATATGAAACAAAATAAAAAAAATATCCACCCCACCCTAAACTTATAATTTCAAGTAGCTGTTTTTATTAGGGCTAAATCTTACAAAAAATATCAATTAATTAATAGATAAAAATAACTAAATTGATAATAAAATGACACTCTTGAATTTAATCCTAATGTTACTCTTATTGTTCAGTTTACTCAGTCACTCCATAGATTTTGACCAGTCCTTTAAGCAGACTAACTTGTTCACACTGTCAGGAGTTAAAGATGAACAAAGTTTATTCACGATATAGGTGAAGATTTTATCACAGTGGAAACAGTATACCTTTTCACCATTAATAACTTTGTTGTTATCGTCTACTTTAAAACCAAAATGGTCACGCAGTTAACCTTTAAATGGCTTATAATCTTTCATCTTAGAGTCGGCCATTTTGGCAATGAAACATAATAATAAATATTATCTTCCTGTGCAACTAAATATCGGTATTGCTTCAGTAAATAAGAAAGAAAATTAGTTAAAATTTAATCATCATGAAATAAATTAATCAATAAAATTTCTTAGCGATTAATTGTTAAAATGGACAGCCCTATTTTTTTTTTAATGTGGATTTGCTGTGTTTTTAATTAAATAACCATACTGCATAAATATATTGATAAAACACGGTGCAATTTACTGATTTATATTTAAAAATATATATTTGAAAATTTTTAATTTAAAGTACAATTTGTTAAATTTTAGAAGAAATTTGTATGCATACCATCTTTATACAAATTTTAAAAATGCTTACAAATGTACACATTTATTATACCACATTTTCATATTCTCTGGTTAAAAAAGTATACCTGAACATAACAGCTTCACTTTTATTTATGTTTTACTATTAGTAGACATTCCTATTAGTGCTCTATATAATTCAGTTTATAGTTTTAAAAATATATACATGTAATTCTATAGTTTTTATTTCAGCACCCTGGGAAAACTTTAGTAACTAAAACCTTTTTTTTTTTTTTACATAGCACTGTATCTCAAGAATGTTTATAATTTGTTTACATTTAGGTACTATTCTTTCATGATTTATTTTTTCTTGCTTATATTTAAAATTGATGTTTTGACCTTTATTTCATGATGTCTTGTTTTTCCCCACCCTTGAATGTAATGTTGGTTTGTTTTTTTTTGTAAATATTTAAATGATTATAAAACATTATTGAATATACATTATTAACATTTGAAAACAGTTTTTTCCCCCAAGAAAACAATCAATGTTAAGAATTCTAAAAGAAAAACAAGTAAGCAGAATTTACTTGTTTTTAAGCGAGGTGTTTTATTTATTTGTATTGCAGTTGCCATATTGCACTTCCTTTTCGTGCTTTTGTGCCATTCGAAGGTTTGTGTGGTGAAAATAAATGTTTAGTGGTTTTGAAACTACCGAGCGAGATTGCAGTGTGCAAGATCTGTTGTTGAATTCAATAATTACACACGCTGAGAAAAGGCAAGGGGAATAATTTGCAGTTTAAGCGTTGCCGCTCTAATTATGCAGAACTGTAGTAGATGAGATTAATGAGGCAGTCTGCAGTACCTATCCAGTGCTCGCTTTTAGGCCTGCTCGCTTCGACATCTGTTGCAAACAAATTATTGTCGCCCTTGATTATTGAAATGTCGAACGGCGCTGTATTGCCAGGCCGTTCGTTAGTCACGAGCGACGGCTGGTTTCAAACCTCATCAGCTTTGTCAAGATACCCCTCCCCCAACACCTTTCGTTCCGGCAGCAAACAGCTTTATATAAAATAAATTGTTTCAGCTTAGCTCGACTTTTTTTTGTTTATTGGATGTTTGCTTCACGTATAGTGTATTCGATAGGTTGCAGCTTTCAGTTATAGAATCTAGGGCAATAAACAGTATGACGCTATGCACGCTTGTATGTGTGAATATGGTCGACCGTGATGCTTTTTCCTACGGTGATCAGTTTGTTTTGTCCAGGATTTACATCTATTTATCCTCCCATTTTCAACATACAAAATTCCATCTCCTCATGCTTCCCATGTACAAAACAAATAGTTTGCTCTGGGAGCATGTTTAGTTATAGCGTTATATCCCCGGGTCACAAGGTAATCCACGCGTTGAGTTTGATTACGCAGTGAAGACAGGAAAAACGTGAAAGGTGTTGATGAGTTAGGCCAGAAGCCCTTAGGGCGAGCATCCCTTTCATGCGTCATTCAGCTGCACTAGGTAGTTGATTTACTCTCTTCCAAAACTTAGAGTAATCGTTGCCCACTAAACGATTTGCTTTGGTGTTTAGTTTAATTGCTAAACCAAACAAAATAACAATTTTGAATAAAATGTATTGCATCAGTAACCGTGACCTGAGGGGGGAAATGTAACTTTCCATATCCCGTTTGACGTTCAATATGTATATTATTAATTGGCACTGTCAAGAAGTTCTTTGCTGCATTTGCGATTAGCGCGCATATATTATCAGTGCTGAATTAGTGCGAACAGTCAGACAAATTAGTATTTTTGCCTTTCCTGAAACTGCATCATTTATTTATTAAATGCATCGACCATCCGTTTGATTGTCTAAACTCTAAAGGCTTAATGATCTGAACCCGCACGTTAAGGATTACTTTTATGTAAATATTACACATTGCACTTACACGTGCTTTTATAAACCGCGCGTCACGTATCCATCCAAAATTGTTGGTTAAAAGAAAATAGTACTTTAAATGTAGACCCTAAAATAGGTCCCATTTCAGTACCCTGAGGATGTTCGGCATTTTCCTTTGAATCCTGGCGACTGCCAAGAGTGTTCAACATGGCGTGGCAATAATTCCTATTCAAAAGGGCTTCAGGGCCACAACTTACAGGCAATTAGGTCGGCATGTTTGAATTTTATTGGTGGCCGTAGTACACCATTGACTCGGAACTAATTATCCATGTACATGAATTGTGAAATGACAGTTAAAGGGGCTCGGACAACGGCAGGCAGTGATGATTTGTTACTAGGTTACCGAACAAGTCGGTGCAAGTATATGACTCGTAGAGAAAAAAATGAAAGTGTAATCGATTGACGCACTTTTCGCGAGACTAGTGTTTTCCGACTTACATATGATCATACAGTTTCGTCTATATAGATCAGTTGTCACTTTGGCAACTTGTTCGGGCACGAACCAGCCGTTTGCCGCTGGGTATAGAAAGTAGGAAGTGGATCGGTCTTCGCTTGCGATTCTCTCTCTCTCCCCTCCCCCGTCTCTTTACACCCCACACTTTGACGTGTCGATAGCTTTGAGTAGTAGACACGCAAAGTTAGACAGATACGGCTGACTGAGCGCAAAGGTGACAGTAGTTGTGAAGCGCTCGCTAACACGGAACTATTTTTTTCAGTTTACGTCACCCATAGCACTGGTATCCCTACCTCCGATCTCCATGAATTGATTGATAGGTACATTTACATAGACACACCTTTTATTGGTGTGGTCGAGAGAGCGAGTCGGACGACCTCGAACAGGTACAGTTTGTGAAAGAGAAACCAGTGCAGCAGATGGTTAGTGGGCCATGAATTTTGTTCACCCTCCGCGCAAATTCGCAGTCAGTGGAAGCGTTAAACGTCGTAGTCAGGAAAGAAAAAAAAAGCATCATATTATTGCAAACGTCATTCCGGACGCTGACGAACGACGCGGCACCAAAAAACTACTCCGCCGAATGCGAGTACTGTAAAAGAGGACAAAGAAAGCAACGTGGTACGAGCTGTACACATAAACACATGCTATGGACTGAGGACTATCGCCCGCCTGTGCTATCCATCTAGCAGTGATAAGAGCCTTGGACAGCACAGCACACGGCTTTTACACAACGAAGCGCGTGAGAGCCAGCCAGCTCGTGGTGGCAGGCAGGCAGGCTTCCAACAACATCCACTGTCCCAACAGTGAGAGTGTCCCGTGCACGAGCTAATAACCTATTATTATCTTTCCCCTACAACAATTGCCGGGCGCGCGAGTATTCCACCAACACCAGCCACCATTGCGGTCCACAGTTATCGGCGGCTGAGGATGCACCCCTACTATTACGTGCAGTACGTCCCTATATCGTTGAAGCAAGACTTGGTGAGTCCGACACGCACGGTTTCTTTCGTGCTGCTGTATGTTTGCTCGCCTGCTAGTTTCTTGTAGCTCTCTTTTCACACAATTTCCTTCAGTATTTTCCACGAATTATATTCTACGGTCTTCTGCAAAGCCACTTGATTCTGATGTGGCAGAGGTTTAGTTGACAGTAGGAATGACACGAGTTCGAAATTCAATGTGAATTTTTTTTAGGTGGGTGGGGGATGGGGCAACAGAAAGGCGTAGATCATGTTTGATCTGGCAGATAGGTGGTGTTCAACAGAGCGCAAATGCACGCTGCCATATTGCAGCGCTGATACGTGTGATATTGTTTGATCTGCCAGTGAATAAGCTAGCTGCTACACACAGTGCCTGGTGTGGTGCTCACACATTCGGGCTGCAGTCAGCAACAGGTGACAGCGAAGGAATTGAATGGGGTGTTAGGGAGGGGGGGGGGATAGGGGAATTACTGTGTGTGTTAGCTAGGTATTGTTTCAGTTGAAAACTGCAATCTCATATTGGTAATTTTTTTGTCAAAATTCTGAATGAAGTATAATAAACCAGATAAAGGTATACATGAGTAAAAACAGTTTTGTGATATGTTTCTCAGTACCCTTCAAAACCACAAGTCCAAAACTTTGTTGTTGTCATTGAAGAATTTGTTTTATTTGCTGCTACGTATATAGTCTGTTACACAGCTAGTGGTCACATAGTATATAATTAGGATTAGTTAAATGTATCCTTTAGTTGTAGAGCACTAAAATGACAGGTTCTCTCTTTTAATTATCACCTAGGTTATATTTTTGTATTTCAGTCCTTTGTGTTTGCCTTTGTAGAATGCATTCATTTACATCTTACAATTTTGTGTGCACCTAAACTTTATAATCAACTTTACCATGAAATACAAATAACACACATTAATACATACAAGCATATTATTTAACACAGTATTTTATAAATAAATATTTACTACAGTGTGGAGTTGCTGCATCAAGAGTTTAGAGTGTATAATAGTAATCACAATTTATTTGTTGATAGCTAGGCCTACATTAAGAAATGATTAATGTCATGCTTTATTTTCTCACTAGAATGTATCTTAATAACAAGAGCAGAACAATGAAAATGTATGCACATGTCTCCTTCCCTAAATAGTAATTTTTTAAAAATAAGAGCAAATCTCATTAGGATTTCCTTATAGGAAGCTGTACAGTTAAAAAGTACTTTAATTGATATAATAAATATATGTGCCATTTATCATTAATATAAAAACTTTTTTGCATACACTGATTTGTTGTTAAAGTATGTATTTACACATACACTTTCTCTCCCTCTCCTTCCTCCCCCCCCCCTCCAGTTTACATAATGAATACAAATTACAAGAATTATACTCCCTTCATATGATCTTTCATATAAAGGTGGCAATCTATGCAGCATCCTACACATTTTGACAAGTATTTAAGTGCACTCTCTGTTTACTTTTGTAGATCTTTTTGTTGACAGTACCACAGTGTGTTTGAGACACTGATGAAAAATGACAGGCTGTTGATGTGTGCATAGGCAACAGGGTATTGTTTCAAACACATGACTCTGACTAGTAGCTGCAGTGAGTGTTGCTCTAGGTCATGAAACATGGTTTTGCCCAATTATCACTTAGTATTGATAAATACAAACTGTTCATATTGAACTTTAAGTGTATTGTCACTTATTTTTACATTATACTTTATAGTATACAGGGTCTATTAATAAGATTGATTCTTTTAATTATTTTTTGTATCCACTGTATGTATCTTATTTACCAAAGAAATTTTATTGCAATAGTTGATTGTTCTTTACTAAACTGCTAAAGGAACACCAGTCATTGTGTGATTGTTGTTTTAATAATAATCATTGTAACTTAGAAGTGGTCTTTTTTTAAGAAAGAAACCCTCGGTGCTCTACAGTACTAAATAAACATACGATACATGATAAACATTTTCCTATTTAGACTTGTATTTTTTAAATACTTGCTTTGACAATGAGTATGAATGGAAAAATATATATGTGTTTAATTTATTTACTGAAAGAGCATTAGTCTCTGAGTGATTTAAGTTTTATTATTTCAGATCACTATCCCATCATGTACCTTTATTTTACCAAAGGAGTGTTGTCCATGATATGACTTTTATTATACTATAACCCACTTTATTTTATTAAGGGTACATTATCCCCAATATGCCTTCATTTTATTTTATAAAAGTGCACCATCCCATGTGTGATTTCATTTCGCTAGAGGTACAGTATTTGTGACTTGATTTTAATGAAGGCTGGGATTTCTTTTTGTCCATGGTGTAAATTTATTTTACTAAAAGTACAGTCCATAACAGATGGTGTTTCATTAGGAAAATAAAATCACATAATAGACAGTGTTCCTGTAGTAAAATAAAATCACGTGAAAGACCATGTTCCTTTAGTAAAATAAAATCACATAATGGTAAGTGTCATTTCATTAAAAATAGAGACATGTTTTCCTTTAGTAAAATAAAATCACACAATAGTAAGTGTTCTTTCAGTAAAATTAAGTCATGCAATAGACATGTGTTCTTTTTTAAAATAAAAACATACTGTGTGACTTTGTTTTACTAAAGGTACACTGTCTATTATGTGGTATTATTTAAATATTGTATATATGCTAAACACTGGGGCCTGCAAAGATACATTTCATTGAGCAGTGTTGTTTTATTATATAAAATATCACCATACTAACGCTATTACAAATAATTATTATGTATTTTAATATAATTTCTCAGTATATTACTGTAATATTTTTGAGTTAGTTTTTTTGTCTGTATAAATAATATAATACTTGTGCTGAGGCTTGTCATCAACTTGAAATCAATAAAATTGAACCGTGGTGAAGTGACTTGAGACCTGTCTGGAAGAGGTAAATAACTTTCTTTTTCTTTTTTTTTAGAGGTGGGGGGCTTGGGTGTCTGGTGTGTAATGGACTTGGAGAGGGGTGAGTCAGAAGACAGTAGTGCAACATATTCTTGGCATATTTAGTTAAGACACCCCAGTTTTGTGTTACCATTGGATTTCTCATTTCTTTTTTCCTATATCCAATACAAGTGGGCCTTCTATATATCCAATGAACAAGGCCTTCTATACCTGTACACCTGGATAAACCAAGACACACATGCGTCTTTGCAATACTCCCTATAAGTTCTGTTCATCAGGAAGAGCATGTTTAATTCGTAATTCTGTTGTCACTGCCCTCCTTACGGCCATCTCCTTATGTTTATGCCCGGCAATTTCACCATGACAACAGACTCCTGTCTGAAAGTTAGTCACTGGAATGAGACTCCCACACACTCTTACATACTTTCTTCCACCTAGCACACCTTTCTTTTCAGTATGTGAACATACGCTGCGATTTGTTTTGCTTGGTTACTGTACTAAGCGGTCGGCTTTGATTACTTATGCTTTTCAAAACCGTATATAATTAACGCGCGAATGGGCACCAGATTCTCTGCAGTATTTTTATTGGGTAAAGTTGCCCTGTAAGCGCAATCTAGTCCACCCA
Source organism: Sinotaia quadrata (assembly GCA_028829895.1). Taxonomy (NCBI): domain Eukaryota; kingdom Metazoa; phylum Mollusca; class Gastropoda; order Architaenioglossa; family Viviparidae; genus Sinotaia; species Sinotaia quadrata. Next base: position 32,407,222 of record CM054180.1, on the reverse strand, counting down.
CCACCACACTTCTTTCTGAGGTAAATTATACATTTCTATTTGTGACTCAGTGAACTGAGTTTGAGCATATCTCAACCCTGTCCTTTACTGGAAAAGGCTGAGTTTATTTTAGAAATAAGTGGTTGCACATGCAGTTCGATATGGTGAAAATCAGTAGATACATGATACTATTGATACGCAATTTCAAAATATTGCACATCAGTTAACTAGAGAAATAACTTGTATTGGAATGCCTGTGGTTGTAATAAAAACTAATTGTGATCTCTTCTTATTAATATTAATCACGCATTTAGTTCATGTTTTAATTGTATGCGTATACCATGGAAAAATTAAAAAAGAAACGAAACTATTGTGTACAAGTTTGGATTGATATTGCATCATTATTGCTAATGATGCATATTCTGTAGACAACTAATTCATGGAGGATTTAACTTTACATAATAATGCCTAAACTCATTCAGTTTAGTAAATTTATGTAGTTGAAGGTCTTTTATATTTAAGTACAACATTTCTAAAATTTGATACTTTCTCATTTGAAAACCACCACCACTATCCAATCATTTACCTGTCACCTTTGTACTGATAGTATGCAGGCTTTTGGTTAGCTTCTGTATATACTGCTAGTATGTAATCTTTGTGAGACATCACCTTTGCACTGATAGTATGCAGTCCTTTATTCATCATTTATATACTGCTAATATGTAATCCTTGAGACACCTTTGCACTGATAGTATGCAGTCCTTTATTCATCATCTATATACTGCTAACATGTAATCCTTGAGACACCTTTGCACTGATAGTATGCAGTCCTTTATTCATCATCTATATACTGCTAACATGTAATCCTTGAGACACCTTTGCACTGATAGTATGCAGTCCTTTATTCAGCATCTATATACATGTACTGCTAATATGTAATCCTTAAGACATCACCTTTGTACTGCTAGTATGTAATCCTTGAGGCATCACCTTTGTACTTACCATAGGTAACCTTGTTGCCTCCACCTTCATAATCCAAATTATATAATTCTATCAGCGTTCATTCTTCTATTATATAAGTCCTTTAGTCCGCACTTCCTTTATATTGCTCACAGTACTATCGAAATTGTTAATATTTCTTTACTCCATAATATGCTATGTTTTTTAATTTATTTCTTTAAAAATGTTCTGTATTCATATTAATTATTAATGGTTTGTTCTGTTTAGATCTGCTGTGAATTTATACATTGACATTTTTTATGCACAAAAATGTCCTCTTGTGTGTGTGTGTGTGTGAGTGAAATTTTATGTATTTGCATGCGTTATATATTTTCAGAAGTGTTTTTTATTTTTATGTGTAATACGCACAGTCGTCATTTGTGGTGGGCTATCCCATCAGGAGAAGAACCACGTTAAATACAACAGCCAGCCAGTCTTCGTTTTTTTGCCACTTAATAGTCACGTATTAGTACACTGTTAAAAAGAACCACGTTAAACACAACAGCCAAGCCAGTCTTCGTTTTTTTGCCAGTTAATAGTCACGTATTAGAACACTGTTAAAAAGCAAATTTTTTCCTGCACATAAAGTGTAAAAGGTTTATTGCCGGTATTTTATTTATATAGTTTACCTTCAGAATGTATTCTCTTTATATCTGCTACTGACATGATTTATATTTATATCCGTTTTTCTTCTCCTATGTACACCACTATTATTTCTGTATTCCGATGTGACTCGGTCCTCTGTCATTAATTTTGAAAATGTTTTACTTTTGAGTGGTTTCAGCAGTTCAACAGCTTGTCGTTAACATTCAGAACATACATTTTAAAATTTGTTTATCATTGGTTTTCAACATCTTTAAATGAGTATCGTTGCCAACAAGAATGAACTTGTGCTTTTTGTTATTGGTTTTGAACAACCAAACATATGTGTGGAGATATTGCATGAATCGATCTGTGGCGTTAGGAACCGGTTGAAAGTAGGATTGTGCCTTTTTGTATGCACGTGCTTTTGTTTGTGTTCACGAGAGCTCGGAGTCCCCGAGACTTGTACAAACATGTGTGCATTATGTCTGCCACAGTCTGTTGGTGATGGAAAAGCGGGTGGATAGTTCCAAACACAGATAGACCAGTACAGGGCGGTAAAGCACATGCAGTAATTGATAGCTAGCAGTTAGCAGTATTGACAGGCCACTTCAGCTTAATTCACTTTGTTGCACGCTTTTGCAGCACAACGTAGAGTAGACAATAGCAAGATACTTAACATTAAAATGAGATTTTCTTAGTGTTTCCCATGGAAACCTTGTTAATGTTACAAGTGTGATTCAGTCTTTTTTTATAAAAAAATAAAAAAAAAACTTATTAAAGCGGACATGGTTGGAATGTTGATCCTTGCATGATGTGTGACTTGCGGCAATCTTTAACTGTTTAAAATTGTATATGATCAAGACTTTAATTTATATGCATGTAATATATAAATACAGAAGTAGTCATAGATTTAGTTATTTGGGATAAAATGTAAATCAGTTGCTTTGATTAGGGACAAATAAAGAAGCTAATCCTCTTAATACACACACACGAAACCTGCAAATCTCTTATTTTTAGAATGCGTGCATTCTAACTACATGTAGTAACTTCTTTTATTCCGTACATCTTCTAGCGCTGTATCGCTGTTGATGTACATATTAAAATAAATTCACATACAGGTGCACACTAACAGTTTTCTGGATTAAACAACCATTCGCACCATATGCATTTTAAAGCTGTTGTCTTTACACCGAAATAATATACCAAGATGTTATCTGTTCAGACACTGTATGTTCATGTGTTTTTTTTCTTTGGTTTTTAATACGAGTTATGGCAAACGGTGCCCTAGAAATATATTTAAAATCTGAAAACGCCGAGTACACGTTGCATAATGAACCATATATTAGCTTTACTTGGATTTCCGCTGTGAAGGCTATGTTCACTTAGTTATTCCTCTCCATCATGACTTTAAACCACATATCGTGTAGACGTTTAATTTGTTTCTATCAATTTTGAGTAATTTATTTTAAATAGTTCAGCTTTTAAGAGTTCTGCAGTATCGAGAAGAGAAACGACTCTTAATCAGTATTTGTTTCGCGAATATTTACTTCAATTGTCAGGCAACTAAGTTTACCATTCTTTAAATTAAAAAAAAAAGTTGGTCAATGCCGCCCCCTCCCTCCCGATTCTAATGATTTTGAAAGGGTCATTCTGCATTCCCATAATTAATTGAATACGTTCACTATACTGAAAAGAAACAAACAAAAAAAAATATGTTTCATCTTATAACAATTTGCACAATTTTTCTTTCTTTTTCTTAAAGAGAACATTTCGGACGTGATACAGAGGGTTTAAAATGAGCTTAGATACTCCCAAACTTGGCACCCTTATTTCCAGTTTATCGATCAGTTTTATCGAGACAACAAGCGTGCACTTCGCGTCATGGCATTCTTTTCTAAAGGCCGCGTGCAACGGCAGTCTGTCCCTGCGATTTAAGATATTTTGCACGTGCGAGTTGTGCAGAATTTTGTATTATCTGTATATACTTTCATAGGAAGAATTGTTTGAGTTCATCTGTCTGGGATTTTCTTGTATTTTCCATTGTAAATGTACATTTTAAAACTGAAAATCCTTATGATTATGAGTCATACTATAAAATTTTATGACAGTGTCGGTGTCTAATAGGAAGTAATTTAAAGGGAGAGGTATAGGTTGCGACGCCTCTTAAATTCATTCTTTTAAAAGAAAAAAATGCAATGTTTATAATATTTTGCATTACACAAAGAATACTTTTATCTCATTTTTACGGTGGCAATAGAAAAGATTTACCAGAACACCTGCATCAAAATATTAATTCGCGTATTTGTGTTCTGTTAAATCTTTTCCAGTGTTGGATTTTTGTTGTCGACGGTTCCCCATGTATAATTCCACGTAAACATAAAGTCACCATTCTTGAGAGAAAAAAAATGTACCTTGTATAAATTCCACGCCAACACAAAGTCACCATTCTTGAGAGAAAAAAAATGTACCTTGTATAAATTCCACGCCATCACAAAGTCACCATTCTTGAGAGAATAAGTATACCTTATATAATTCCACACCAACACCACCATCAAGCCATCGTAAAAAATGAAAAAGGATGTTAAAAAGAAAAAGAATAAAAACTCGATTTCCCACTGTTCATATAGATGATCAAAATAGGATCTTCATTTTGTTTTCACTTTTAAATTCGCCGTATGCAGTACCAAATCTTTTAAGATAAAATAGATTTAGTAAAATTAGTTTATAATCGTTTTTATTTGTTACGCAACTTAATATTTTTTTTTTAAAAAAAACGCATCAAACAGGTTGCATTGCAGTAACCATTTTATATATTAACAAATTAAAGCGGATTAATATAGTAACTTTAATTTAAATCGATTTAATTTCTTTGTGTTCTTGTTGACACTTCGAGGTGAAGTAAACTTTGTAGAATATGTAATTTAATTTCTTTGTGTTTTATTGACATTCCAAGGCAACTTGATCATTGAAGAATCCGCGCGAACGCATAAACAAAATACAGTCGTCACTTGTATTCTTTTCCGCCCTTCGCTTCCCGGTCCCTGACGTTGCACCCTGTCTGTCTTATGAGCCCTCTGCACAAGCGTGCTTGTTAAATCCGCAGGATCCGGGTACGTTTTGAAATCTTGCGATATAAATTTTCTAATTCTTTAAGGAATGGAAGAACGGTGGGAGAGAGACCTCATTTTAATTCAGAGTGCAACTGACCCTTTAACCGGTTTGTCTGATTTATGAATCAATTTGCTCTTACCCTCTTTAACACATCTCACGTGCGTAGCAGTATTGCAGTTTGTACCCAATCTTACTTACCTTACCCTTTTTCTCTGAGCCCTTTTTATTGAACCCTAGTTTATAACGTTCTTCTGTCCCCTTTTAAACCGCACTGCGTACGTGTTCCTATCCAGTCCCTCCGAATCTCTGTTATAACCTTAATGTATACATGTTCTTATCCATTTCCTCCGATTCTTTCTGTTATAACCTTAATGTATACGTGTTCTTATCCATTTCCTCCGATTCTTTCTGTTATAACCCTAATGTATACGAATTCCTCCTATCCATGTCTTTAACCGCCGAAACAAAAGGTGAGAGCATTTTCAAATATTAAAATAAAATATACGTTTTTGCTCTTTTCTAATTTTGCATCTGATTTCTAAATAATAATAGTAATTTATCTCTTAGGTGAACAGAAAGTGAAAATAGGATCTCCGTATTTCTTTATGTGCGATCATAAACTGTTGATTGAACTTGGCAGTGCGATTTGGAAAAGGATAGGGTAATGGGAGTGGTGTGCTCAAGCGTGTCGGTTCCTGTGCTTGTGCTACAATAAGGGTATGTGACGAAAGTATGGTTGTCGTACTTCACTGCAGTTTTACACTTTGGCATACCCTTTGTTTATTTCGCCTTGCTGAAAAGCATGCTTACTAGAAAGCGGGCAGTAAATCGTTCCTAAAGCTGGCGAGTGCTTTGAGAACGCGTCCCTATTGTTAGGCCCTAATGCAGTGCTGTAACTCAAACTGCAGGTCAGAAAGAGTTGCAAAGATACGAATAGCAAGCAACTCGTTCACACGAAAGTAGATAAAACTCGTTCTTACTCTGGCGTCCATTGAAATTCGTTCATAACTCCAGATCACACCACTCGAGGGCGCTTATTAAAGATTTTTATTAAGCGAGGGGCCTGTACATCACTCGTTTATTTTAGGGTGGTATAGGTAATTGAGAAGCAGACTTCATTTATCGTTTACTCGTGGCATAGTTAATTGAGAAACATACTTCGTGCATCATTTACTGTAGTGTGTTATAATTAAAGACTAAGTGAAATGGAATCAAGATCACCTACAGATAAGAATAAATCAGTATAAAATGAGTTATTCCCATTCTAAGAATCAAGACTGCAAAATTTAAACTTTAAGATATTTGTATAAATGCATTTATTTTGGTAGTGAAGTTAATATTTATGAAAGATATCCAAGCTCTCGTTCATTTGCTAAAGTGGATTACAAAGATGAAACTAGAAAATTTTAATCCGACAAGTACTAAGCAGTGAGCATTTCCAAGAAGACTGTGAAATGCAAAGCAATCTTTTTGAAGTCTAAATTCTGCATTAACAAATGCCTAAAAACAGTTGTAATGAATTATTAAAACATATATTTCTTGCAGTTATAACTTAATTTTGTATTGGTAACATGATTCTTAGTATGATTAATTAATTATCAATTAATCAGCTATCAATGAATATTTGGAATAGCTAGATTATTGTTTAATTAGTTTGCAGTATCTGATTTAAATAAAAAAATCACTGAATAAGATTTCTTTATATATTTTCTTTATATATTCTTCAAACTGTAGCATTACTTTTAACATTATTCATAACATAAATGTATATAATCTTATTACTTTAGCCACTACCAGGATAAAACCTGTATTTTCGGCTATTAATTTTAGTTCATAAATCCATTAGAATCCATTTGATACTTATTATTATGTATCTCACCATCTGCCATACCTACTTGTGTACAAATGAATAGTTGAAACAACTTGTTCATAATTAAATATTATACTTTACAGTTTCATAATACTGCATATTAACAAAGTTATAGAATTTTGTTGCAGTAATTATACAAAATTTTGTAAGATGGCAAAACTGATCTTTTCCTTATAACAGATATACACAATAAACTAATAAATTGTGATATTAATATGAACAAATGCATATAATAAGACTATTCAACTATTAAATTAACACAACACTGGCCAATGAATGATTAATTGTTAATTTTAAAAGCTTTAGATTTACAATACTAAATAAATAAAATAGTACAAAAAACAAATATAAACACATTTTCCAAATATTTAGTTCCAAAATATTTCTTGAGGTTTTGCTGAGAGTACCCTGGGCGGTTGCATGCTCTAGTCTTTTCCGTAATCTGAACCGATGTATGCCATTGTCTGTAAGTAGATGTTTGTCATAATTTTTGGTCGAAAGATACAGGTCTTATAAAACTGACAGACATACATACAATGGACAGAATGTCTATTGTGGTGCCGAACTTTTCAGGTTGATTATTGTCTTTATGTTGGGTTAATGGTTTTTATACTCTCTCTCCCCCACCCCCCCAAAGCAGATTTAAGCACAGTATTATTTCTACTTGCCCTATACAGGATTTAAATGGATGCCAAGATTTCCCTCTAAATTACATTTGACTCGTAAATCATATCTAGCTACCATAACAAACACGGACGACTTAGATTCATGTATCAATATCAGAACGGTTGCTATAGCACCTCCGCCATACTAGGTGTAATCCATGCAGACCATTGCTGTTTCTGTATCCCTGCCCGAGGTCCTTCTCGAGAGACTTGGAGATTGGCACCCAAGCTTACCGTTAGTTCTGCACCCTCTCCCTCATTATGACTGATTCTTTAGTTTCCCAAGACAGGGACTGGCAGCCACGCCAACAGTTTGCTCTTTGCTCTTCACCCTCTCCCTGTCAGCCCGATGCCATGGTCTCCCGAGGACCAGTAGAATGGGAAAAAATGGGTGATGGAGAGAGAAGCATAATGCGTAAACAAGTGGCCTCTGAGAGCTGTTTTTCTTCGTTTGCAATTTTTACCCTTCCAATTTTTCATCCATTAGGCTTGTCTTCTGAGGTACCAGTTCTCTCTGGTGCTTGCATTTTTCCATTAGGGGAGAGATTTTATTCTTCCAAGCCACAGCAGTGGTATCACTTTCCAGGGACAGTGTATAATGGTGTCGTCTATACGCCTTTGTTCTCCTACTTTTTGAATGGATGTGGAATAAATATTGTGGCTACTCAGTGCCTTACTGTTTTGGCACTCCTCGCTGAACCCGCGCAGAAAGTTGTTGTGGAGATTCAGGCTCGTTACGTAGTCGAAGCCTGGAATTAACTCCACAATGTTACAGATATCACGAAGCAAAGAAACATGGCTTATAATGGTTTCGAAGCAGCCCGATTCAGTGCGCTCGTTAAAATAAGGAATGTTAAGCTTTTAAACCACGCTTGATATCATAACTCTTTTGCGTACGAGACAAAAAAGTTGTCAATTCATTCCATGCATTATATATTTCTGTAAATTAACGTTGAATTTATGTAATTTTAAGTTACATACTAATATTTTTTTAAAACAATAACTCAAATTTAAATTTTAGGATACTCATTATTTAATTAAGGACAATCTCCATAAAATTAACATTTTAAATTAGATGTTAAAATGTATTTTCCTATGTAAATTACTGCCTACTTTCTCATTTTTATTTACTGCACGCCACTCTGTCGCTTTCCAAAGTATTACAATGTCTTGCCCTCTTAGCAAATGATACAGACCAGCATGTTTCCTTAGTGGAGTATAAATATACATACGGGAACCAAATGTATTATTTGTGTCTCAATAAACCGATTGCTAGTCTAATGAGGTGGACACACATATCCGTGTGTTGATGAACTGATTGCTAGTCTAATGTGGTGGACATATAAGTATTATCCGTGTGTTGATGAACTGATTGCTAGTCTAATGTGGTGGACATATAAGTATTATCCGTGTGTTGATGAACTGACTGCTAGTCTAATGTGGTGGACATATAAGTATTATCCGTGTGTTGATGAACTGACTGCTAGTCTAATGTGGTGGACATATAAGTATTATCCGTGTGTTGATGAACTGACTGCTAGTCTAATGTGGTGGACATATAAGTATTATCCGTGTGCAGATTAACTGATCACTCGTCTAGTGTGGTGGACACATTAAGCATTATCTATCTATCTATATATATATATATATGAATACTGTTTCATAATAGAGCATGATAATCATATGGCTGTCAAATAACTCGCGATAACATCCATTTGGAATTTTTTTTGAGACTTGGATTATAATATTTGATTATCACCCAGTTTGCATCTTTTGTTGACAGAATAACGTTTCTCATTTGAATTTAAATTGTTTGACAATTACTTCATTCAATACATTTCTAAATAGGTGTTTTCATTTGGTAAGCATTGTGCTTTGTCCGTATACGCCAACCCCTAAGTCATTTAACTTGTAAAATCACATGTATGATGCATGAACACTTGATATGAAATTTTGCTTAGTATGAGCTGTTATAAACGCTACTCAGTTTTATTTTTTAAAATAAATTATTACCAATTACAATTATCAAACTTCATCTCTTAATGTTTCATTGCAAAGCAGACTTTTATAATAATTTTTTTGTTAATAAAAAACCAAATATTTTACTTGCAAAACATTTTACAGTAAACACATTTAAACAAGAAAATTATATGAGAAAAATGCTTGATTGACCTATGGCTATTTTGAATCCAGGTCGAAATCACATGATTTACGGCGGATCATGGCTAACACGCAAAGCTCTGACACCGTACGTTAAAAGTAGCCATATCACGACTACCATTATGGTTGCGAAGTGCATCTGAATCTCTATTAATTTTATGTGATTTCAGTTTAAGGAGATTCACCGCCTTTAATGCTGCTTGTACCCCATACAAACAAGCATCATCCGAGAGTAGGAGAGAAGTCGATCGGTATGAATTAAGAGTTTGGTCGATAAAAAATTAAGTTACACACGTCTACTTCTGGCTTTCGTTACCGCTCTCGGTGACGTTCACTTGTATTGATATTGATAAACACCACTTCGACAAAACTTTTCTCCATCTCAGGCAGACCCGCAGGCACAACTTACAAAATTTAGATTAGAAAAGACGGGGTTTGGGTGGGGATATATATATATATATATATATATATTATTTTCGCTTCTGGAACTGTGCATTATTTTTTCTACTGCAGATACTTCGCATATATAATGCACTTAATAAATTAATTCCGACAGGCCATGTTTGTTGGTTTAGGTCAGTATTGTTTATCTCCCCCCTTCTCCCTTATGTACATGAAAGCTTTCACGCACTTTGTGGCCCTTATTGAAACCGTTTTCACTTATTATTGAAGAAAGATACAATTGTTGCTTATAACGGGAAAAGCTGTGATTTCTACTGTGGAAAAGAATTGTTTTGAAATGTTAACGCTGACGCTAAGATGTTATATTTACGGCTGCTAGAAAGTTGTGCTTAAATTGACTTTTTTTATACTAATTTAAACTAACATTTAACATAATAAAATACATTTTCTACTTTTGAAAAGTAAGGAATAAGATAAAAGATGAGAATTTGAACTATATAGAATTATAGATATATCCTTTTAGAAATAATTTCTTGGTACATTTAGTGAGAAACGTGAAAAGATTCCGACATTGTAGTATGAACATGCTTACTGCTAATAAAGTGCTTGTCAGCGAAGGAACCAGCGTACATACACATAATATGTGCGACTAACTTGCGCCAGCAACAGTTTTCTTAGAGTTAATTACGAATGTGGACGGCGAGTCATTTTGGACATTAGTCTTGTGCAGTCATCGACTTAAGCTGTGGTGGTGGAACAGTAGAGTATTAAACAGGTTCTTTAATCTTAACGATCCAGATTTCCATTGTTGAATGCAGGGACACCCACCATACTTGTGTCCACATGTGCGTGCACACTCTCAACTGTCTTATACACTCATCTACAACAAATATCCAATGAAACAAAGGCTCTCATCTTGCGCTTTGTAGTGAGCGCTTGATTTATCAAAAACACCATATTGCTATTAAATTGGGAGTAACTACCTACCTGTTGAGTAAACTACACCCGTGCTCCGACGTTAAAACACCATTTGTTGTTTTCAAGTGGTTGTGGTAATAGTAGCAGTCGGTACACATTCAAAAAATCAGTACATTATAACATTTGATTGGGGAAATTTCACACTTAAAAGCCCTGTTATGCGTGTGCCTTATTTAGCGGTAAACAATGGAACACTTGTTTATTCAGCGACAATCACTTGTTTATCCTGTTCATCGAGGGGCAGTATTCATGACGTTAATTATGCGTTTTTACCATTGATCTAAGACTCTTTACTACTACTGGTAACGTTCAGTTGATAAATTCAATATACGGGGCAGTAGAGCAGTAATTAGATGCGCTTACAGAGCAATATATAGCATGGGGTTATAAGGCAATAATTAGATCGGGTTACAGAGCAATGTTCAACTCTTGTACACAGGCTCATGATGTCCGATTGTGAAGAAAAAATATCTTTTAGCTGTGGAAGTAATTTCTAACTACGCGACCGAAGTGTGAGAAGAGAAATGCTATATTCGATTGCGGTTCGCTTTAGAGACGTTGCAGAGTTAATAAATCAACTTGATTGGTTTCGCCTGTGGAGTAAAGAAACTGCTGCTTTGGGAGTCTTTGGTTTTATCACGCCACTGTCTCTACTGGGTTCTTATCAAGTTTGTGAACTACCATCTGGTTTCATATTTTAATTTATTTTATTTCGTGGAAAATGTTGATTTCAACAGCAATTTAACAATACTAAAGTGGAAATGACAACTTCAGTCTCTCAAAAGACGCTTGGTCGATGTTGAAGATAAATATGATGGGTACTGGTGGAACCGGGGACCAGAAAATAGGATTTTGTCATTTACTTGTTGCTATGCTGTTTATTTCAAAATGTATTGAACACCTAGAAGATTGGGGGGAAAGCTCTCTCTCACGTCCACCCCTCTTCCTTCCCTCCCTTCCACCCTGGCAGCATTCATAAGGCTGCCATTATAAAGTGCGTGTAGCATACATATGCAGTACTCGTTCGTTTCTCCTCAAGCAGTTTATCTTCACTTGACTAGTATATACTATTCGTGTACCGTATTACTCCATAAAGTCTATGAGTGGACTGGATTATCTTCGTCAACACAACATCGGCACACATGGTCTATTCCGAAGTGTGCCAAGATAGTTTCGTTTGCGCTCGTCTCATTTCCTCTGGAAGATTTGATGACTCGCTTTCATTTTCATCGTTCTTTCGTTTGTTTCGTCCTCCTCCTTACCCCCCCCCCCCCACTTAAAGGTGTAATGTTCACTGATATAGGCCACTCATTTGAGTAGATTTTCACTTAAAATACTAAATAAAAATCCAAATATGAGTGGAAATAATGTCTCAAAACGTTTCACTAGCTGTTTAGACTTGGAGGGCATATATAAGTTCAGCTGTCGATAACTCCAGTTCGGCGGGTGGTGTGGGGAACCGACAGTAAATGAGTCATTTTAAAAAATTTTATACTTTATTCATAACAACTGCAACATTAGAACGATCATTTATTGGCTAACAATGCCTTTAACTACAGCATGACGATCAGTAAATTCTCAAAACCCTTTAAAATGAGGATCCGAATTGGTGCTTTAAGGTAGGGTTAAAGCGAGGACATTGTTGATGCTTTTTTGGGCGAACTATAGTTGATATTTATTCTCAGGCATTTGACCGAGGCTATACTTTAGGGCCAATATCTCGTTAAAAAAATAATATAATAAATGCTTTATAGCAAGACTAAGTACTAATGCTTTAATGGACGGGATAATTACTTTAGAAGGTCGGTAACAAATAAAAGAGTGCCTTTGCATGAAGGGTCGTATGACGTCCTCTCGATTTTTCGGAAGGCAGTAAACTAATATCGATAATATTCACTTAAGACGCAATTTAATTTTATGCTAGTGGTTGACTGCTTTAGAAGTACACCTTAAATTTGTGCTTTAATGGATAACTGCAAAAGAAATGAGTGTTTAAGGATAGAAACTCTTACGGAAACTACTACGAGTTTTGTCGAGAGAGCCATGCAGAATATTGCAAATTGGCGTGGCCGCAAAGTGCCGCCTGTGTTCCTAGCTTGTGCGGACACGAAGTAAGCTTTACACACAGCCCCTCTCCCCCCCCCTCCCCAACCAACCATACCGTGTCCTTCGTGAAATTAAATTTGGATTTTCACTAGTCACTGGGCCCTAGCTTGTTGATTCGTGTGCTGGATTTCACCTATTCACGCGGGTTCGAGTTTGTCAAATTCCGGTCAGACCTGAGCTTGCTCTCGAGAAAAGAGGGGTTGACATAAATAAATACTCCTCGGTTATAAAGTTTTGAATAGCTAGTCTTCCATAATTAGTAAACCCTGCGTGCGTGTGTTCCGTGTGTTTAGTACACAACGAACCTATACATAAAGAAATATTGTAAATTTCAGCAGCAAACTAATGGCTCCTTTCCATTTTACTTACCATTAAATTTCTTCAAAAAATATTACCATTGGGCAGAATGTAAGTTTGTTTTGACAGGTGCTGGCAGGATTAGAATGAGTTGATGATCTCGGGCTTGTATAGTTATATTATCAAGCATTTTGTAATTAGTATGTCCTCTCACCCAGCTCTAGTAAACACACACAATCTATCTATATAGATACGTGTGTCTTTCTGTTTTTCGTGGCACATGTGTGTATTATCCTTTCATAATATACTTGTATTCTGAAGTTTGTTTATAAGTATTTAGCGATTGCAGATAAGTCTCTTTACCATCAAATCCTAGACACACCCACTTATTCACATAATATTCTTCCACCACCAAATCCACTTGTTTCGTTGGTTTTTTTTTCAAGTTTTATTGTGTGAATGACTGAATGAGAAGGAAAGACAAAAGAAAAAATATTCACAGCCTTCTGTAAAATAATGGAGCGATGAATACAACATAAAAGATTATCTATTGGCAATTCTGAGCGATTTGCTGCTTCGTATCCAGCAAGTGAATTCTTTCCATGGACCAAACGTACAATAATTGTAGCAGTGGCTAGTAGACAGCATGGCGCCAGCAATATCTATAACACGTTATTTACGGTTTGAATTGTTTCTAGTTATTGTCTGGAGCAAGATCTCGACATAGAGCGAAGTCAAAATCCCGGCGCCTGAACTTTTACGTCTGTGGCAAGTCTTCTTAGTGTGCGGCTTGTCAATACCATTATCATTCCTATCTATATACATTGTTATATACAGTACACGAAAGTTTGGTCTACCCTCACTTTCAACAGTCATTAACAACATAATTTCTATTTAAGTTTCTACATAACAGTCATTAACATAATTTCTATTCAAGTTTGTACAGAACAGTCATTAACATGTCATTCTATACATGTTTTAGTCAAATGGTAGCTATCATGGTTTACATTTTTTCATCTCGTACAGTCGTAAGGTTAGTTACTATTACGGTTAACATTTTTACATCATGTGCAGACATAGGGCTAGTTACTATCACGGTTAACATTTTTACGTCGTGTGCAGACATAGGGCTAGTTACTATCACGGTTAACATTTTTTACATCTCGTACTGTAAAAGGGTTACTATCACGGTTAACATTTTTACATCTTGTACAATCAAAGGTTTACTATCATGGTTAACATTTTTACATCTTGTGCATACATAGGGTTAGTTACTATTACAGGTTTATATTTTTACATCAGATAGTCATAGGGTTAGTTACTATTAGTATTACAGGTTTACATTTTTTCATCAGATAGTCATATGGTTAGTTACTATTACAGGTTTATATTTTTACATCGTGTACAGTCATTGGGTTAGTTACTGTCATGGTTAACATTTTTACATCTCGTACAGCCAGTGGGTTACTATCAAATCACGGTTCACATTTCATACAATCAAAGGGTTATCATCACAGTTAGCATTTTTATATCTCGTACAGCCAAAGGGTTACTGTCATGGATAACATTTTTACATCGCGTACAGTCAAAGGGTTACTATCAAATCACAGTTAACATTTTATATCTCGTACAGTTCATATGGTTACTAACATGGTTAACATTTTTTTTACCTTCCGTACAGTCATACGGTTAGTTAATATCATAGTTAACATTTATACATCTCTAAAATAGTTAACATGTTTAATTAGGTAGATGCACAGTCGCCCACCAGCCACTATACTTTTGTAAAAGTGCACATTTTCGTTACTTTTCATTCACTGATTTCTCAACAACCAAAGCATTGTTTTATTCAAACAAACATTCAAAATCAAGCTTAATGTTTCTATTTTCTTATGATTGTAAATTTGTATGTCATGGTTAACATGTTTACATCTTGTATAGTCAAAGGGTAACTATCAGTAATTTGGTTAAATACAACCTATTTTATCATTTCTAGTAATTGCTGCATTCACTATCACATCAGGGCTTCAAAGACTATTTACTTAAACCTATTTTATCATTTCTAGTAATTGCTGCATTCACTATCACATCAGGGGCTTCAAAGACTATTTACTTCAACGATTGCAAGTGGGGGGGGGGGGTCAGCTGTCTCAACAAAGTTAAGCAGACGGGAAGTGTATAACGTGAAAATAGGTCAGACGTACTGACTTACCTTTTTTAATTTAATTGTTATTTTGTTGGGGTTTTTTGTGAGAGGAAATACTTATTTCATAGTTGAATCATGTAGAGCATTTATTATATTAATATATGAAGACTGCTAGGGTTAATGCATTATTTATATTAATACAAAGACAGCTAGGGTTGATACATTAGTTTTATTAATATAAGGTCATCGAGGTGTAATACATTTGTTATATCAATACAAAGTGCGAGGGTTAGTACATTTGTTGTATCAGTACAAAGACTTCGAGGGTTAATGCATTTGTAATAGTAATACAGCGAGAGTTAGACATTTATTAAAGGTTCAGCTTTGTTATAAATTGAAACTTAGCCTGTAATTGCTATTATGTAATAGAATACATTTTGTTACGCAACATATTACACAATCTACACAAAAAAGCTTTGCACTAATGCCCACTGAGTTCATATGGCTAAATTGTTAATATATTTAATATATCAAGCTGCCAAATGCTTCTGTGAACCAATTACAAATTTTGACACTTGCTATTTTAAATTTTACAGCTTCGTTCGCAACAAAGGGGCAGTTTCCACACATTAAGTTTTGCCACTTGCTTTCTGTCAGCCATGAGGCACAAGGCTAATTATGAATAATACATTTAGATATTTGCATGGAGTCTGTATTCCCGTTTGTAGCTGTAGGCTAGCACAACTTTGCCTCCTTTTAGATTCAGTTCAATAAAATATGTTTTGTGATTGCTATGCCATCGCGTTTGGTTCTTGCGTTCCTATGTAAGTGTGCGCTACTATCGTGTATCGAATGTGTCACCAATCTGTTTTTATGCGCGTGCGCTGAATAGAGCGCGTGTCAGGGATTGGGTGAGTGAGTGAAAATATATTTGGAAGTGTTTTTTCTTCAGAGTGTAACTGAAGTATCTAGTTTCGCAGTTCTTTGTGTGTGTGTGTGTGAGTGAGAGAGAGAGAGAGAGAGAGAGGTCTTTTAGTTCGTCCTCTAAAACGAAATTGAAATTATGGTGGCAAAACTTTGAACCGCACTTTTGTTCATGTTTTAGAATGAACTTTTTAGTTGTACGATAGAAGGTTTTTTTAAATTTTTAACACCATATTTTATTTGTGTTTTAATCTCAATTTATTTATATTTTTTCCCAATAACTCTGTTCTTTGACTGTTTCGAACTAATTTTAAATCGTTCGGTCTAAGTTCTGTTAGTATTTAGAATAAATTTGTAGCCGCTGGACTAGGGTGTTTTGCCAAGTTCGAAGTCTTAACGTGTTTTACAACATTTGCCTAGCATGTTTTCGCATTATTTTATACAGCGACAGAACTGTTTTCACTCAAAAGTTTTTTGTTGACAGTGTTGTAGAATGAATTTGTAGATGACTTGTGTATATATGACTGTGGTCCTATTACCAAATGTTAGAGAAGTTTCAGAACAATTTTGTAGTGCAGAAACAGTATATATTTTCCATGGCGCTTCCTGTAGCGCTTTCGATATCTGCTTGCTTTCTTTCTTGTGCATTATTGATGACTTGCTTGTGGTGGACTCGGCTAAAGCTCACGCTCAAGTCCTGGCTGCAAACCCCTTGGGCTTTGCTTCTCACTTTCATGTAGGTCGATTGTATGTTGGTGAAAGCGCTCGTTCGCATGGCGTATCGGGATTCTTCGATGGAGAGGAAAAAATATAAATAAAATAACCTACGCTCGGCGGACGACAAAGGAATATGGGGTTGACTCAAATTTTAATGCAAAACGTTGGTGGTAAATTCCTCTAGCGTAGTTATGTCAAGAACGAAAAAGAGGATTGCAATTCGTCTTTTTATTAAGTTAGCCTTTTCATGTTAAAATATCGTTCATAAACTTAAATAGACCGCTTGAAGCATCACATGTCACCACCCCTTAGTAGATTTAATGTAGTAATAATTATGTTCTGTTTTCACCAATTGTATACGCTTGCGACACGAAAATTGTACGGTTAATAGGGACCTGTTCAATTTCGGGAAGACTAAAAAGAGAGGACACGATGGTGATGTTTTGTGTATGTATGCTCTTCTGTTGCCACTGATATTCCTTCCTAAGAATAATACCTCCTTTAAAATAATTATTTGTTGATGGGAGTATTTCGTAGTATGGCCTTCCGCTATAATACACTGTTCTGCATACTAATATAACAATTCCTATCATTATATCCGATCACAAAATTATTATTGTAGGCCTAAACATTGTCAATTTTTTCATTTGATTGACGTGTTGTTAATTACAGCATTTTAAAATTGTTTATTCCATCATTTTGGAGTACATGTATTACATTCCTACTTCGTGATCACGCACGACGCGATAGCACAGAAAGTAATGTAGGAATTGAATTTGGCCGATATGAGACAGGAAATTAAAGGTCTTTATACTATTAACTGTATTCCATAAGCCTCTTCTGATAGAATTACAACGTACACGCTTACGACCTTTCTCACTGATGCATAATAAAACTAATATACTTGCATTTTAAATTAAATTATGTATGTGTTGGTGCGCTCCTTACCCCCACCCCCCACCCCACCCCCACAATTATTTGGTTGAATTGATCGAGTTTTCAGTTTACGAAGCGAAATATTTTAAACGTACCATAACTAAGGAACCTTCAGTACTCGTTATGTGCCTCCGCGATACTATTGCTTGTTAACAAAAATCAAACAAACTTTGTACATCTAATTATCGGTCATCACTTTTTTTGAATGGGTATGCTGGTACTGTGATCTTTACGTACTTCATTCCGGTGTTTTTAAGAATTTTGTATATGTGTATGAGATATCTTTCGCCTTTAAAAAATACAAAAAACCCCACTAAATAAAACTGAAAGTAGTTATGAAAAACTTTTAATTGATTTCTGTGTGCGCGCGCGCTATTTTTGTTTTTTTATACAACGCATGACGATACAATAAGCGATGGGTCCGTAACATCTTAGGCCCTTTTTTTCCTTTTACATAGGTTGCTCAATAACTTAAAAACCCTTCACGTTTGTACATACCTTTTGAGAAGTTATGCTTTTGTTCCTGTTTATTATTTTTTGTAAAGGATTTTAAAATCTTTCATACTCTTATACATGAATTTGTTTTCGCTAAGATGTTTATTTTATTCTCTCTCTCTCTCTCTCTCTCTCTCTCTCTCTCTCTCTCTCTCTCTCTCTCTCTCTCGTTAATTATGAATGAATGCCTGACAAGCCCGATATATTTCCTTTCCTCATAATTTATTTCAATACATTGTACATGACTTCATCAGGCTGAGTTTTATATCTGTAGTAATTGTGTGTGTGCGTGCAATTGTTAGTCTCTTTACTAGGAAAGAACCAGTGCTTATATATGTATGAACACACATGTATGAGATTCATGGTGTATAATTGGAGAATATATATAATTTTAAAGTCCATTAAAAAATATACAATTTTCATCCTTTTTTAGTTGTGCATGATTGGAGAATAGGGACAATGCATGTATTCATCCTTTGACTAGCACATGATCTGAATTTTCTTAGCAGTGTTCTCATTCGATTTAGCAGTCTGAATTCGCGCCTGGTGCTCAATTTGCTCTGAGCACAAATTGTCGGCGTCTTCATCTTGTTATCCTTATTTTTACGTTAGTTATTTAGTTATTTTCTTCTTTTTTAGGGTGGTGAAAAGGCGGTTTAAGGCAGGAGGAAAGGCTCGCTGCAAAATGTAATTAGTAATCTCTCAGTAGTGGTGAAGTTGAAGTGCACCCTGGGATACATACTAGCAGTCAGTGGCAACCATTTGCTCATGGTCTTATTGACACGTTTGATCTGTGTGTCCGGTTTGTAATGCCTACCATTTGCTCCTAATGCAGTCATTGGCTTGTAATGACATCCTTGATCGATAGGTTCGGTTATGGCAAGTGAATTTGTTGGGGTGTTAAGAGCATTACTTGCTTTAGGAAATGTTTATTAACGTATTCCAAAATTCCTTAAATTAATGACCATCTAACTGAATGGATGTATTTACAGTCTGATAAAATGCACCAACTAAATAAGAGTACTTTCTTTAGTCAAAGACGGCGCTGACAATGTAAGAAAGTACTCTATTTACAGTTATTGATGCACGAACTATATGAGAAAGTATTATATTTACATAGTCGATGTAGAGCCCTAATTATGTCAGAGTACTATAATTGTAAATATTTTTTTAAATGAGAATAGTTTGAAAAGGTTATAAGCCTTTTACAAAATGATAGTAGTTTGAAAAGGTATTTCGTTATAAAGAATATAAACATTTTACAAGATGAAAGTAGATTGAAAAGGTCTTTCTTTGTAAACATTTTACAAGATGAGAGTAGTTTGAAAAGGTCTTTCTTTGTAAACATTTTACAAGATGAGAGTAGTTTGAAAAGGTCTTTCGTTGTAAACATTTTACAAGATGAGAGTGGTTTGGAAACGTTTTACAAGATGAGATAGTTTGAAAAGGCATTTCTTTGTAAACATTTTACAAGATGAGAGTAGTTTGAAAAGGTCTTTCTTTGTAAATATTTTACAAGATGAGAGTAGTTTGAAAGGGTCTTTCTTTGTAAACATTTTACAAGATGAGAGTAGTTGAAAAGGTATTTCGTTGTAAACATTTTACAAGATGAGAGTGGTTTGGAAACGTTTTACAAGATGAGAGTGGTTCGGAAACGTTTTACAAGATGAGAGTGGTTCGAATGTTTTCCATCATTCATCAAGGCTTCTCTTTTGTAAAGACAACTTTAATTGCACTGAGACATTGGAAATGGCTGGGGATAGATTTGGCTGCATAGGTCACAAAGCTAAAGGAAGATTAAAGCCAAGCCGGCTTGACATACTTCATACGGTCGTTTAGTGTGTCGGTCTCGGGCAAAGGTTGCGCTACGTATAATAAATAAAACTGAATTAAAATCATTCTTTTGTGGGAGCATGAGAAAAGGGGAGAGGATTAAAAAAAAAAAACTGACCGTGGATCGAAAGTGTAGCAATTGGACAGTAATGCAGTGTATCTTTTTTTTTTTAAAAATCCAAAATGGTGTGTGCAACGTGTAGTCCTGTCTTCCTCCTTGATGAGTACCATATCGCGCGACCATTTGCATAAAGAAGGAAAACCAGAGGGAAATAGGCAGCGACTTTACCCAGTGGTCTCTGGAGAGACATCTGTTCCCACAATTCCCCCATGGCATGCCACAGACTTTCTTACTTTCGGCCACTTCCCACCTTATGTTCTCGCCGGGACTGAAAAAGCTCGTAAGATTGATGAACAGTCCGCTACTAACTATTGTCTGTTCCTTATTCACTTTTAATCAAGGTGCGCCCCAGAATGTGAAATCGCTTCAAACGTTGGAACCATTTCGCTTGATTGATACTATGTGCATTGATAATTCTCATAGCTATTTTAGGAAGTGTATGCTGGTCAGCTGGAAATGGACAATTTCAAAGTTGAACACGCACATATATATTCATTCTCTCTCTCTCTCTCTCACTCACTCACTCACTCACTCACTCACTCACTCACACACACACACACACAAACATCCATGTGGTTTCGAAAAAATTCTAGGCGGAGTAGTTTTTTCATTAAAATATTTTTCTTTAGTCGTCGTTTATAATAAAATAAAAAGGAAAAAAAAAAGTATGTCCACATCATTTCAGAAATGTGTGAATATGAAAGAGATTATGGGGGGGGGGGGATGCGTTAAATACTTGTACCACCCTTAAAAACAAAACGAATTCGCATATCCGGCGGTAAATGACCGAGTGCGAGGAAGGAGGGTTGAATGTTTCAGTGTGACATCTTTGTTTGTGGAATGATTTATTCAAGAGAATGATAATTGAAAGTAAACACTAACTACTCATTTATGTGAATCACCTGGTTTTGTCTTATTTTGCTGTGGAAGGCAGACTAATGACTTTTGCTAACCTCCACGGTTGCCTTGCTGTGCCGTGCTTACTGTTTTAGCCAAGGTTCATTTCAAATTCTCTCTCCGTCCACGATCAATAAATACTTGACTGGTAATATTTGAAAATGTGGGACAGCATTTATAGTCTGTACTTTATGCAAAGTTTCCTTTAACCCCATTTCCTTTTAGGAACAACTGGTGTTGGTTTTGTGTTGCCATGTTTGTGGTGTAGATCGATACTTGGTAATAATTGAAATTCATTGTAGTTTGCCTGATAATGCAATTCTGTGCAAGTAGCCAACAGCCACACGGGGCGCAGGAAGCCACTGTATAGTTTTGCTGTCTGTTTCCCCTCCCCCTTGCCTCTCTCCCCTCCCTTTTAACTAGGTGTGTTTAGTGGCTATTTGTTGTTTTTGTTTTTTTTTTGTCTTTTTTGTTGTTGTTTGTTTGTAAAAGTGTACATATGCAGTCTGATAATTATCATCAGCACACATTGTCTAATATTCTTAGCCGTGTTTGACGTCACCAAGCGTATATTGTCTAATATCCAATTTTGATAGGCGAACATTGAAATTTACTAAGTATAGTTTGGCACCATCAGGCGCATATCGTTTAATATTCACAACATATTTAACATCATTAGACCACATTGTCGCATATCTTCACTCCAATTTGACATCATTAGGCACATTGTCTCTTATCCTCAATCTGGTTTGACATAATTGAGCGCATATTGTCACATATCCTCAATCCAGTTTGACATCATGAGATTCGCTATTGTCCTCATATTTAACAACCACGTTCAGATCTTTTTCATATAATTTCTCACCCCCTCACCCCGCCCAGTTAGATCGCATTCAGGAATGCAACAATATATAAACCATAAAGACGTGTTTTCTTGAAAACAGTTATCATCCTCAGCAGTCATATATCTCTTATTCAGCGACCTTATACACGTATATTTTCATGTATAAGTTGGTATTAATATTAGATTAAACATACATAGAACAATATCACATTTATCACATACGTCAGTCATAGTTTAAATTTTTTTGTACCGTATTCTAGCGTTTTTAAGAACATTTGTCTTTCGTGTAAAACAAACCATGTAGATGGTATTTTAACGTGCTTTTGCTTATTTGTCATGTTGCATATTTTAAATGTATGTTTGTCTTTGGTTAACGCCATATCGCACTTTACATGCACGCAAGTTTACACTCATACATACAAATATTTATTTTCGTTCCATAACCAGACTTTGCTGCTTTCGATTCCTTCCTTGCAACTTGCATTCAGCGTTATCTCTTTGTGTAGTTTACTCCTCTCTCCAAAACAAAACAAAAAATAAATAAATTAAAAAAATAAATAAGTACTTCTGGCCAGTTAGATATTGCATTCACCATCTACATTTAGTTTTTCATGACACTAGGATATTTCTTCACCTGACGTAATGTCAGATTCTGCCTTAATTAACACTGTATTTGCTGTTCAACGAAACCTTGATGCATTCTATATTTTGTTTGCTCCGGTGTTTGTGTATGTGTGTGTGTGTGTGTGACTGATGCGAATGAAGTCCAGAGCAACAATTGATCCTGTTGTTGATGTTATATACCGATAATAGAATGCTCGCATTTATTTCAATGTTAAGTACATACGTCGTCCATTATGAATAAAGTAAAATGACCTGTTCAGACATCACACACACACACACACACACACACACACACACACACACACACACACACACACACACACACACACACACACACACACACAAACAAACACACACACACACACACAAACACGCGCGCACGCACGCACCGTCACAAATTTCGAGTCTCTTTTGTCAGCTGTCACATTTCTTTGTATCATCTGCTTTGCAGATATATAGATGCTTATACCCATTTAGTTTGAAGTACTGCAATTATATATCAGTGTATTATATATGTAATTGACTGGTGCAGCGTGACGTCAAATTTAGGTACACGTTAGCTGCTGTACTATATACTGTCCTTTTCCTATTTTAAATACTTCTTTGTCTTTAGTCTTAAAATTAGAATTTTGGAGGTATTCTTAGAATTTAAGCCCAATAATTTTAGTAAAGATTCAGTCTAAATAGACTGTTTTAAGGCCTTTACTGTACTTGATGCCTCAAATTTGCCGGTCAGTTAGATAGAAATCGTGATCCCGACATGCCTTAAGAATAAACTTTATTGTTGGGATTAAAAAAAAACATTAAATACATCTGTTGATTTAAATACAGTTAATTTGCTTTTCCTACTCTGTTTTTGTTCTCACCCCCTAACCCCATGTTTTTCGGTCTCCCCTAGTTTAAATCTCAGTAAAGTATCTCCATGGGAGACAATCGCGACTTTCTTGTGATCTAGTCTATTTTCCTCTCATGGCGAAAGCAGTGATCAAAGAATTTGCAACAGTGTATACGCCGAGTTAGTTTGTGCGTGCTTGTCCGAGACTTTAAAAAGGGTTTAGTTAATTGGAGGGTGGGTGGTGAACAATGCCCGAAAACAACGGCTTTAGAACTGTGTGATTACCATAGTGTCATCTCTAGCGCACGAAGGTAACACTATAATCGATGACAGGCATGTTTGATATGTGACGGCCTGCCGTGTGACATTAACGTTGTTTTCACTCGACTTAAAGGGGAAAAAAGTGCTAGTGCCATAACTGACAAACGGCCAAGCCGTGTTGCTGGCAGTTATGACCTAGACTGCAGCGGACGCTACCCATTGTGGAGCAGGTCCCAGTGGAGACTGTTTCAAGTTGCCATGGCAGAGTTGGGCCCATAGGGCTTAGGATGGTAGTGGAAGGGTTAGCGCTATTATATAGCTGCCATTTTTTCTCTTTGTAGACTAAAGTAGATTTAACATGTCTTTTCAACTTATACACTAGAATAATAATACTATTGAAACTTTATAAATGAAAAGCAGTTATTAAATGAACATCTCACAACAGATGACAGTATTTTTTCCCCCATGGTGTATAATATACATTTCCAAAAGTAAGGACTATTGAGTTATAAAGATGAAACAGAATGATATGACAATTATCTCTCTATATATATTTATACTTGTGTATTAACAAAATTATGTCCTTAAATTAAATTGCGTATTGCTTCCTTCCCTCCCCCCACTTAGTCTCATCTTGCAGTACTCTGTAAAATCTATCTGCCATTACACTGGAAATACTTAATTCATACTGTGTCAAATAATTGAATTAGCAAAAGTTTGAATTATAAAAATAAACAGGAAAGTTGTGACTTATTGTACACTAACTGAGGCTTTTAAAAAATATGTATATACTTAAACTTCAGTGGAGCAGTTTATGTATAATGTATTATAACTAGAAGTATTACTCCAATTCATTTTCTTTATTTTATCAGTACTTACAAGTAGTTAATAGTCTACCCCTGTAAGTTGTACAATATGATGTAATACTAAATTGTTCATATCCAGATATAGTTAGTAACTATAAGCACTTGTGGTTCTTAGTCTTTTGTTGCACTTTTATTAAGCATATATGACATATGCGTTATAATTGGAAATCAATAAACATTTCAGTAATACAGTAATAGTCTACCCCTGTAAGTTGTACAATATGATGTAATACTAAATTGTTCATATCCAGATATAGTTAGTAACTATAAGCACTTGTGGTTCTTAGTCTTTTGTTGCACTTTTATTAAGCATATATGACATATGCGTTATAATTGGAAATCAATAAACATTTCAGTAATACAGTAATAGTCTACCCCTGTAAGTTGTACAATATGATGTAATACTAAATTGTTCATATCCAGATATAGTTAGTAACTATAAGCACTTGTGGTTCTTAGTCTTTTGTTGCACTTTTATTAAGCATATATGACAAATGCGTTATAATTGGAAATCAATAAACATTTCAGTAATACATAATGTATTTTTGTAATCGTATATTGGTTAGATATGCTGCTATTCAAATTTAATCTTTTTCTAGTCTGTGCACTCTTTCAGCCCTCCCCATCCCCACCCCCCTGTCAAATGTGCGAGAGTAATAGATCTCTGAAGGCAGCATTTGCCAATATCATTTTCAGGAAACACTCAACTCTACAGCATCGATTTCTGGACAGTGTCAGGGTTATGGTTGACACTTCTTTTTGTTCTTTTCTGTGCACAGTAGTTCATCTAATCATGCAGAATAAACCTTACCCATATTGAACTGTACCTACCAATACTTCAGCTCTCTCTCTCTTTTTTTTGCAACATGCTTCATCCTGACATACAAAATATACTGACAGGTGTGTGCCAGCAACTTCTCTCTGTTCTTGTCTTTGCCAAGTGGTTCATTTTGACATTCAAAATAAACCTTATCCTTTTTGAAAAATGTGTCAGTTTGCAGTCTTTTGTTTTCTTTTAACTTCTTGTAGAAAATGCAAAGTAAATTTATCCTTTTAATGTCAGCAAATGTAGCTTGTGGTGGTGGTGGTGGGCTTAAGTAATTATTTTAAATTTTAACAATAGGTTGTGTGCCTGTGTATTAATGAATAATTATAATTGATTTTAAAATGTTCATGCTTTAATTTGCATAGTTTACTTTTCTAAAACCTTGTTAAGCAACATTTTTTTTATCTGTGTGTTTTTCAGGAAATGAAGGTGAATTGGGCATCTTCTCCAAGCTTGCAACCCAAAATGGACACAAGCAGTAAGAATTCTGATTAATGATTTCAGGCTAACTAAAATCTTTATTATGTAACATTTTCCTGTTTTGTTTCACTTTAATTATTTTGTCACTACAATTACTCACCTGCACAAATAATAAATGTCTGTATTTTCACATATATATTTATAGCTCCATGGAAATTAACACAGTTCTATCCCAAGTGTAATTTTTGTTCATAGTGCATTTTAGTTTCGTACTTTATTCTAGTCATATGGTCAGAAAATACACTCATGGAGATATTTATAAAAGTATGGAGCCGATCTGAGTAATGAATACATCACTTTTGATGCTGATTATCAGATTTCCCTTTTCAATTTAATAGGAATTTACTATTTCTTATAATAATAAAATATTCTAAGAAAGTTATGTTAATTTATATGGAAATTTTACTTTTAGATTTTTTACTACATGTTCTAAAAGAAAGCCACAGTCAGTACATATTTATTAGTAAATTAGAGAAATGGTTGAATATGTTAGACATCATGCTGTGCACACATTCAATGAGTTGTTATTCATACATAGCTCAACATTTCATTTGTTGTTTCAGTAACAATAATTATTATTATTTCAATAATTGCATTTCTTTTTAAACTGTATAATATCTTCAATTAAAAAAAAAAATCACTTTGTGCATCCACTCTACTTATTTAAATTTTGATAGAACTATTGTTTGAAGTACTGCAGATTAAACATATAGAGATTGCATTTGTTACTCATATTTCATCTCAGTAAAAATGCAGATATTTGCAATCAACTTATTGGAGCATTGCTTTGTATCTTTCATTTGGCATTCTTCTATCCTCACATACTTTTGATTAACAACTTTAAACCAGTTTCATTCAGCTATTTATTGTGCTTTGGTGTTAAAACATACTACATAAGTGCATGTGGGTTCCTTGTTTAGCACATGATTAGACCACCTTTTGTACATTATTCATTAAAACATCAACATCGTCTTGGCTATATAGCATTTTACAAGGAGGTTTCACTTTTCTTGTCAAAATGCTTCAAAAATTAATATGTTAATTTAATGTAAAACCATTTACACTATTAATTTTCTGATTTCACAGTCTAAGATGAATATTGAAAACATTGCTTTTTTAAAATGTGGTATAATTTGGCATTTAGCATATATAAATTACCAATACAGTCTTAAAAAAATTTAACATATAACCTATCATGCAAACTTTAGTAGAAGGCACCATTCCATTTAGTAATATGAACAGCATACAGTGTGCTGTACCTGCTGATTTACAGCCATAAAAGCAGTAATTACTATTAATTGAGTGATTTGCTACACTTCACTTGATAGACAGGAAAATGAAATCATAACAGGAACAAGATCTGTAATTGCTCAATCTTGTTTAATTAGCATTCATTTGATCTATCAATGAACCTTTAATATTTTTATGTTGCACACATGGCTCTGTTTTGTTTATTCAAATACTTCAGTTTTTTGTTTTGTTATAGAGTGTGCTTGCTTCATTCATACACACTGTTATTTTTAGTTAAGTTTACACAGAAACAAAAGTATCTTGTATGATCTGATATGCAACAAATGAAATTTGGAGTTAAGTCACCCTATATGTATGTACCAAACTAGATCTTGACTGCCTTTAAGTAATGTTTTCACCTGCTCTCAAAATTTGGTGTGATGTTGAAAAATTGAGCACCATAGAAAAAATTGTCAGTATTGGAAGGGAACAATTAATTAAAGCCAACACTTAGAAAAGTAAGCTAAAGCTATGACTGAGTGTTCAATTGTTATCAGAGAACCCCACCCCACCCTCAGTGTTGTTAAAAAGCTTGAATTATTATTGCAATTGTTATTTATACTTAAAAGACACAATTGTGATTACTTATTTTGACAAAGAAAACTTTTCAGTTCTTCATTAACATATGCACTATTAACAGCATAATTCTTGAGGGAAAAGATTTGTAATAAAATAGTAAATGTACAAATGGTGTATGATGAACCATTGGAGAGGGGTGTGTGTTTGTGTGGAAAGCATCCCAGGTATTACAATGTAATTGTGAAGGACTATAAAAAGTCATTTCTTTCTTTCTTTCTTTCTTTCTTTCTTTCTTTCTTTCTTTCTTTCTTTCTTTCTTTCTTTCTTTCTTTCTTTCTTTCAAAGTTCCTGTTTTTTTAAAATTTTTTGTTATAGAATTGTCTTATTAATTAATATGCTGTTACTGCTCGTGTAAAAACTTGTTCATTATAATGCATAGTGCCATAAGACTTATTTTACAGTATCAGTTTTAGTTGATACAATGGATACAATTATTTTATATATATTTATAGTATTAAGCTGTTTTTGTTTTTTTTTTAAAAACCAAAACAATCAAGATACTAATTTGTACTTGAAGTGGTTACAGAGAAAGTGTTTTGGTATTGCTGCCTGGAAATTTTATTTGTTTGACTTGATGATTATACTAACAATAATAGGGACTACAGTCTATATATTCCTTACAAATGTTTATTTGACCAAACAAAAAAAAAATAATATTTTATGATTTGTTGTCTTTGCTTATGAAAATAGTTTAGGAATAATTGTTGTAATTTTCTTCTAGACAGTCAAAAATGTTTAACTAATTACCATTTTGTTGTGACTTCAACTCATAGTCATTAATTTTGAAAGTATTTTAAGCTCTTTCATTTAGATTTTGACTTTTGCACAGATTGACTTTTTCTCAAGTATAGGCACTAGTTAAATTTCACATTGTCTAAACTTCATATTCAGAATATTGTACACATGAGGTAAACTGTATTAGGTGTTTCTGAGTTTAGTCGCTTTAAATATGTCAGAATACTTAAATTTGCATTGGTAAACACCACCTTTCATAATATTACCTAAATTTACATTTGTAAAATTTGTTTCATAGCATGTGTTTTAGAAGGAAACTCTTTATAACTCATCTGAATTTATCTTATTATCTTTTACTGTTTTAAAAAACAACAACATAAAAATAATAAATGCACATTTTAGTAAAAAATGTAATACTTAAGGCATACCTCGTCAGTGAGACACATTACCTTTTACTTTCAGAAAGTAGTGCAGTGTTTTAAATGAAGTTATATGGGCTGCTTTTGTACTGATGAGAGAAAAACAAGAAAATATTTTACATTGCTACAAATACCATCCACACTTCATGACAAATTGTCATTTGTGATTGATTTCTGCCAGTGGACAACCTGATGCGTTTAGAGACTGAAAACAATTTCCCCCCATCTGAGTTTGACATTAAAGATTTATATTGCCGATAGAAGCAAAATGAATACTACTATTGATCTGGCAGTATGACATATTGATATTGCCGAGAAGAGGCAGGCAGAGAGTTGGTTGTAAGTGATGATAGCTGGTCCCATGGTTAATTGATTAGTAAAAGTTTTTACACTAACCCAGATAAAAGCATTTTGAATGATTAAAATATTATGTTGCAGAACACATGCTAGTAAAAGTTTTTGCTAACCTAGATAAAATATTTTGAATGATTAACACACATTTTTAACATGGATTAAGTAGTGTTAATATACTGTAGATTGACAACAGTGTTTCTATTCATGTGCTAATTAAAATTGGAATTGCACAAATGCATGCAAAAATCAATACCTTTGCATTAAATATTTGATGTAACTGTAGACAAAGGAAGCCCAATATCCAAATTATTTTTTTAAATAATTTATTGCAATAGACTATAATCTTAGTTGACATTCCTTTGTCCCTTTATCTTGAACTTTATTTTAAAAAAATACTATTTCACTTTTTTGTGACTTAGGCATGATGCTGACATTTTTTCTAACCAGCAGTAACTTAGTTTATAGGTCAAGATAAAAAATGAAAAGTTGCTTGGTATAGGAATGGATGAATAATATCTTTTAGAAGTTTTAGAACACTTGTTGAACTTGAAAGCTGTATCATCTCACTTAGATCTGTGCAAAGTAACCAGCCGTCACAAATCAGCAATTTTTGAATTAGTTCATATGTGGGTCTCTGTCTCTTATTTGAATGGGTATGACTGGGCCAGTAGTCAGCTATCTCAATTTTTATTTTTGCTCATCTTTATAAAGTGGCTGTGAATGGGTCAGCAACCATCTGCTGTTACAACTCTATCAATCTTTGTGTTTTCTGTCTCTTAACGGAGTGGCTGAAGTAGCCAGTAATCAGCTGTCTGCAACTCTAGCAGTTTTTTTTATAGTTTAGCTCATGTGTGTTCTCTTGCCTCATAATTGAGTGGCTATAAATTGGCCAAGAACAATGACAGAACTTTGCATATGTGCTAACCTTTATAATCTAGCAGTAGCTATCTTTATTTTAAATTCAAGTTGTTTTGACTTTTATATTATTGGCAATTAAAATTTGTTATTATGCTTTCATGAACATTTTGTTTAAGAATCACTACAATACATCTGTTTTTGTGTTAAATCAGATCTCGCGCCCCCCCCCCCCCCCTTTTTTCCTTTTCAGTGCCGGTTTTTTCCCTCCTTTTCCTCCTTCCCCACATGTGTTCTTATTAGTGATTAAGAATAAACTAAAATAAATGATGTTAGGGACTGTCAAAGAATTCTGATGTATGAAACTTTGGATAAGTGATGTTACTCAATCGTAGATTAGGGTGGTGGATGATTTATTTTTTATAAAAATGACTTGCACCCCACCTGTTGACATAATGATGCATCGATCAGTGACCTATGCAATTTATTTATAAGGGACTGAGATCCTGTAGTCATAGTTTTCTAAGTCATACTCTGCTGAACGCAAGATGTCCCCAAGGGTAGGCAGGCCTTAGAATGGGGGAGTGTTTTGTGTGCAAAAGACTCGCTGGTTTGCATTGATGAGGGGCTTAGTGTATCAGTCTTACATCAAAGCTTGAAGTTTACATTTTTAAATGAAATATAGCCTAATTTTTATAATTTTAAAAAGGAAATTTGGTTTCCAACTATTTCTGTTAGATTAAATTGGTAACTGCTTTTTTTTTTGTTCTTTCTTTTAAGCTCTGAAAAGTTTTTAATTCTACATATTTGAAAATGTGTTTTGGAAAGTTTTCACCAAAGCTGCTAAGCAACAGGATTATAAGTTCATTATATGAAATATATATACATGTATTTCACTTAAAATTATATGTATTTCACTGAAATAAAAGTAAATACTTACTAGAAATATACACCAGATACCAGTAAATTCCTTAACAATTTTCAAGGATAAAAATTCAGGCAGCAAAAAATCAGTTTGATTTTCATGTAGTTCTAGTTTTGTTTCAATGTATTTTTTTACAACTGTACATTTTTTAATTATTTTTACTCCTACTCTTACAAAAGTTACAGTCTTAGTCTGAGTTGGGCTGCATATGTATTCATGACAATATGTTTCTTTTTTAAGTCTTAACTGAGGCTGTGATAAAATGTACAGAAATAGTTTTTCTTTTTACTTGGTAATTTAAACCAGAAGAACAATTATTTTAAAAAGTATAAAAGAAAGAATATTTGTGGCCAATGTTGGTTTATCAGTAATTTGGAGTTATCACATGCATCTCTTTGCAGAGCACTATCATATCTTTGTGGGGGACCTCAGCCCAGACATAGAACAACATCAGCTGAGAGATGCCTTTAAAGTATTTGGCGAAATTTCGTAAGTTTTTCTCTTATAATTGTGTGATCTGTGAGACCACTTTTATGGATTGGAGTGGATGGATGTCTTTGTTTGTAATGTATGTTAATGTTCATAATACTTAAAAAAAATATTATTTACTTGTTTTACACCTTTAGTTCATTTTACTTTCTTAAAATAAAAATCATAAGAAAGATGTATTATTTCGTAATAGTTGATGAATCTGACAAATATCTTTAGTTCACTCTCCTCTCCATACATTAAAATAACATGAAACTACAAGTCTTGAACATCTGAAATTTATTTTTGAAATAACTAAAAGTGTACAATTTCTTAAAACTTATGCAACTTCACTTTGTCTTGTTTACAAGTTTGTGATTTTTAAAATACTGGACAAAATTTTATGGAAAGGACTCTGAAAAGAATTTCGGGTGATCAGGATTATGTAGCAATTTCTTCAACATTGCCTCAATTCATGATCTCTTGCAATCTAGGTTGTAGTGGGTTTTATTAAATTTAAAACTTTGTCCCCTAATTTTTTGCTTTGGTAGTCAGGATTGTTTGTGTTTCTTGAATATTGCTCTATGTCTTTTATTTCAGCAGTCAGGATTATAGATCATTTCTTGAAGAATACATTTATTGTGCTTTATTATTTTGGTAGTCCAGAATGTAGAGGTTTTTTTTATGACCCATACATTCTTTCCTGTAGCAATCAGTCTTGTAGAACTTTTCTTGATGAACATTATTGTTCGTACATTGGCATTTAATTTTGCACACTTTGGATCTTGGCTGCTGTCAGATAGACAGTCAGTTATACTACCAGTTTTGACGTTGCATTTTGAAAAGTAATCTGGATATTTTGGGGCTTGTATTCCTTCAGCAAATGATGCAGCTCCATCCTGCAAGAATACTATACTTTCTGGTATAGGGAACATAGTTTTTGATTTCATGGGCCTTTTATTTGGTATCACTGTCAGCTGCATACAATGGAATAATATAATTTTTATAATAAGCACATAAACAGACTTCTATACTAGTACAATTTGCACATTTCTCTTAGTTTATACATTTTTCGGACATTGTATCAGACATTGTATAAGTGCACAGTATTTTATTTTCAGTCTCATAAATGTAACACTTAGACTTTGAGCATGTTTTTATTCTTACATTGTGATGCATTTCAAGGTAATATTTTTGTTGATATCATAACAGTTATACACATAATATTATGTTCATAGCATGCGCACGCACACACTCACTCACTCACTCACTCACTATTATTTTGCTGTTGTAAATTGAACGCATGTTTAAATGGTATAAATATTGATGCTTGGTTTTAAACCACAAAATATTTTATAGTGTTTAACTAGTTGTCTTATTTTGTTGAGAGGAGATAACTCACCCACCCTCAATTAGTTTATGTGATAGAAATGGAAAACAGATTATTTTTATGCCCATTATTTTAATTTTGGAGTTTCATCTGATATATTACAGAATCTCATGTACTAGTTTATTTTTGTGTTTTAATTAACTAATTAATTTTATATAAATATTTTTTGGGGTGATGGTGGTGGTGGTGGTTGAATTAATTTTGTTGAATGTTTAATCCAGTTTGTTTTTTTTAACCCTTTAAGGGGCACACATTTTTTACTTTTTCTAACTCTGAAGGGGTAAGATTTTTCAGGGTTTCATTGAGATTTAGGGTTACATTAGTAAAAACATCATATCTTAGGTATTAGTGCTTATATTTCAATGAAATAAAATGCAAAATGAAAGCAGCTTTATTAATATCCTTAATTGGAGTATACTTGTCTGGTGACAAATTTAATCCATGCATGAACAAATATATTTACACACAAAAAATTATTGCCAGTAATGGTCAGCTACATACACTATGTACATACACTTTTGTTGATGCCAGGTACACCTGACCTGTCATTAAACGATTCATACATCTCTCGTCAGTTGTGAATTCCTATCAAAATCATAAGTCCCAAATAATCCTTCATTTTATTGGCAATAGTTTCCTTCCAACCTGGATCGCCATTTTGTTTTTTCATGATCTTCTGACGTGCATACTCATTTGTTTGTTCCACTATCTTGTCAAATATTTCTTCTTTGAAAAACTGGTAGAAGAAAGCCAGCTGAGTACTATCACTATTTACAGTCACATTCGGTTCCATTTCTGTTACAAATTCTAATATATTGAGTGCTGAAGTACTACTATTCTAATCGTGTGCGTTTCCAGATACCCCATCCCCCTCCACTTCGATATCCTCAGAATCTTATGCACTCTCCTCCCAAATTGGAAAGATCTTACATGTGCAGGCTAATGTCACTTCGAATTTCATTGTCCAATTCAAAATCAACTTCTCTCACCTCATTATCTGATAAATTGAATCCAGTAAACTCCTCACTATCGCTTGACGATTCTAAGAAATCCATTTGAAACACCAAAGACGAAAAACAAAGAAAACTTTATGAAAAAATGAACGCAGCAAGGAGAAAACGTTTCAAACTGCGCCTCAATTATCGTAGAATCGTCACACAGGAAGTAGACACCAGAAGTCTCACGATTTCTCGAACGAAATGAGAAGAAAAAAGAAAAGGTTAATACAGACACTTTCGGACTTTTTGCCCTTTCCTTAGTAAAGACATTTTTGGCTGCTGTGCCCATTAAAGGGTAATCTGCTGAAAAATTAAATTAATCTCTGTTATTATATTTACATTTGTTTTGTCACTAACAGTATCATTATTATATTTGAGTCATGTATATATTTTTATAATTACTCATTTGCAGATGCCCAATTAATACCATTGCACATGAAAGTTCTTCCCTTTATCTCTTCCTTTACCCCCCTTCTCACTCCTCTTTGCAATCCTCCATCCACCAGTTCTCCGAGTTTTGTGCCTGTTGTATATAAGCTGTATATAGGTTTATTAACATTAAACAAAAATTGTAATTTTATACATTGCATATTTATGATTGTGATATATTTTTGCCTGTGGCATTTGAAACTAAAAGCAATCAAATAAAAATCAATCCCTTTCTTTTCCATATCCATTCTTTCCTCTCTCTTTCTCTCCCAACTTCTCTCTTTTATTATTTTTTACATTTTTACTTTTGAGGTTCAAGTATTTATTCTTTGCTAGAAGCTGCTGATTATAGGAAACTTTGCAACACATTATACAAGGCACTACCCAGTGTCAGTCTGTATTCTCTTTCTAGCCCTCTCCTCAGGAAGTAATGAAGTATACATACATACATGATCATTTTATTACTGTCATAAATTGTATGACTCATTCAGAAAATCAGACAGCAATTCAAAACCAATAAGTTTAATATACATTTTATTTTCACTTTTGTTATTTTGTTAATGTATTTTTTTCTCCTCATTTAAATGTTTATTTCTATTTGTTATTTTATATAGGTCGACATGTAGTACAAAACAATGAAGTTCTAAACTTTTTGCATGCATGCTATATTTTACTCTCCAGATTGAGGATCAAAATTACATGTTTTGTGAACCATAACTACTTTAATTTTTTATTTAACTATAGCATATTTTTGCATTAGTGCATGTTTTATAGAGTTTGTTTCCTGAGATTGTTAATTTTCAGGCAATTCAGAACAAAACGAAAACAAAATTATGTCACATTTTAATTCTCTTTTACACTTCCAAATGCATGTACAAGGAGCTCTTTGCAGCCAACTGCTATAATATTGATTGTATTGATTATATTATAGATTTCCCGCCACCCATTAAGATCTCGGCATTCATAATTAAGATCGCGGCATTCAAAAGTGCTGTGAAATTTAAATGGTGACACCCCTCACAGAGGATGAACTTTTACACTTTGACTTTTCATCTTTTAAGGGTAATAATTATTCATTGGAATTTATGTTGAAATATTACAGTAGTAAAAGTATGAATCGGAGGTTATTCCTGTGATAAATAAAATGGACTACACTATAATTAGGTAGCTGCACAGTCGCCCGCCAGCCGCTATACTTTTGTAAAAGTGCACGTTTTCGTTTCTTTTTTCTCAACAACCAAAGCATTGTTTAATTCAAACAAACATTCAAAATCAAGCTTAATGTTTATATTTTCTTATGATTGTAAATTTGTTTTTCTTGTTTGTATGTGGAAACTATGCTGATTGAATAAAGTTGACTAATTTTTCACCCGTGTCTAGTTTTGTCCTGCCGATTTACGCGACTTAACAGAATGCGCATTTTGATATACCTTGTTTCTTACCTCGGCGGAAATCCCACAAACACACTATACACATATATTTGGTATCAAAATGAAGATAATTAAATGCTGCGTCAATTGCGCTATTTCCTGGTGTGGGTTTTTTCCTGTATACGTTTTAAAAATTAGTTTTAAAGTGAACTTTGGCAAGAAATCAGCAATTTTCATCGTTAAGAAAATGGTAAAAAATACACTAGGCCTGAATGAGGTATGGGGTTAATGTATTCATGACCTGTGGGACACCAGCAATCCAATCAAATGAAGCGAACTAAATACGATCGATCTTAACAACATTGTAACAAGCGCACTTCCTTAAGCAAATTCTAAAGTGAAATCGCGAAGTTTACACTAAATTTAATACTGCATTATTGCTTTGGATAAGTTCTTAAGTTGCTATTCTTTAAAGGGGTTATAGTTTTATTATGTAGTTTAGTATGATTAGCAGTTTTTTCTTTCGAAATTAGTGGGTCTGTCACATGCTTGCAACCTCTAATCGGGAGCGAACAATCATGTCACATTCGACATGAAATATAGGAAATATACTAAGTTTTACATAGATAAGACAGATGAATTACAAACTTGGCAGTGTTATTATTTCATTTTAATTTTATAGGTATTGGATGTCACTTGGTTCATTCATAAATCGATGTTGAATTAGGTCACTACAAAAATACAGGGAGATTGTCAGTATTTATGTATTGCAAAGACGCTACTTTCACTTCTATTGTTCTAACGTTGGTGTTTCATAGTTTGATTTCTCTGTTTAAATAATTAGGCCTACTGAAAATCTGAACAGTTTAAATATAGTGCAAATATAGTTTATTTAAGAAAAGTAAGGAAGGTGAAATTATTTTAATTATTAGGAAGATTAGGCCCATCACTGTATCAGTATTTACATGTTGCAAAGATGCTACTTTCACTTATAAGCTTGACGTTCCAGTTTTACTTGTCTGTTTAAATAATTAAGCCTATTTAACATCTAAATATAGTTGTTTTTTTTTAAAAAAAAAAAAAGTAAGAAAGCCAGAATTATTTTAATTGCACAAGCACTGGCTTAGTTAAAGTTCAACTTTATGTATAGTAGATATGACTGGCTAATCCACATAGATCTTTTTTTTTTTTTTTTTTTAACTTTTGTCCATCCATACCCCTTGAAGTTGTACAGTGTCTTCTCTTTATTACACATTAAATTGCACAGAATAAATTGCAAAGATTTTTATTCAAGCCTAGTAATGGTGTACTTTTTACTGTATTTTTTTAATGAAGAAAATTGCAGATTACTTGCCAACTTTCATTTGTAAAATATGTACAGAATAATCCAAGCCAAACTTCATAACAGTGGATGCAGCATTTAATTATCTTTAATTTGATACCAAATATATGTGTGTAATATGTTTGTGTGTGGCACACATTGATACAAACCAAAGATATAAACACTGTATGCCAAAACACATTCTGTCTTGTAAATCTGCTGGATAAAACTCGACATAGTGAATAATTATCAACTTTATTCAATCCATTTCCACAAACAAGCAAGATATAGAAATTTACAAGCATAAGAAATAGAAAAATTAAACTTGATTTTGAATGTTTGTTTGAATTAAAGAATGCTTTGGATGTTGAGAAATCTGTGAATGAAAAGAAATGAAAATTTGCACTTTTATACATTGATTATTGCTGGCTTACTACTGATACCTACTAATTAATATATTAACATTTTTATGATTAACTTTTGTAAGTGAATCATGACAATAACTAATTTTGTTTATTATAGAGCAAACAAAGATATCAAAACTCAAGCTTTTGACACGAAATGAAAAAATGTTTACTAATTCTGTGTAATTGCACAATTTTTGTATGCATAAATTTACTGTGAGTGCATAAAAGGTGTAGAAATTTTTTATAAATAATGAGCAAAGTAATATTTATCACATTGCAAAATTTCATGATGATCATGCAAATGGTTCAAATGTTATGGCCAGTTTTGTGCAAAAAATGTATAAAAGTACCCTCATCAGTCATTTCGATGATTTAACAGAGTTTGGGCCAACCTGTACATGAATCAAATGAAAATAACATTCTGAAAAAAAAAAAGGCATATTCTTTATAGTTTATATACATTTTAACATAAATGAACAGTTTCAATAATATATTTCAATTAATGAATCAGATATGCTGCGTCAAACTTCATCAATCGTGTTATTTCTAACTGTCCCTGATGATGGTTTTTTTTATTAACTTCTGCAGCTAGGCATTTTGTTATCATATAGAAAGTTACAACTTAGCATTTTGTTATCTGCAAGTAGAAAGGAATAGAGTATCAAACTTTCATAACTGCATGTTAGATTTTAATTAGTCTTTAGCAAGCCTAAAAATGGTCTAAATAACAATTTTTTTCACAGCTGCCATTTTTTAAACTTAAAAAATAACATACCTCTGGAACCAATTGAGATAGCTTCACAATTTTATTTTTATTTTTCATGTTTTAAAAAGTTTTAAATGAAAATAACTAAACTGAATACTTGATTTTATTATTTATTTTTTGGTGCCGCTCCCTACTATAATCATTCATCACAGTCCTCCAGTCAAGCATGTCACTGATGAAAGGTGATTGCAGAAATCCATTAAATACATGAGCATATATCCAGCACATATTTTAAAGCAAAACTTAATCACGTTAAGCAACTGAGTCATATATACAAACAAAACCTGCAATTAATATATTTCCTATTTCTGAAAAAAATAAGCTGGATTTTTAGTTTTATTTTTTAAGTGGGGGTAGGGGGAATATATTTTTATTGAAATAAATTGGTACAGAAATTGAACATAATATGGGAAAATGTACTTGTAATCATGGATGCATTCGCAGTTTCATGTTATCATGAATTAAAGGTATTGGGAGAGCCTTTTGATGAAGTTATTAAATAATAATAAATACCTAGCACTTTGAAAATGTTTTCTTTAGTTTAAGCTATTATTTTGTTTTGTGTGCACACACTTCTTAAGCTTAAAGATTCAGAAAGTCCTCACTTTTGTATGAAAAATATTTAGGCACTAGAGTATGATTGGTGGAAAATTAAAATTGATACATTGCTGGAACATAAATGAATTTGTTTATTGGAAGGCTTGATTATAAGACAGTTAGCAAGTGAGAATTCGAGCATCATTTAACAAATGACTTGGATCATCGTTTTTTTAATAAGTACTTGATGTTGTCTCTGTTTTGTGAATAAGGTAATGCAACATAAAGCTGGCCATATGAAAATACCGACACTAAAAAATCCTCACATATGCTTAAAGGTCAAGGACAAATTAGCACCTCTCCCCCAAACTCCCACATGCTTGAAAGGTCCCTCTCATGAATCTGCAACATTCGTGCTGCATTTTGCAACCTCAGATGATTGAAAGTTTCTTGTCAAGCCCTCCATCTTTGCAGCTGCTTACGATTTAACACTTTCTTCATAATTGCCTCAAAATGTGCTTTATTGAAAAAAGAAATTTTCTAGCACTATCTACCCAAATACCGGCCCACTCCCAAAAAATCCCATACATTTTATAAATCACATTGTGAGTGAAAATTCGAGCAAATGACCTTGACCATCTTTTTAATACTTTGATGTTGTCTCTGTTTCATGAATGTGGCATTGCAGCATACAGCTGACCATGTGAAAATACCTGCTCCCTCCCCAAAACTCCCATGTGCTCGAAGGTCAGGAATGCTTTAGCATTTCGCACCTGTAGATGGACAGAACTGGAAAATGTATGGATAGGATTAGTCAAAACTTCGGTTCTTAAATTAAAAAAAAATTTGGAGAAAAGATAAAATACTTCTTATCTAACTAAAGTAAGTTTTTTACTGAGCACTGAAAGAGGTCGAGAAATTTGACCAGATTTATTAATTGAACACTTGCTGCCCCAAGATAATTCAAGATGTTTTTTGACTGCTGATGTCATAGCCTTATCATCTACTCTTTTCTGTCAATCATCAAATCCTATTTGAAAGCAGCAATGAAGATAAACCCTATAGAAATGATTTTTTTTCTTAAGAAACACTTCAGTTTAGATAAACATCCTATTAAATATATTTTGAGTTTTTTTAGTATTAAATTATTTTGCATTTGAAAAAAAATTTAAATGAAATCTATGAAAGCCACTTTTTCTTTTATTAGGAGCCAGAGTAAGACTTTTAAAATTTCATAAGTCAGAAATATTTTTACCAACTCCTTGACCATGGTAGCAATATTAGTCTTAGACTAGAGTGGGTAATGCTGCGCTGTTGTCTTTCCTCTAGAAACTAGAATATATTTAATTTTGGCAATAAATGCATTTAGGAATTGTTCTTGCACTTTTTTCACGGCTTCTTTGTTACATTGTTCAACCATAAATAGTAGATTGCTTTGGTACATGGTGCCAAGTTACATAGTTATAAAAAGTATTCACATTAACCAGTCTGGTAACTTGTATTTGACAGTAGACAGTTCATTAAGTGTCAGCAAAAGAGAGTTAATATTTTAATATTTTATTCCACTAGTCTGAATACAGACACTCAGATGTGCTGGCATAAAGTGTTAACGCAGATTGCACTATATTGCACTATAAACGTAAACTGTTGGAAGTTTGACTACAGTGGTGTAGATGTGCTGATTGGCAGCAGACTAGAGTTGAGAGGAAAAAGATGAATTGAAGACAAACAGCCAGAACCAAAATGAGGAGTGATGAGAATGTGGGATTGCTAGGTGATATGTTCATTCAGGCAACACCTCCTTAACACTCTTGACAGCTTTCACATCATATTGACTGGATGAAGTGCAGAATTACTGCCAATGTATAAGGATTTATTGTCACTTTTCTTATCTCCGCAAAAGTTGGTTTGAGAGAAGAATGGGAAGAAAGCTTTTATTTGTTTATTTGTGCAACTTGCAATCATTTTATCAATTTAATGTGATTGTTTCTTTGGGATGTTGTAAATCTTGATCATTGTGTTTTGTTTTCTTTTCTTTTTCATGACAGTGTGGGGATGACTTCAACTTGAAGTCTTAACGACAGAGTATGAAGTGATACCAAATAAATTAATTTTATGATGGGGGTGGGAACAGAAAGCATTCAGGACAAAGAAGTCTGGTTAGTGAGGGGGGACATTATTTACTTGATCTAACAGTCATAAATTTTTAATTGAAACCTTTAGTATAAATTTTTTAAATTAGAATGTTATGTATAAATGGGCATTAATAAATATTCTATCAGTGGGAAGTGGGCTGTACAGAATTAAATTTAAATTAATGGATTTTGTGTAAGTATATTCTGCCTATTAGTCACTATTCTTAATGGGTATTGTGTAAATATAGCTTGCCATTCTGTTTTGTTGATATCGGCCTTTTGGATGGGTTCAAATTATTAAAAATACTACCCTACTTATACTGGGTTTTAGTAACAGAGCAAAAAAGACAGTGTTTCCTTTCAGAAGTAAGCTTTTAATAGAATACTGTTTTATGCTTTTGTAGAACACTGTTTTACCTTATAATATGAGTACATCTTTTTATTGTTGCTTTGAGTAATTTGTGGGAAAAGTCTAGACACTACTTGTTAACTGATAATGGAAGCCATGTTTCAGTTGACATTTAATTTGTGTATTCACAAGTATATTAGTCAGACAGTTCAGTTTGAAGAGGATGGTTCACTGCATTTTTCTGTCTCTCCTCCGAACCTTCCTACTCAACCATATATGTTCCTTGGCCCATTCTTTCATCACTTGTAAAAACTGCACTTAATGAGATATTTTTGGTCCATAACTCATTAACTGCCTTTCTGCTTTAGTTTTCATATTACTCATTTACTGTCACCGACTACTGTTATTGTAATTAGCATTGTTATTGTAATTAGCATTCAGTCTCTCTCCAAGCATTAATGAGATTGCTTACTTTAGTCATTCTGACAGTTGGTACTTATTGAATTTATTCTTTTCTTATTTTGAGTCAGTAGGTAATTTCTTCATATGCTGTGCTATATAACAGGTGGGAGAGGATATAACAGATATCAGTGTTGTCCTTAAGAGTTCTGAAGATAAGTGAGTCATCTTTAAGCACTTCACAGCTATCATGGTGTTCACACATGAACTCATTGGTTCGGCCATTACACTTTCATATTGAACTTGTGTGGATCACTGCTAATAATGCTGTCTGCAGTCTTATAATTATATTTATTTAATGTGTTATCATTAACAAATAATCACTATACACTTATATGTACTAGATCGTTGACTTGTAAATTACCAAATTAAAATACAGCTAGCGTAACTTTAATCCAGAATAGTGACCTCAGAATTATAATTTCAATCTGCAATCCAGCACAAATAATTGAGTTGCCTGAATGGGAGGGTTGAAAAGTGGTGGAATAATGTATCAATTATTGTCTGATTTATAGTGTTATGTACAAACTATATCATAAAATGATGTAGTAGTGTCATTGTTTAATTGATATTAAATATAGACTTAGGTAGACAAACATCATTCACAGTTTTAAAGTTCTAACTTTAT
This sequence comes from Sinotaia quadrata, assembly GCA_028829895.1. Classification (NCBI taxonomy): domain Eukaryota; kingdom Metazoa; phylum Mollusca; class Gastropoda; order Architaenioglossa; family Viviparidae; genus Sinotaia; species Sinotaia quadrata. The sequence goes on along the minus strand of CM054180.1, from coordinate 32,364,851 downwards.
ATAGACAAACTCTCAGTTGTGACATATATCGACAGACCTCATTTTAAGCATTATGTAGATGACTGACATTTATAGTTTTTAAAATTTAGCATTAACTGATAGTAGATAAACTAATAAAGTTTGAAGTACTTGTGTTCAATTTATATTTTGTTTTGCGTGTTCAGTTACTTGTTTTTAAAGCAAAATGTGGACATTGCAAAGATTGGCTCAAGTTATATTAAGATTATGCATAGATTAGAACCAAATTCTATAAAGCATAAAATGATGGATTAGAACCGGTCAGTACTATTGCATCTTTGCAAAAACCACATCATTTCTTGTAAGCATTTTTTAATGAGGGGTCTTATTACTTTGATTTTGTAATATCATAGTCTCAAGCTGTTCTGATTCAGTTTATGGTAAACTGTTTTATTTTTATTCACAACTGCATGTCAGAAATGTCATAAAATTAATTTAAGTTTAAAAGAAGAGTTTGATATAAAGAAATTTTTTATATCAGTAAATCATTTATAAAAATTAAAACTGCCCCTTTTATTTTTATTTAAGCAATTACTTGTTGATTCTATATGCATAAATGTTAATGCATCATTTCTTCCTATAAGTACATGCACACACTTTCTCAGTCTGAATTTTTTTTTAAAGGGAATGTTTTTTTTTTAAAAATTTTAATATCCAAATTTTGAAACTTGTGAAATATATTAATTTACTAAATTGTGTGTATGGTTGGGGTTATAACTTCTGTGTATTCAATGATTATTCATTTGATAATATTTATTTGATTGGGCAATGATCATACAGCCAGTGGTGAGTTGCTGACTTTTCCCTGTTATAGTGCGTAGGAACAAAAGGAGCCAACTGGGCTTGTTTGAATTGGCGAACTGTTTTCTGACACAGCCATCAGGTGTTTCCTGTCTTTTCCCCATTTGCTGTTGTATGCTCATGTTAGCATGGATGCTTTAATTGTATTCACGAAGTAATCAATTTAACCAAGACACTGTCATAATGCAAGACCTTCGGGTATACAGCACAAGCGCAAGGGAAATAAAACTTGAATGAAATTAGAAAGTATTCCCCAATATTTCCCAGCCTTTGCTTTTATCCTAATGAGAATGGGAACTGTTTTTCTCAGGGGCACAAGTGAAGGAAGCACATCTCTCCTCCCCCCCGAAATTATTATTTTATATATTAATTTTGACTTTCTGCTCGAGATGTATCCGTTAGACATTGCACTAGAACAATAATGTATTATAATTTATAGTATGGAGTGATGCGATTGCATATTGAAGACATACACTTCCTATTATATGGTGCCTTAGCTTATCATTGTTCTGGAGTTATTGGCTGCTGAAGTATATAAAGTCTCCCTCTTCCCTTTAAAACCTTCCCTAACTGAAGTAGTGGTCTTTATATTAATTATTATATTTTAAAAATGTTATCAGTTTTAGCATACATCGTGAAATAATATCAGCTGATTGGCTTTGACTGGTTAGTTTTATATTATTTCCACATATGTTGCTCTATTTACTAAAAAAAACAAAAAAAACCCAACAAACAAACATCCACACGCATACGTAAGTTTTATGTAACCATTGTGTGTTTACTAGTGTGGTTTCTGTTTTTACGTCAAAGATTTTTCTCATTGTGAATGATGGCAAAATATTCAGTACCTTCAATTTATCTTTATTGCTTTATATTTGTTTGACTTTATCTTCCTGATGGACAGAAATGAAATTGATGGACTTACAAACTCCAGACAGAAAGAGTGATGGAGTGATGTGAATGAAAATGGTATATGAGCAGTCTCTGAAATGGACATCCATGTTCTTTCTTTAATTTTATTTCTGAAAACATCAAGATGGTTGATCTGCAGCATATTTTAGAGGACGGGGACTACAAAAATTGAAACATTATTGATTTTAACAGTGAGGCACGCATACTGTCAGTTCCAGAAACTAATGCAATTGCGGAGGTCTGTGTCTGCATCTCCTCCCCCTTCCACCACCCATTTTCTTTCTCTGGTCAAGAAAGGCAAGGATAACACCTGATGAACAGGTCCCCAGTGATAAAATCACAGCTAGCTAAATGTATAAACTAGTTATAATGGCACAGTTGTACACAGGCTTCCTTGACCCAGTGGAATTAGATGTGCAAGGTAAAGTGTTAGAGATATAGTGTTTTGGTTACTTGGAGGTTTTAGTTTGTGATGAAATGAAGTTTATCCTAGAGATACAACTACACTTTTGTATAAGTGTTTCCTTGAACCTGTGTAATTAGATACTTGAAGTTAAATTGAATGGGTATAATGTTTATGTTACACCAGCAGGCTTTAGTTTGTAATGAAATAGCATTTATTGTTTATGGTCAGGCTTGTGTGTTCTATCAAGAATCATAGTCCAGGATGAAAGCAGAGGAAGAACTTGGGTCAAGGAAGGTTGGCGAGGATTACCTGTATAAAGAATTATTCATTCATAGGTTGATGTTTTCTTTGCCTTGAAGATTTTTTTAAAGGCTTTCACATACACAAACATTATACTATCGATGTATATAATGCGACCTGCCAGTTTTAAATAAGATCTGCATTGAAATCACTCTCATAGTGCCATTTAACACTAAATTACTGTTAATTTCCTTATTGTATAGTACTTAGCAGAAAAAGAATGAAAAAAAGGAAAAAATGGACCCGAATTTTTAAAAATTTCTTTCCAAACTGATCTGTTCACTTAGATGTGGAGTTTTTAGGTTAATATGCGCTGTTTTAAAACACATTTCGTTTCATTCTTACAGGCATGTTTTATTTACTGTTTAAAAATTAAAAATCAGAAAAATCAGAAAAGCCCCCTTTTCAAAAGTGAATTCATGATTTTATTTTTCTAAATGGCATAAAGTTTTTAATTTTAAAGCATCTTATGTCATGTTTCTTACAATTGATGTCCTTACAAGTGTCCTATTAAACTCCTCTAAAGATTCATGTTCTCTTTTCCTGTTTTCTTGCGGAAACAGGCCTGCCTTGCTGGTCTCTCCATCTGCGACCACCATGTTAAAGATGGAAAATGAACCCAACTAAGAATAGTATGACTTTTTCATTTTTACAATTTTTTTCCATTCTTTGTATGCCATACTCCAGATTTAAAAAAAGAAAACATAGAAAGAAAAAAAGACTTGGTCTATTGGCTGATATATTTCCTTACCAGTAGTTTTAAGTATAGCCTTTAATCCTTACCTTATTATGAGTTGTTTTCCTTTTTTTTCCTTTTGTTTATTTGTTTCCTGAATAATGTGGTGAATGATGTGGAGGTGGAAAAAGATGAGTGTGTTTTGCTGTTATATTAACTTGGTATAGGTTAAACCTAATGTCGCATGCAGGAAAAAAATATATATACTATATGGATATGTTTATATAAATAAATTGCAGTTTGTTTCTGGTTAGGTGAATCCATATGGGTTTGTTTGTGCTTTTTTTCTTTAGACAAGAGACATGTTTGTATTATTTTTTTAATTTTTTTATTAGTGGCTTCTACCACTTTTGCTTTTTTCTTATTACAGTTTCTTTCTAGTCATTCATATAGATGAGAAAGCATTGTTTCTTATTCTTCAGTGTGCACTTGAATATAATATATTCAGTCACAGAATATCCTCTATGGTTTTGAACTTTTACTATTAACCCAGTTTCTTGTATTTTCCCCTTCAGTGTAACCACTCTTTGCTTTTAATTTCTTTGCTATTTTTATATTTAAAAAAAATATATATATATAAAGCAGTACTTGTATTACATTTTGTATTTACTCACACACTTCAGTAAGTTGATAATGTTTCTGTTATTATTATTTATTTTTTTAAAGTGATATTCTTATACAGTTTATTATTCACGCATAATCTAAGGTCTTTTGTTAGCAATAACAATTGTCTTTATAATATTCACTCAAATAAAAGTTTTGAAGTTAATTAGATTTGCAGCTCATATTGTCAATTTTATATCATCATTCAAATCCACATGTTTATAAAAAAAACCATATCATTGATTTTTGCAAGAGAGAAGAATGTATGGTAAACCCTAGTGTTTTGGTGTGCATTTTGAAAGGAGAGATGTGGGTGGATGTTGCATATGTATATTTTGGTTGTGTTTGAATATTCTAAGATACGGGTGGTAATAGTGGTGGTTGCCAGGTTGTACGTGTATATTTTGTTGTATTGAAGGTGGGTGGTGGTCATTTGTTAGGTTGTATGTGTATATTTTGGTTGTGTTCGAATATTTGAGGGTGTTTGATAACAGTGATGGTTTGTCAAGTTGTATGTAAATATTTTTTGTGTTTGAATATTTGAGGGTGTTTGATAACAGTGATGGTTTGTCAAGTTGTACGTGTATATTTTGGTTGTGTTTGAATATTTGAGGATTTTTGATAACAGTGATGGTTTGTCAAGTTGTATGTATATATTTTTTGTGTTTGAATATTTGAAGGTAGATGGTAGTAGTGGTGGTTTGGTTTGTCAGGTTCTGTATGTATATTTTGATTTGAATATTTGAAGGTGGGTGTTGATAGTGGTGGTTTGTCAGGTTGTACATGTATATTTCGGTTGTGTTTGAATATTTGAAGGTGGTTGGTGATAGTGGTGGTGTGTCAGGTTATACATGTATATTTTGGTTGTGTTTGAATATTTGAAGGTGGGTGCTGTATGTGTATATTTTGGTTGTGTTTGAATATTTGAAGGTGGGTGGTGATAGTGGTGGTTTGTCAGGTTGTACATGTATATTTCGGTTGTGTTTGAATATTTGAAGGGGGTGGTGATAGTGGTGGTTTGTAAGGTTGTACATGTATATTTCGGTTGTGTTTGAATATTTGAAGGTGGGTGGTGATAGTGGTGGTTTGTAAGGTTGTACATGTATATTTCGGTTGTGTTTGAATATTTGAAGGTGGGTGGTGATAGTGGTGGTTTGTAAGGTTGTACATGTATATTTCGGTTGTGTTTGAATATTTGAAGGTGGGTGGTGATAGTGGTGGTTTGTAAGGTTGTACATGTATATTTCGGTTGTGTTTGAATATTTGAAGGTGGGTGTTGTATGTGTATATTTTGGTTGTTTGAATATTTGAAGGTGGTTGGTGATAGTGGTGGTTTGTCAGGTTGTACATATATATTTCGGTTGTGTTTGAATATTTGAAGGTGGGTGTTGTATGTGTATATTTTGGTTGTTTTGAATATTTGAAGGTGGGTGGTGATAGTGGTGGTTTGTCAGGTTGTACATGTATATTTCGGTTGTGTTTGAATATTTGAAGGTGGGTGGTGATAGTGGTGGTTTGTCAGGTTGTACATGTATATTTTGGTTGTTTGAATATTTGAAGGTGGGTGGTGATAGTGGTGGTTTGTCAGGTTGTACATGTATATTTTGGTTGTTTGAATATTTGAAGGTGGGTGGTGATGGTGGTGGTTTGTCAGGTTGTACATGTATATTTTGGTTGTTTGAATATTTGAAGGTGGGTGGTGACAGTGGTGGTTTATCAGATTGGCAGAGCTGATTTCATTAGCACATTGGATTCCTTTTAGATGCTGTCCATCCCATCTCTCTGCACCCCCTCAATTTTTAGAAATGTTTACTCTTCAGAGAAGGTTCCCCTCCTCTCTCTCTCTCTACTCCCCACATCTCAATAGTTAAGTTATTATTAGTTTTTGATCATTTAAAAACATTGATTGTTGTATGTGAAGGTGCTGTAAACTGCTGGAACAGTTATTACCTGTGAACCACAACCCTCTATATTAATACACATGGACCATGTAAAACATTTTCTTTGCATTAGTGTATTTCCTAGATATATATCTGGACCATATCAGTCTTTCAGTTTATTGGGCAATTCATATAACATAATTATTATTATGCAGCCATTGTTTTACTGGACAGAGTTAATGAACTAAGTTTTATTGACATTAAAAAATACAATTATTTTAAATAGTGTTTTTGTTGTGTTAGACAAACATTGAAACTGCAAATAATTAAGAATAATGTTGTATCATTGTAACATTAGTATACTGATTGTGATTCTGGATTTCTTAAGTTCATGTTGGTTTCACACATCATTGGTGTTTTAGTTTTTTTTTTTATTAAACAATCATTTAGAATATTTTTTAAATAATTCATTGCTATATGTATTTTTCTAGATACATAGACCCCATATTCATTACATAAATTTGTTTTTTAATTTAATTTTGATTGGATACTACTGTGTTCCACTTGGTTGTATGTGCATGCTAATATTGACTGCCCTGTAGAGCATGACACATCAGACTGTTTCAAAAAGGACTGCACGTACAGACCCACTTGATATGCAGTTACTCATGCTGCTTAATAATAGGGATCCGGCAACTTATTGTTCACTCTGTACATTACATTTTGTGCTTTCACTAATTTTAATGGGAAGCATATACATTACTCCCACTTGTTTACTTTCTTGTATTACGGTTAGTGTTTGAAATAAATTTAATGCATGTATATACACTTAATTTCCTTCACATTTATTTATTTATGCTCATTATTTATATTTTATCTACATTTCATTTCCTGACACCTAGATTTTAGTTTTACAATACATATTCTTGTACCTCATCAGTCTTTTTTCATTTCAGTCATTATTATTTTTTTATTTTAAACTTCCTGGTATGTGCCTTATTAACTCATTATTGAGATTGTATTCTGCTTTTTAATTTTTACTGGGCATATATTTGAGTATACTGTTTCTCCTTTTAATAATATTAAAGTGTTTTACTGATAGTCAAGATACGATTTGACTAGCCAAGTAGGGACTAAGAGCCCTTTCAGAATAGAAAGTTGTTTGTAAAGCTTTGTAATGCTGCAAATGGCTGTGTGTTTCATTTATATCTTAAAAATGTAGAAATTGGTTTTAACTGTTTATTTGGGGGGGGGGGGGCAAATAAAAACCCTTTGAATATTTGAATATTAAGCAACAATTTTTGTTATGTCTTTTTGTTGTTGCCCTTTTAATTTTGTTCTTATTTTTCTTTCACTTTTTAAAATGTTGAAAAACAAGCATATAGAAGCATATAAAAATGACATTTTATTAATACTATAATAGTCTGAATGTTTGAAATGAAAAATAGTAGTTTAATTTCAAGGGTTTATTTTACTTATTTTTATTTTAATGTTTATGTTAAAATACAACTATTTTAGTTTCCTGGAAAAAAGCATCAGGTGAATAGAACATTTTTAATATGAAAACTAGTAATTGGATGGGTCTGGAAAGAATATGCTAAGAGTAATAAACTTAAAAAAAAAAATTGATGTTTATGGAGTAAAAATTAATGTTTAATTTCATTTTAAATATGCGCGCACGCACACACGCACGCACACAGGATTTGCAGTTTGCTGCTAGTTGCTGAGAATATTTTGTGAATAATGGACATAATCCCTGAATTCGCAAATGTTCTTCAATCCCAATAGTAATACATGTGCTTGGATTTTGGGGCGGTAGACTGACCTTTCAACAATGACTATTTATTGTCCCACACACCACCTTACCCTCCCAGCCCAGTTAAACCTGATTCAAAATGTTGAGGGCATACTTGATTTATTGATTATGACGTTTATCTGTTATTATGCATCTTCATGTCTGACTTATTTGCATGCAGTCCTGCATATGGGGACCACCAAAAATTGTATCATAGTGCACATTATCTACATCAGTGAAAATTCCTTTATGTTTCATTAATGAAATATTTCAATTAAAATGGAAATAACAGATTTGAAGTTGCAAGAATTTGTTTACACTTGGCTAGTATTTAAATGACAGTATATGAACAGTATCATTTTTTCTGCTAATCTGATCACAAGTTTGTCTTGCATATGAAAACTTATTGCAACAGATCTAATCAGATATCCCTTGCTAATTAAAATGTTTTTTTTAACATCAGCTCTCATACATGTGGCTTAAGCTATTTAAATCTAATAAAATATCATACTTGTCATGTCATATCTGTTACGCATTCCTTTATTGTACTTTTTAGATAGCACAGCAGTATCTGTCTGTCTTTGTTAATGTATACTCTTGCTTTTCGCTGTGTCTCATCAAATCATCTTAATCAAATTCTGTCTTCAAAAGATTTGTTGTACATGTTTTCACTTTTACTATAGTAATAAATGTAATCTAATTAGAAGATTGGTAGCTTTGAGGTCAAGGCACAAGCTTCTTAGTTATTAAGTTACAATCATGGTTACTGGAATATTTCTTGATTGATCCTGACCCACTCAATATTTTTTTTTAAAATATTGAATTTAGCATCGGTAGTGTAAGTGCTTAAAGTCATATCGAGAACCTGTGCAAATAACACTGTCTTTGCTATTAATAGAAGTCTCTTTTGTATTAAAACTTTTTGTTATCACACATTTGTGCTACAGCTCTAATCAAAGGTCTGTTGTTTGTTTGAAAAACAATCACTTGCCTACATTTGTGTTATAAATCTCATCAAAATTCAGTAATATAATATATAAATATAATGAACGATGTTAATCCTCTTTAATTTTTGCTACAGTTTTTGAATCACTAAAATATGGCTATATCCACTCTTCAGGAAAGCAATACAATCCTCATTTTCTCCTACCTAACTGACATTCAAATTAGATGTTCACCTTCCTTGGGAGGGCATGCACTATGGTATCCACTTGAGTCCAGATGTGCATTTATTTCAGTTGGTGGACTTGTAGGGATCATACAGAAAATAAAATGGATGTTCTTAAAATAAATCTGCAACACTATATGTATAATGCAATAATTATGCCTGTGTCTGCATTTTTTTTCTAGTTTGGTGAAATATAAATTATGAAAATTATAATACCATTGTCATCGTTAGTCCAGAATTAAAATCCTTTCTCATATGCAGTTAGCATTATTTACAAGTATATTCCAGTATACCAACATAATCTGTAGCAAGTAATTCAGCAGGTAGTTGGACTGAAGTGAGTGGATTCCAGCACAAAGTTGCATTTATTATTATCACTGTTATTCAGTTTCCAAACCCCCTTCAGATAGGAACCATAATACACTAGTGATCTGTTTCATATTCATTTCATTATAAAAATATGTGCACGACAAGAAAGGATACAAGTAGAATTATGTGTCTTGGATCTGAACCAGTCTTCGTTCCCTTTAATGTGGGAAGTAACTTAAACATCTTATCCTCTACAAAAGACAAGCAAATTTGTGAGTTGCTAGCACTGTGCAATATACATTAAATTAAGAGGCTGGTCCACTGACATATTTGATGAGGTCAGTATGGGATGGGCATAGACTTGTTTAGCTTGTATATCAGTCAAGTACCATTGACTGTTGACTGTTCTCTGTCTCTGGCCACAACAACGGTAGAGCTGGCACAGTGCACTAGAAGTGCTTGCTTTTATTGGAGGAGGTATAGGTCTCAGAGAAGGATTGAGGAATGGGATTTAGGAAAAAAATATCTCTAGAACTAAATGATGCATATTTTATGAATGAACAATTTGCAACTCAACTACATTAGTTATACTTTATTAATATATATAATATTTATGCGATCCATTAGCACTTAATATCCTATGATACCTGAATTCTTCTGTCATGGTGCAAACTCCACTGTTCAGCCCTCCAGTATGAGAATCCCTTCCTAGATCGCTTTCTATACTGCTTGTAAACTAATTTTATTCAGTAGAGATCTACATACACTGAAATAGATTTTATTACATTTTGAGATGTCTTATAAGTTAATCCACATTGATACACGCATACCTGCCCACCCATCCACCCTACTTAAAACTCAAATATTGTGACATATCCACTTACACATAAATGCACAACTTAAAACTGGAATGTTGCTGTACACATGCACACACCCCAAATGCACGTTTGTGTAAATGCACAAAATTTAAAAACCCATGCTACATAATATGATAATGGTTAATAGAAAAACGTCAATTCTCTTTATTTCATGGGGCATATCCATCATTTTGGCATCCAAGAATCATTCATACTTTAATTAGTTGCTCAGCAATTTAACACCCGACAAATAGCAAGAAATTTATAATGTGTTTGTTTAAGACGGGTATAGATATCCTAAGGACTATAGTGGCAGCTTTCTGTATAAATGGGTGCAGAGACAATGTGAGCAAGAAGTATGTGTGTTTGATACATTTATTTTTTTGTTTGTTTTTTTATTGCATGCTGCAAAGGAGAGTGAAAACTTTAAAAAAATAATTAACCAGCATCTTTTATTTGTTTTGTTTTGTGAATTTGGAAAGTGTTATTATTATGCTTCATTGTGTATATAAAATTTAATGTAGTCACTACTACATTCACCGACTTCATGATTTATTTTCTTGTCATGGAATACAAATTAAAAAAATTAAACAAGCACATTTGTCTGCCAAATATTTTATGTATACAGGTCTTTGATGTAAGTTCTGTCATGTCATACTGAAGATGGTGTTTTAGAGAAAGAAAAATACAATGATGGGTGGTTTAAATGGGTTATTTCAGTGTATGCTGGTGATTTAAGCAGGTGATTTCATTGTGTGCAAAGAGATACCCCAGACCACCAGACACTGCATGATTTGTGGATTTCTGTTTCTCTAAAATATTTTCCTCTATATATTTTTACAAAATTCCAGTTTTGAGGTTATTTGTACAAGTGCACATAATGCATGCAAGCACACACAATGCAAGATTGTTAGTAAATAAGTTGATGACCCTTCACACTTTCCCAGCTTTTTTTTTGTAAAGAATATCTAGGTGTACATGAATAATTAATCTGTCTCATCACTAGATAACCAGTGTAGTGTACATTAGTAAACAAGTTTTAGTACCAAATATCTTTATTTTAACCATTTTAGTAGTGACTATCCAAATGCATAGCATTATAATGGTGGGTGATTCACCAATGAAAATGTATAATTAATAAATGATTCTTAGAGTTCATTTTATTTCTTTGTCTTTATCTGTCCACATCTGTTTCTACAAAAGTGTTTTAGAAATTCTATAACATGATTTAAAAACTAAATAGAAAACTTAATGATAAGATAATTTTTGTAATTGTAAAAGAGACTGCTTAACAAACACACACCAACCAACACAATATTTGAACTCTTCGTTTCTTTCACTGTAGATTGTCCCTGTTCAAGATTCAGTCCTATAATACATTGCTCAAGGCAGGCAATTTGTAGGTCTTTACCAAATACTCTTTGTTACTTTGAAGTGAATTGTCCCTTTGTGCATTAGTTTGTTAGTAGTGAGAATCCATTTGTGCACTGGTTACTTTGGAGTGACCTAACTTTTGTACATTAATTTAAATGTGATGCCATTTAGGCACACATTTCTTTGGAGTGAGCTAATACTTGTGCACTTGCTACTTTGGAATGATCTATCATGGGTTACATGGTTGTTTTAGAGTAGGGTCTCCAAACTTTTCACAGCCCGAGGGCCGCATTAACTATCAAACAGCAGTTCGGGGGCCGACTACACACTCGAGGTCCAAATAAAAAAGAATCAAAACATGGATGTTGTTTTTAATTAATTATTTAATATTATTTTATTCAATTATTTAATACCACATTGATACACTGCACATGAACACCTGTATTAGTGGGAATGGTGAAATTGTTTCCTGGATGCCAAAATAGCAGACATTTCTGGCTTTAGATTTGATGTCCCTAACATCAACAGTGACCTGAGATTATCATTGGACTAGTTTTTCTCAAATTGTTTTTCACATATTTTCATTCAGGTATGTTGTTCCAAAGATTGAAAGGTACCTTGATGCAAAGGTTTTGACATTAGGAAAGTCTTCCTTGGGCTAAAACTGTAAAAACTCACCAGTCCTTCTTTGAACTTGTCCCTAAGGAGTACTTTGCTTGCAACTCAATGGTTTTATCTAATAGTCACAGTTGACTGCTTGTATACTATAGACTGGGTGGACTGGAAACTGAGAATATGTCCGACTTATGTAACAATCAATAACCCATATCAATTACACTCTTTTATTCCGAATCTGGGTTTGTTCCCTCTCAACTCTCAGAGATTAGAGGTAGAAAACTTTAGCGACGGCTGATCTTGGCAGGATACACGTAAATTTCCGTAATTTTTTCCATAGACAAAAAGGTCTCAACGGGCCGTATGTAGTTTGGAGACAACTGCTTTAGAGTGAGCTATCATGGGTTATACGGTCACTTTGCATTGAGCTATCATGAATTATAGATTACTTTGGAGTGGGCTATCATGGGTTATATGGTTACTTTACAGTAGCTATCATGGATTACAGATTACGTTGGAGTGGGCTATCATAGGTTATATGGTTACTTTACAGTGAGCTATCATGGATTACAGATTACTTTGGAGTGAGCTGTCATGGGACATAGGGTTACTTTACAGTGATCTATCATGATGTATAGATTACTTTGGAGTGGGCTATTGTAGGTTATATGGTTACTTTACAGTGAGCTATCATGGATTACAGATTACTTTGGAGTGAGCTGTCATGGGATATATGGTTACTTTACAGTGATCTATCATAATGTATAGATTACTTTGGAGTGGGCTATTGTAGGTTATATGGTTACTTTACAGTGAGCTATCATGGATTACACACTACTTTGCAGTGAGCTATCATGGATTACACACTACTTTGGAGTAGCTGTCATGGGTTATATGGTTACTTTGCAGTGAGCTATCATGGATTACAGATAACTTTGGAGTGAGCTATCATTAATTATATGGTTACTTTGGAATGAGCTAGCATGGGATACATATTTACAGTGAGATATCTCTTTGCACATATTTATCTACACAGAATGATAATACATAAGAAATAAAGAGAAATGTGAATTTATAAATGTACAGTAAAAACAATGATTAGGTAGAGACCGAAATGATAATGTCCTGTTTTGTTTGATTAAATATAAGCCAATGTCCTGTCAAAATTATTGTAACTATACACATGTAACTACATATTTAATGGCATTCTTGACTTTCTCCTTGATGCTAACAGTGGGTCTAATACTTATTTTGATGAAGTGCTATTATTCCCTGATTCACATTTGAGAGTAATTGTTTTTATAACCATTTTCAGCTGGTATGCAAGTACATTTCATTTGCTTATAATATAGGTAAAATTTTAAGTAAATCCACCACAAAAGCAAGATCATGGCAACAATTGACACTATTTCACATTTTTATGTAAACTTTATCACACAAATCAACATGACCACACAATTGTACACTGATTTATTGGTTAAGAGCTAACCATAGTTGTATTGGTTTGTGTTTTATGTGATCACTTTGGTTGTGATCTATCACAAGTTGTGCACACATGGCATCACTTCAATTCACTGGCTGATAGGTTACATCGAGATCTTTTTGGGATTTCTGGGTGGTTTACTTTTCTGAGAAAGCTATCATGTCCATAAACAGATTATTTCTTAAAAGGCTGACCTGTCTTGACTGGAAATCTCCTGAGACTTCCTTTCACCTCTGACCAAGTGTCTCACACAAGCACGCAATGTCTGCAGGGGTACTAAAGTTTTCATGGATCGATTGGCTTGTGCACATCTATGTAGCATTTGTCTGAGAACTTCAAAACGCTCATGCTTATTAATTTGAGATTCTCACATTCACGCTGATCACTTAGGAGCATAAACACAAAATTGTGCAGCAATCTTTTTTAAATAATAAAACAATCTTGTTCCTTTTTGGTGGTGGCTCTGCACAGACACAGGCATAAATGCACATCCTAATATCAAAGATGCTGATAATGCATTTTGATATGTTCTTTGGTTTAAAGCTATGTAAACAAACAATTAAAATTCACAGTGTTGGAGAACTTTAAAAAAATCAGATTTGTGATGCCATTGATGTTACGATAGATATATCTACATGCCGTATCCTGATTATTGTAGTTTTTATTGAAATACAGTAAGGTTGTATATGCTTGAGATTATTTGCATTTTGGGCTTTTAAAACACATAGTGAGGAGAGGTATTATTGGTTCTAAGTCATGCACACAAAAAAACTTGCACAAATCCTGCTGGTTACATTTTGTGCATTGGGACCCATTGAGAAAAACACTTGTGGGCTAGATCTTTTGCAGTAAAATTATGCTGTGTGAAGCTGGTGTTCCATTTCAGTGTCAGTTCATGTCACCCATACAGACATCTCCTAGTTGAGTACCTTTGGTAATATAGGCACGCGATTGAGCTTGGATTGAGCTTGGAACGAGACCAGCTTTAATGCATAGTACGGCCCCTAGAGGTGCACTTACTTTATTTTTTGGTTATTTTTTTTAAAAAGAAAATATCAGGAATACACTGCCTGGTATTTGTCAAAGATCATTTGGGATTTCCCCCCTTCCAGCTCATCTTACTCTTTTGCTTACCCTCTCTTATTTACTTTCATCTCTTTCCCTGTCCATTAGCTACACCCACAGGAAAACTTTGACACAACTTGAAGTTTGGGAGCCATATATGCACGCAATCAAAGGTTGTAAGGGGGTGAGGAAAGAAAAAGTGGTGACTCTCATGTATTGAAAAAATAAGCTTTGAAGACTTATTTTGCAGCTCACATCCATTATCATGTCAATTCTATGATGTAGTGTCTTGCATATTGTTGCCAGTTTACATGTTTTTTAATTTAATTTTTTCTTTTAAAAAAATTGTATGATTTGAACATTGGGAAGTTGCAACATATTTTTTAATTTTCTAATTTTCAGATTTGTTTTGGAGTTGCCTAGTTAACGACCTATTTACCTTCTAAATTTCCTTCTTCTTTTTCTTTTCTTTTTGTTTTTTTGTTTTTATTTCTTTTTAAAAATCATTCTCTACATTTATATATGCACAGGTTCCACAATAATTATGTATAGAATTAAAATACTCATTATTAAAATATTCATTTGTTGGTCATTGCCAATTCCAATTAACACAATATGGCCCTTTTCTTTTTTCACTTTGTGTCTCCTTTGCATTTACAACTGAGGCGGGTATGGCATACAGTAATTTTAGTGCGTTCTAATTCTTATGGCATTATATGTCTTTTTCATTGGCTCTGCACATTTGTAGTCATGTGCCATTTATTTCAGTGCAGTTTTTAACTTGTACAGCTGTCATTTGTATCTCTAATTTTTCTTTTTTATAGCAATCTAATTGTTTCCCTTTCCTTTTCCAGTGACTGTAAGATCATTCGAGATCCACAAACACTCAAGTCAAAGGGATATGGATTTGTTTCATTCGTTCACAAAGTGGTATGTATTTTCTGTAACAAGGCAAAATAATGCAATGGGAAAAAATTGTGTGAAAATATAAATTGCTTTAACCTACTTGTCCCAGTTCAGGAGGTACTGCCATAATTCCCTCATCTCTCACTTACCCACACACAAACTTCATTTTCACAATACCACCTTGGTTGTGTTGGGTTGCATAATATTTTCATGTTATACTGTATCAGTAAGTAACTAGAATTATTAGTAGACTGCCTTCTTTGTTTGCTGTGCTTGCTCCTTGACACATTCACTTGCAGACTTGTGAACACATTTCTTCATAATATCTGTATAATTTAAGTTCAACACATAAACATGCACATGAAGGTACAAATATATGCAACTTATAAATATATACAACTTAACACACGCACGCATGCACATACACACACACACACTTTACAGTTTTAACAGTTAGTGTGGTAACTTTATGACATTCAGTCCAAAAGCACCTATACATTACGTCCAGAAGAGTAGTTATGTGAACTAGCCATTTTATTAGAGTGCTGGCTTTTCTTTTATCTCAAGTTAGCATCATATTCATATTTCAGACAGTCTCCTGCATTTGCTTGTCATTTTATTTTTGATGGGCTGAATAGCTCTCTACACGGTCTTCACAAGTTACTTTCTAAGATGTAAGATGTCTGTGGTGATCAATTCTGAGAAGGCTGTTGCTTTTGACTTGAGTTTGTTTGCACAAAATCTTTTCACAACATTTTAAGCACAGTCTATTAGGCTTTACAGACAGCAAGACATTTCATGAAGTATTGATAGTTTTAAGTTTTTGTGCCTTATCATTTATTTTTTACAAGTCTACTAAAAAAATTAATAGCGACTGTAATTCTCAATGGAATTAAAAAATTTAAATTACTTCCTATTATAGATATACTAAAGAATCTTAAAAGTATTATTTTTAATTTATTTCGAATTCAAAGACAAAGAAATAATTAACAGTTCTCTTATCTTTTTGCTGAACTTCCGAACATTTCACCGTTTTTTTCTTCATGGTCTACTAAATAATTAAAAGCAAGTATAATTCATATAATTCTAAAAAGATTTTCAAAATAAGTATTATGGGGGACATTTTTAAGTATTTATTTTATTTTATTTTATTCAAAAATAAATAAAATAAATGTATTCAAAAATAAAGTTTTCTTACCTTTTTCTTGTGTTGATCTTCGTCACTACATCAGTTGTTTCCTGGAATAAAGTCCTATAATTTTTTTCTTGTTGTATGAAATATAACAAAGTTCTCCACTGTTTCTTTTAAAACTTTCATGCTATGAACAGAACGAAAGTGTCACATGAAATTGATAAAATCCGTGCATGCTTTGATGATGACCTGTTTTTTTTAATTCACATGGTCACATCCAAAATTTTAGTAGGGGCTGGTTGAATTTCATCGAGATTTAATTCTAATCAATTACACAATAAAGTTCGTTAGTTAGGATCCACCAAACAAATCAAAATTGGCATAAAACTTGTCATGCCTGATAAAAATCTCGGTTCAAAATGGCTGCTCAACAGAGGGGTTAGACCCAGTTTTTGCGCCTTTTCACCCTCGTGACCTTTCTAATAAGAGTTATCCAATGGTAAAATTTAGAGTAGATTGGCTGCTGAAGCCAAACATATCTTTCCTTTTTTCTGATTGGTTATTGTTTTAATGAATGGTTTCACTTTACAAGCATGTCTGTACGTGCATGGACGCGTTGCATCACAGCGTCACAGGCGCACACACTTCTGGTGGAGACGTACATTGTCTCAAAGACAGCGATCGTTTTGAACAAGAGCAGATTGTGTCTGGTTTTTTGGCTGGTCAATAATATAATACAAATAAAATATTAATATGTTGAACTATATTTATAATGATCTAATAGCTTCATTTCTTACTATTTTTATCACCTGAAAAGTAGTTCTAGTTCTATTGCAAAAAAGTAATAATAATTATAAAATCTATAAATAAATAACAACCTTTACTTTGTTCTGTTTCTGATAGGTTGTTATTGTCCTACACAAAAAAACCCACTCAACTGGTGACTTAAAACTCATTCTAAAATTAGGTTTGGTTAATTTTTGTTTTCACTGGGCATTAAGTAAATGTGTACATGTTCATGCGGTCTTTCAAGAATTGATCTTTGATTTTCTCTCTCTGTGTGTCTCTCTCTCTCTCTCTCTCTCTCTCTCTTTCCCCCCCCCCCCCCCCCCAAGAACTTGAAGTACTGGTTCTTAAATAATGTGAAGCGAAAATGTTTGAGGTCCACAGGTTTACAAATTTTTCCCATTAAACAGTGATTTATCGTTAGCCTATAGCAGCATTAACAACACAAAATTAATGCATTTTGCTATTCTTTACCAGAGTATAAGCATAGAAAAAGAATGCATTATGCTCTTGTAAAAGAGCAGACATATCAGAAAAAGAAAGCATTCATATATTTCTATATTAGAGTCAAACAGCAAAATACCTCATTTTGCTATTCTGTATCAGAGTAGAAAAATGCATTTTGTTTTTCTGTACCAGAGTAGAAAAATGCATTTTGTTTTTCTGCACCAGAGCAGAAAAATCGGGAATAAAATGCATGTTACTACTCTATCAGAGCAGAAATATTAGAAAAAGAATGCATTTTACTAGTCTCTATCACAGAAAAATCAGGAGGAAAAAGAGCATTTTACCTCTCTGGGAAATGAATATCATAAATTTCAGGAAAGAATGCATTTTGCTAGATACTACCAGAGCAGAAAATGCATTCTTTTTCTTATGAGCATGCATGTATGCCCCCTGCACACACATTAAAATGAGCTTTGATGACAGGCTATTAACACATTCTCTGTATGAAGTAATGTAATATGCACCTTTTTATTTGTATATTTATGCAAGTATCTATATCAGTGAAAATGTCTGTAAGGAATTGTTCTTTATAATTAATCATTTTTGATACTATGACATTTTTCTGGGAGATGGGCAAGATGTTAATTTTCCACCATCTTGGGCCACCTGTAACTGTAGACTAATCCCCAAAAGAAACCTGCTGGCCAACCATACCTATTAGAAAGATGAATGATAGATAATGCAGAATAGAAGAGTGATAGTCCTAGAAGATGGCTCAAGCCTCCCTTGTACATACAGCCAGGTTAGTAAGGTTATAGACTACAGCATACAACAAAGAGCGGTCTGTGTATCAACAATAATAATATTTTACAAGAAATAACATAAGACAGCACGGCTACATATAGCAAATAGTTCAGCAGTTACAATTAGTGTTTATATATATTAAGTTCATAATGACCATGTCATTTTGTAAGAGATTGTTCGTTTGAGTCCCATGGCACTGTAGTACTAGTAGTTATTTGGTTGGTTTGTATGAGTGAACTATAAATGAGTTTATCAGAGAACACTGAGTGCTTTTGAGTGAACTCTAGAGTACTTTGGTAGTTTGTTTACAACTTGACCAAAGCTGTGCAGTTGTGACTTTATAAATACAGAGCTATAGATTGCCTGACATTATCCTAGGGTCTCAGTGAATGTCGTTAGCAGACATGCACGTGGGCTCTGGCATGGCTTGTGGCTCGGCACTCGTCAAATCAACATCCAACATAAATTGCTGATCTGCCAATAAAATAATCATGGGTTAATAATTTGTGCTCCTGTTCTCTGACAGAACACTCTTACATGGTCATAATACATTTAAATATGCAAAATATAACAGTATAAAATATAGTTAATGTTTAGAGATAAACATGAATATAATATTAGTTAGGAAAGCAAAACCACATACCTTCAGCAGTAATATATACAGAGGATAATTTCCTGCAGTGTTGATTACTTGATGGCCAGGAGCCAAAATACAAGTTGGCTCAATGGTCAGCTGCTTTCAGCTAATGATTTACATGTGAGGTACATTCGTTCATGTGGCTGAGCGTTCATGTGGCTGAGCTTTCGCTTGATGGTTTAATGAACTGTTTGGGGAACATTCAGGTACATATATTTCCAGCCTAGGGATAAGGGTCAGCCTTTCTAGAAGGTAGGTTTATGTGTAGTCTATTTTTAGGAGGGGTGGGTGTGGGCTACATAAGCCATTATGTGACATATATACCATATGATGTTCTACCATGAACAGAGGAGAAAAACTTAATTCTATTTCACTTTTGTTATTTAGAATCTCAATTCACATATTATGGAATATGATTATAGTTGCAAAATTCGATAGTAATACTGTCAAAATTGCAGTTTACACTATTATACATAGTCTACATACCAAAAGTTGCATATTATAGGATTAAAATAATAAATTTTTCAGAAAATTAATAAATTTAGAGTTAATTTGCTTTGTGTCTTGCTTTGGATACATTACACTTCACATATATGCCCCTCAAATATTTTTTAAAAAATACTGGTTGAAATTCACCACTGACTCTAAAGACTACTTGTGGTCATGGGTGACTATCATTGAAATCTTAATAAGAACCACAAATCTTGTCAAAAAATGCTGGTCGAAACTCACCCAAATGACCCTATGCCTATTTGTTAACATTTGTGAACGAGTATCATTGAAATCTTAATATTCCCCACAAATCTTATCACAAAAATGTTGGTCAGGATTCACCCAATGACTCTTCAAGTCTTCATGTTGTCATTGGTGAGTATCAGTTAAATCTAATGGAAATTATTCAGTGCCTTCATTAACTTCTGATTGATAAAACTGAACAATAAATTGTTTATATAAATATATATTCCCCCATTTTCTATGAAAAAAATAGATCTTTCCTTTCTTCCATCGAATGATTTACTATTTAGATGATTTATAGTCCTAACCAAAGTTAATGAGTATCATTTTGTAAAAAAAGAAAAAAATTCCAAAATTATTTATCACTTATCATTATCACCCATTCTATTAAAAGTATTATCTTGAATCATATAAAGTAAACAATTTCCTCTTTGTCTGAAATCCAATTTTATTGCTTTTGTAAATTTTTACTTTTCTTGTACCTAAACTGCTTTTGGATAAAAATCTAAATGATGTTTGTGGTAGTCTCAGAGAAATTATTCTTAGATTCTTAATTATTTAATTCTATTAATTGCATTAATAATATTACTCAACTCAGATTTTTATTTTATTTATTTCTGTTAATTACATTTTGATTGTAGAACATAATTTTTACTTTTATATTGTTTTACCTCTTTTATTAAGGTTTTTTTCTCTATCAGTTTATTTAAGACAACTACACAGTATCATTCATATGTGCTTGGATTTAGTCACTAGTGTCATAAGTGTAATTGTTCATGTGTCTCTCAGCTGATCTTAACCAGACTTTCTTGTGAAAAGGAGGTACTAAGCAATTACTTCAGTTTTATCCTAGTTTGGAATATTTTGCTGGGATCCTTTGAAAATGAATGAACTGCATCCCTAAGGTGTCTGGATCTTAACGATTGCAAATATTTTATGCTATGTCCCAAAGGGTATTTAGATCTTAATGATTGTTCTAGTGGTCGTGCAGATATTTAATGCTATATCCCTATGGGTGTCTGGGTCTTATTGGATGTTCCAGTGTCATTGAGAATACTTTAAAAAGTACTTAAAAGAATATGCCCTAGTGTTTGAGTATTTTAGTTGCATTCCTGAATGAACAGTTATCACAGGACATAAACTTAAAAGCATGTGCATCTACCAGTAAGTTTGGCTAGAAAGTTTTTTGTTTCATAGTTGTTTTCAAATACTGTTCTATTAATGGCTGACCATACATTTTTTAAAGCCCGCATCATGCTCTTTTCCCTCTTTTTTCTTCTTCTCAGCATTTATTTGTTTTTAAATTAAATTATTTTTGACTATTTTGAATACCATTTTTTCATTAATCAATATTAAAAGGACATTTTTATAATCAACGGTGGTTTTATATTTTAAGACTGTTATTTTAAAATGATTTTATTGGCATTAGATTAACTTTTCTGCAAGCTTTGTTTTTTATGGTTTATTTTGACTCTTCAGTAATTGTTAATTTGGTTTTCATTCCAAATAATAATTCTCCAGAATACACCATTCGTCTCTCTCGCTTGGCGGATATGCGAGCGCTTTAAACATTTTCTCTCTTCTACATCATTAAAGATGAACATTTACTGTCAACATAATATTTCCATGGATGAAAAACTTCTTACAAGGGGAGAAGATTAATCCGCCTTTAATCTATATTTAGTGAGCCTCCATCCCCCCCCCCTCACTATCTCTCCAACATATGGTTATCAGTATGTGTGAGGTCAATTAATTTAACAATAAATTTATTATTAAATATACATATAACAAATACAATGGAAAGATTATTTGACATCAATATTTCCATGAAACCACTTTTGAATAATTTGAATGCTTATTCATTCTTACATCATAACACATAACTCAGCAGATTAGTGTCAGTACAAATCACAGGATCATTCTTATCAGATAACAGAAATGGAGTTATAGAGAGATAAACTATAATAGTTTTCTAATAACCTTGTCAAGATAATGCCGCAATAGTCCTTCACATGCTGTTGTAACAATGTCACAAGTTTATTGTTCACAATAGAATTGTCAGTTCTTTACAGTTTCCTCTAGTATGCTGTAGAATGTTCCATGAACTGCTGTTCTCTTGAGACCAATCTGGGAGCTCTACCATCCCTCAAGCAGAACAATAATGTAGCAATTTCCAGTAACTTCCTTAAATTCTGTGATGTAGTCGAACATTCCTTGCCATCATACATTAACAGAGTGTAGTGTATCTTTAGACTTACACACAGGGGTAGAGATGTCCCGAATCTACCATAGTCCTAGCAGTTTATAAATCAGTATACCGGGAGATTCTAGAATAAAAGGTTGCTTCTTCCCTGTAAAATATAAATCGGGGAACAAACACTAAGTTTTCCAGTTTATTCACCTTTAATTCCATTCTTTCTTACATTCAAATTTCAACTTATAGTTTCCTGCAACGGTATTTATTAGCTCAATACTCACATACAGCATAATAAATGCAACATACATTATGAACATATTCACTAGAAACATTGTTGTGTTTGTAACATATAACATACAAGCATCATAATTCACAATTGTAGAAATAATAGTCTAGTCACAGAAAACAACTCTACATAAAACACAAGTACAATATATCAATAGCAAAAAGCATAGAATATTTCTAAGTCCTTTCTCTCTCAATCAATCAGTTAACTCACCATTAAGCTAACCTCCACCTTTCATGGCCAGACTACTGCCATACCACATTCAAAGTGATTAGAAAATAAAATTATTTCAGCAAGTAAACTTTGATCTCAGCCCATTGGCTGGTCTTGATATTGTAAATCTTAATTATAGGATAATATAAAAGTTTTCATCCACATTAGACAAGTTTAGATTACATCATCAAGTTCTAGCATATTCTCTTCATGAGTTGTTTACTCCAAAAATATCATCATAAGTGGTGCCCAAAGGGTCACGTTAATATGGCAAAGACGATCTAATTATTCAGTATAGAAATAGGGATAGGCAAATGTACTCAGCTACACTTACTATTGAAGTTTAAAAAATTTTTTTTTGCAGAAAACAAATAATGTTGCTTGTTTATTCTGCTAGACAATTAGAAAGTTCAAATTATAATAAAATTCAGAAAAAATACTGTAATTTGTGTAGTTTATTATTGTATATTACATTTTGTAATACATGTGATTTTGCTGCATTGAATAGAAATGAATAGTTGACAACAACCATAAAACACTTTTCCAGATTGCAGAAATGTAGACATGCTTATATATAATTGCCCAGATGGTTGCTTCTATATTAAGTTTAATTGCTTCATGTTTAACTTAATTGACATAGTGAGTGTGTTAGGGAATAGAAATTTAGATAACCAAAGTTAGTATTTTTTCTAATTTCTGTTTGGGGTATATTTCAAAGTGAAAAATGCCGTATAGTTTTTTTTACATTAGTAAACTATCTTTATCATTTGGCTTAAATTGGTTTAATAGTGTTTTTTTTTTTTAATGGGAATATTTCATTTTATTTATTGATTGGCCATTGGCATCATGTCAAGTCACTCATAGAGATCTAATATTGCAGCAAAACCAAATTGAAACTGCTTTCAAAATGTAGAAAACAGCATTTACCTGATTTATGTTGCATTTGATTTATGGAGACATAATATGGCCAATTTAGTTAACTGCCCACATATTATTAGACATATGCTGTTTATTCCTGATACGTGATACACTCATACAGTTAAAAGAAAGAAAATATATTTCTTTAATAAAAAGAAATATGAAACTTTTTTTTTGATACTGGGACTGGGGAGCTGCCCTTACTATTGCTAGTACTAAAGTTAATAAATGTCAGCAACACATTACTTCTGCTAGAGAGTAATAAATGTTGACAGCATTCTGCTACAGATAAGGAAATTCAGCATCATTACTAGACTGGGTACATTAGTAGCATTAGTCACTATCATTACTACTGAGTAATAAATATCCATAGCATCACTATTACTGGAGAGTAATAAATTTCGGCATCTACAACTACTGCTAAAAAGTAACGAATGCCAGCAACATTTCTACTACTAGAGAAATGTCTAAGTTATTACTGGACTTAGTACATTAGCCTCCATCTAAAACATTGCTAGTAGTAGTAGTACTAGTAGTTATAAACAAAAATGTTATGCTCATCTCAAAATGCTTCAAGTTTGTCTTTAATACTATGCAAGGAACAACAAAAAAGAGAAAAAAGGAAATATGACTGAAATGCTAGAAAGTATGTCTTTATTAATATACTATTACTAGACAATAAAATAGTAACTGGGGTATCTGAAGTTTTGGTGATAAAAGATTTTGAGTTAAGTAATGTATTAAAACAATAAAAGGAACTTGCAACATACAACATAAGATCTTGTAAGCCCTTGTAAGTAAAATCAGGAACAAATTCATCTTCCTGCTATTGATGTTGTAGAGAGTGCATGGTGTTACTATACCTTATACACATAAATTGTTTGAATGATGGAAATTGGAGGCATCGAAGCTGACAAGACTTGTGCTGAGTAATCAAGGACTTGTGCAGATTGAACCACTGTTAATGTTGTGGCAATAGTGGTGGACCCCATGAGCTAGGCTGCCTATGCTGAAAGAAGGGCAACAATTGGCAGGTTTGCTGCAATGCTCAATCCTATTGATCCTCCAGTTGCCAACCTCAGTGTTTGCACTCAATATTCCAGCTTTTCTTCATTTCTAGTGTTGTGCTTGTGCCATCCTCTCACCAACACCCGATAATAAAAAAATAAAATTTGGGGGTTGGGGTGGGCTGTGTGTGAAATTTGCATGTTGTTCATGATCAGAATTGTCCTGTGACACACTGAAGTAGGGCATTGATACAACAGCTGCTACAGATAAAAATGATGGTAGTAATTGAATCAGGAGTGAGATTCCAATTTACAATTGCATTGACCCAGTGTGGGTGAGAAAGGCCAACCATTGTTATTTTAATAAAACCTATCATGTGTTAGATTTAAAAATTACCATATGCAGTACTTAGAGAATAACTCTGAATAACTGAGATATAATTTTAGGTCAGTAATAAATAAGGTACCTTGGATACAAAACATATTTTAGGTAAAATATACAGCAAATGCTTTATTGATTTCATTTGTTTATTTCTTTTTTAAATTTTATGCAAGAAGTCTCTTTCAACAAATTTTCATATATAATTATGGTTCTAAGTACATGTAATAAGACTAATAATAAATACATTAATGTAGAAGTAATAATACTAGATCATGTACATTAATACAAGATATTAAGTAATAAGACCTCTATGAGTGCAGTCCAAGAAGGTTTTTACGAAGTAACAATACTAGTTCATATTCAGTAATACAAATTTCTGTTTGAGTAATAAGACTAGTGCAACAAGGTAATACCAGATTCGAGTAAGTAATAAAATTAATCTGTTTTCTCTAATATAAAATTCTCAGGAACTAGTACATGGGGAGTAATGTGAGAATCCTAGTAAGCAATAAAATGTGTTTGTGTATAGTGATGTAAAAATCTAATAATAACAAGTAATAAACCAAGTATATGTTCAGTAAATAAGCAAATTTCTGAGTTAGAAATAAGACTAATTACAAATACCGTAATATACAGTAATGAATAGGTAACAAGTAGCATTTTTACAGTAATAAAAGATTTGAGAAAATATTGAGGCTATCATATATTGTTGTAATAATATAGGACACATTTGATAGATAATAAGACTAGTGTGAACAGAGTAATAAAGGTCACATTTTGATAGATAATAAGACTAGTGTGAACAGAGTAATAAAGGACCTGTTTTGAATAAAAAAACAAAATTAATATAAATACAGTAATATAAGAGCCTGAATAAGTAATTTTACTAGTATATTACTTGTAATATTATATAAGAGAAAATAATGAGGTTAGTATATGGTAAAATATTTTCTGTTTGAATAATAAGACTAGTACTTGCACAGTAATAGAAAAGAAAATTTCCATAGTAAATAATTAAGATTGATGTATGTGCTGTGTAAAGTAGAAAACTCTCAGACTAATAAATAATGAGATTAATATATTTGCAGTAATTTAAAATTTTAGCGAGTAATAGAGCTACTGTTTATACAGTATTGAGTAAATAATGAGACATTTCCCTACATAGCAAGTGAAGTTTATGACATTTAGACTGTATGCACAATTCTGAACTTTATGATATTTTAGCTCTAAAATGGTTCTGAATTTCTTTAATTGTATAATTTTGTGTGTGTATATATTACAAGACATTAAAGCTATAAAAGAATTAAAATCTGTAGTGATAACATTGATATTAACACAAGTTAAATTATTCCTTAGAATAATGAATTTTGATGAAAATGTGAAGACTTGAGAAATATTGTTAATTTGTTTCATTAATTAATTACACACATCAAGTATATTGTAAACAGTCTTCATTATGCAAAGCACAGTGCAGTAAATATTTATTTTCTGCCACATGACAGAATTTTACAAAATACTAGTTTTAAGCTGTTTATTAGATTGTCAGCTATTTTGGATTAAAAAATTTTTTTTTTTTAAGTGAATAATTTAAATAACTAAACACCAGAGAAAATTTGGTTTATCAATGAAGATTGATCAGCCATCTGAATAAGTAATAAAGCTTATAATATTATTTGTATAGGAATGTATGATTCTGAGAAATAACTATGTAAGTCCTGTTGTTTTATATTGTGTGTAGTAATATATAAGACTTCTGTGCACATACTAAGTGGATATCCCCTTAGAAAATAATCATAGCAAATTGGTAGTTTGAGCAGTATCTGTCTTGAAGGTTATAACTCATAAATATTGTTATTGTGATAATTTCATTATCTGATTAATTTCTGAGGATTTTATTTCTACATATTAAAATTAATAGTTAAGAATTCTGAAAGATGAATAGTGTGCATTAATATATTGTACTTTTTCATTTTGTTTTGAAAAAAGAAATAATCTGAGTCTCATGCTTTACTTGCTAAATCTTATAAATCTTGGAGCAGGCAAAATTATAAAATAATTCTCCTGCTTAGGTGGTGTGTGGTTTAATGTCCCCTCAATGGGATGATGAAATAGGTCCCCAAGTGCTACAGTCTGTATATTCTGACAATCAGTTGAAGATTGGAAAGAGTAGGTTATGATATTGTATTGCACAGAAATATTCTAATTATATAGTCTATAAATATCTTAAATATGCTATATTTCTCTCTCTTCTAGAATTAAAAATACTCACTTGTTGATTGTATTCATTTGTATGTGAACTCAATATCAAATAAGAAACAACCCTAAAAATGTTTCTTTTTATAATATATTTGAAAATTTCACTAGCTTGCACACGCACGCACATATGGCTGTGATAACAGAATTTACTCCTAGCACAATACTGTTTGTTCTTTGATTCAGTTTTACAGTGAGAACATTTTGTGGCTTGATTTCTAGAATATTATCATTAATTACTTTTGTTTTTTGATTTGTTCATCTAGGATGCAGAAACTGCTATCAATAACATGAATGGACAATGGCTGGGAAGTCGCCCTATACGAACGAACTGGGCGACACGAAAACCGCCCGCTCCAACTCCCAAAGAAAGTAAGTTGTATGACCAGATTTTATTTTATACATTTGATGGTTTTTTTAAAGAAAGTATATTTCTATGAACTTGTACTAACTATGCATGCCATCACTGCTGCATGCATGTCTGATACATTTAGTCTTTGAACGTGGCCATTATTATATGCATGTTGGACCAACTTCAATCCCTAAAAAGAAATAGTCATCTTGTAAAGGAAACTGACCTACACTCTTCTCAGTGACAGTGAGAAACAGGGTTTTTTGTGTATTAATTTTATTCACTCATTGCTTTTGTACATTTGTGTACTTAAAGTAGTCCAGATATGCATAACAATAAAAATTGCACTAAACTTTTTTCATATTTGTGTTGTTGAACAAGTAAAATTAGAAAGAATTTTTTAATTAACCATAATTGGCTTCTATGCTACAGAAGGGAATAATAAATATATTTTAGCCATTAGTTCAACAATATTGTACTTTAAAAATAAATATGATGAAAACTGCCTGCTCACACAATATTTATTTTGTGAAAGCTAATTAAATCATCTTCAAGATAGACTTAAAAAAATCCACAAAGTAATATAGATTCATATATTATGTATTACTAAATGTGATGATTTAGGCACACAAACCTGCCAGCCCAGAGAAATGTCATTAATGAATTGCTTCCCTTTCAGCATGCAGCTTTTATCTCCTAGTACTTGATGATTTTTTTTTCAAAATTAATTTTTAAGCCACCTGAGTGATCTCAGTTGCTAAGCAAAATAATGCCACATTCTTAATAGTTCTCAATAGAAGATTGGTTGTTTTTTTAAGAGCCAGAAATCTTATTCTCCATTGAGATTGAAAAATTCTTGGATTAATTATACTTGTTGTTTATTGTAGGTTTAGCAATATTACATATAATTGTTATTTTAATAAATATGTTTTGCTCAATTGTATTTGAACCTAAAAGGAAAATTACTGCTTTTCCCCAGTATTGGATCTCCCACTTAAGTACTGTTATTTTGGGAAACATTAATATAGATATATAATTTAATTAGTGATATGATAACCTCCTATTGTGGTGCGCCACAGCCCCCACCCCACCCCAAACCACTTTGTATTGTATTGCTCTTTTTTTCTTACTTGATCCAGTATTGACTACAGCACTACTGAGTAAGTAATCCTGTTAGTAAAAACGTTTCTGGATAGATTTAGCTCCCTTAACTGTATATTACTGTATGCTTCAAATGTCTAATATAATAAAATAATTATATAAGAATTATAAGAATAATCTCATCAGTCTTTGAAAATTATGGAAGAACCAGTATATCCTACTTATTTACAGGACATAATCTCTACTTATTTACACTATTTTAAGGGTGGGTGGGAGGGGGATGTTGAATTTGTGATTTGTCTATTCTGTTTGTTTCAGGGAGACCTCCATCATTTATAATGAAAATTGCATTACTAAATGGAATGATTGCAGAATTATTTATTATCTGTAGACTTATATTCCTTTTATTTTGTAATAATTTATGTCCAGAACAGTTTTTTCCCCCTTTATCTCATGTTTAACATATAATTAAACCTTAATTGTTGCAGGCATGTTTTCTGGTGTCAAACAGCTTTCCTATGATGAAGTGTACAATCAGAGCAGCCCCACCAACTGCACTGTGTATTGTGGTGGTGTTACTAATGGACTCTCAGGTAAAGTCATAACATATCTCAAAGTCAACACATAGATAATATTCAACAGTATCCCAAGAATGAGATACAGTCCCAAAGACTGCACACACACAGAGCCCAGAGGCAACGTACAGCTAATGTTTAACATACTTCGTATCCCATATTGATATACAGTCCAAAAGTTTGTACACAGGCAGCCCAGAGTCAACATATATAGCTAATATTCAACATACTTAGTATTCCAAGATTGAGATACAGTCCAGAAATCAACATATATAGCTAATATTCAACATACTTAGTATTCCAAGATTGAGATACAGTCCAGAAATCAACATATATAGCTAATATTCAACATACTTAGTATTCCAAGATTGAGATACAGTCCAGAAATCAACATATATAGCTAATATTCAACATACTTAGTATTCCAAGATTGAGATACAGTCCAGAAATCAACATATATAGCTAATATTCAACATACTTAGTATTCCAAGATTGAGATACAGTCCAGAAATCAACATATATAGCTAATATTCAACATACTTAGTATTCCGAGATTGAGATACAGTCCAGAAATCAACATATATAGCTAATATTCAACATACTTAGTATTCCAAGATTGAGATACAGTCCAGAAATCAACATATATAGCTAATATTCAACATACTTAGTATTCCAAGATTGAGATACAGTCCAGAAATCAACATATATAGCTAATATTCAACATACTTAGTATTCCAAGATTGAGATACAGTCCAGAAATCTGCACATATATAGCTAATATTCAACATACTTAGTATTCCAAGATTGAGATACAGTCCAGAAATCAACATATATAGCTAATATTCAACATACTTAGTATTCCAAGATTGAGATACAGTCCAGAAATCAACATATATAGCCCAAAGTCAGCATACAGCTAATATTCAACATAACTGTATCCCATATTGAGAAAGTCCAAAATTCTATACACAACACCATACTCAAGAATAGTATAGCTTAATTTCAGCAAGTAGCCAAGTGGAATCACTTTATTCAGGTCACAAAATAGCATAGTGAATCACATAATAGCCTGTCACACACAGATAAAGCCTAGTCATTGCATAATAGGCCAAAGCCACATACTTACCAAAGTGAGCAATACTTTCAACCTTATCAGCATGCAGCCTCATTTACAGTCTTCAGGGCCATTATTCTTAAAATGAATACTGAAGGTCGACATATTTATAGCCAGTCAACATACTGTTCAAAATGAACATGTATCTCAGTTTGAATTTACAAACAAAGACAATAACAGCCTGTAGTCTTAGTATACCTTTTCTATTACAAATCAGAATATTTAAACCCATTGTCAGCTTATAGCTTGGAGTCAGCATACAATTGCATATTTGCAACTGAAATCGTATGCATAAGTAAACATACACATTTTCAACTGAAAGTTACTATACTTGTAACATTAAATCAATATGCATCCTGAATAGCCCCAGATAACATACTTCTTAAAAACAACAAAATCTTGTATCCCGTATATTTCACCTTTATTTCTCCATTTTTAATAAGTGTAAAAAAGAATTTTTAGTACTTTTTTTGTTGTTGAAGAATGCAGCTTTATTTTTAATTGTGATTTATCTGCATCTGGAAAAATATTAACTGATATCATTCTTTTCATAAGAGTGTAGTCCTGCTTTGTATTTAATATGTTATTCATTTGTCTTTTGAAGGGAAATTGTAGTCCTATTTTGTACATATTATTTCATGTATTTGTCTTTTGAACATGAAGGGAAATTGTAGTCCTATTTTGTATGTATTATTTCACATATTTGTCTTTTGAAGGGAAATTGTAGTCCTATTTTGTATGTATTATTTCATATATTTGTCTTTTGAAAGGAAATTGTAGTCCTATTTTGTATGTATTATTTCATGTACATGTATTTGTCTGTTGAAGGGAAATTGTAGTCCTATTTTGTATGTATTATTTCATGTATTTGTCTGTTGAAGGGAGATTGTAGTCCTATTTTGAATGTATTATTAGTTAGTCCCGCTTATTGTTTTCTACTTGATATTGTACAAATATTGTATGCTCAAAATATGTGTTCTGATGAAATAAGGTTGTACAGAAAAAAATATGATGATAGCTATATTTTTAAGATATTGTCAATTTAGTGTCATAATTTGCGATTATGTCTGATCAACAGTCCAGCATTTTAAATTAACATACAGACAATAAGAAAAAAGGACATATTGCAAAATTGAAATTTCATTTTATTTTAAATTGCAAAGGAAAACATGCTTTGTTTCATAAAATTGCCTACAAAACACAACAAACTGAAATATTCTTGGCATCATAGCATAAGCAACTGATGAACAAAGTATATCCATCATATTATTAAATCAATTGCCATGTAGTTAGTTAATGTGTATTTTTTTCCAAAAGGCATAGCAACAGCACTGAAGAAATTATTTGAACATTTCAACAAATTTTAACTCGAAAAGAGGAGTAACCAAGTATTATACAGAAAATGTAATAAAATAAATTGTCTTTTCTCTAAAACTATACAACATAGAGAGCTGGTTCACATATCAAAATGATCAGTAAACTGGGCTCTCTCTCTCTCTCTCTCTCTCTCTCTCTCTCTCTCTCTCTCTCTCTCTCTCTCTCTCTCTCTCATATATATATATATACATGTATATATAATATAAAGATAAAATCTGTTTTATTGTTTATTTAATTTACATTTTTAATTTTGTTATACAGTTTCTATTTACAAAGAAAATGAAAAGGGATAAATTGTCACATCTCTGAAAACTATACATAACACAGTTATGGTTCATATATGAACATGATCAGCAGGATGTTATACATGTAATTAAAACAAAGTATTTGTGCACATTTAATTTTTAAAAAAGTAATTTATAATACACAATTAAAATCTTAAAACTATATTAGAATTTTATGATTGGTATAAAAGCACTATATACATACATAATTCAAAGATACATAAAGATATTGAACACACCATTTCTAATTATATCGCCCACCAAAGAAACAAATCATTTTATTTTGAAGGTTTTGTGACCAAATATTAAATGACTGAAAATGTGCATGAAAACATTATTGTTAAAACATCCTCTGCACATGCATCATGATTTAAAGAAATATTGACATAATTACAATAAAGGCAATAAATAAAAGATTTCATTTTTGTTTTATTTATTTTGGATAATGGATTTGCACACTAGCACAAATATGCATCATGTAGCAACAATATGTATTAATTATTAGTAAGTCTTGAACAGAGGT